>JBBBDQ010001432.1:1252500-1642500 GCA_037127315.1 Ascarosepion bandense
AACAACTGCAAGTAGTTGTTGAGCAAAATGCATGTCAAAGTATCAGAGAAACGTTTCAGATATTTGATGTCAGCACTGCAACAGTCTCACATCATTTGCAGAGTATTGGTCAGGTGAAAAAGCTTGATAAATGGGTTCCTCATGATTTCAATGAAAATCAAAGACTTAGGCATTTTGAAATATGTTTGATGTTTCTTCTGCATAACACCAATGATTCCTTCCTTGACTGAATAGTCACTTGTGATGAAAAGTGGATCCTTTCTGATAACCGTAAATGATCAGGTCAATGGCATGATTGTGATGAGTCCCCCAAACAGTTTCCAAAGTCAAAGTTGCATCAACAAAAGATTATGGTGACTGTCTGATGGTCTGCAGTTGGTGTTATCCCCTACAGCTTCCTGGAAGAGCATTAATACAGAGCTTTACTTGCTGAAATGAGACCTGCATTAAAAAAAAAGATCAATGTGGTTCAATTCTACTCTAATAATAATGTGAGGCCACATGTTGCAAGAATAATGTATTTTAACTAATTTCAAAATTTCTACAGTTAATTTTTCAAGAATAACACATCACTCACTAAGTCCCAGACTTGACTTATAGATAACACCACTAATAAAAAATCCATATGATTTTTATGAAGTACTAACCTTGCAGATGACAAAATTTGGGCCCAATCTGATTATTAGTTTACAAATTACAGTTATTTAAGTGAAGCTACTGTTGCAAATTTTCAAAACAATAGAAAAATCTGAATTTCGTGTATTAATAAAGCATTGTTTTCTGATGGGAAAAAAATACTGTTCAAGCAAAGCAATGGATTGATAATGGTTATTCAGACTCTTCTCTGTTGAAAACAATGATTAAGAGGTGGTATGCTGATTTTAAATAGGATCATACAGACACAAATTATACTGAATGCTCAGGTCACTCAAAATCAACAGTTGTCCCAGAAAACACCAAAAAAATCCACAAACTCATTTTGGTCTATTGCAAATTGAAGTTGTGTGAGACGGCAGAGGTGTTGAAGATATCAGGAGGCAGTGTATTCACCATTTTGCATGAACATTTGTCAGTGAGAAAGCCATGTTCAAAATGGGTGCCATGTTTGCTCACAGTCAATCAAAAACAACAACGCATCGACAATTCAGAGTCTTGTTTGCAACTATTTCAACGCAACAAGGAGGAGATTTTGCATAAATATGTGACAATGGATGAAACATGAATCCACACTTGACTCTGGAAACAAATCAGCAGTTAGCTGAGAGAAGAGCAGCAGGTGAAAATCATCCAAAGCAACTAAAGATGCAAACATCACCAGGCAAGGTTTTGGTCTCTGTATTTTTGGGATACTCAAGGTATTTTGTTCACTAATTACCTTGAAAAAGGAAGAACCACTAATAGCGAATATTATATAGCATTATTAGTGCATTTGAAGGATGAAATCACTAAAAAACGGCCGCAAATGAAAAAAGGTGAGCTTTCACCAAGGCAATGCACCATGTCACAAGTTGATTGCAGCAATGGCAAAACTACATGAATTGCACTTCGAATTGCTTCCACATCCACCCTATTCTCCAGATCTGGCCTCCAGCAACTACTGGCTATTTGCAGACCTCAAAAGAATGCTCCAGGGAAAGAGGTTTGGCTCCAATGAAGATGTGATATCAGAAACTGAGGCATGTTTTGTGGCCAAAGAGAAATAATTCTACCAAAAAGGCATCAAATTATTAGAGAAGCATTGGAATTAATCTATCACCCTAGAAGGAGACTATATTGATGAATAAAGTTAAAGGCTCAGGATTTATTGAGTGATCTGTTAAATTTATGTTTCTGAAATTGGCCTTCATTTTCTAACAACTTATATATAATAATACAAATGTGTTCAAACATTTTCTGTATCACTGTGTGTGTGTGTGTGTGTGTGTGTGTGTGTGTGGTTGAATATGATTCACAATTTCAGGTATCCACTTAAGGTCTAGAAACATACTCTCTACAAACAAAAGTACCATGACCATACATGTGTGTGCATGTATATTTTTATTGCTTTAAAATGCCATTTTTAATGGAGACTTGCATTTAAGTAGACAGTCCATTTTATTTTAAATTCCAGAGGGCACATTTTCTTTAATAAGTTTTCTCAAATCTACAATTTGGTAAACAAAATAAAAAACATTTAAAATAAGTGGAACATTTACTCAGATATGGGTACTCATTAAAAATAATGTCTGAATAATAAAATGTTGGATTAAAAAATAAAATCTTTTAATTCTTTATATATATATATATATATATATATATATATATATATATATATATATATTGTGTATTTTGGCAGCATTTTTTCATTAATACAGGTTTCATTGAATAATATAGACAAGTTCTTTCTATTTATTTTGTGTAAGATCCTTTCATATGATCTGATTAGCTTGATACTGCTGTCATTAAAAGATGACAAGAAATCACAGTAATTGTTGATTTTTTTATTGGGTCTGAGCTTTCGGCTTACATAAGCCATTATCAAAGAATGAACATTTAATATATAGTGAACATAGAACAGTGGAATTAAACAGAGAAAATTAAACCATGGAGACAGGTCCATTTTTAGCGTGGCAGATGGCCGCAAGTGGTGACGAACTGGTGGCATGAGGGGATTGGTCTGCAAACTATATGTATATATATATAGATAGATAGATAGATAGATAGATATGGAGGTATGGTGACGTAATGGATAATGGTTCAGACTGAATCAAAAAACCAAGTTTAAATTCCAGTCAAGCGCATTACAGTCATTTATGTGCAAATACTCTCGTAAAAGTTATGAATCCATCTCTTCTACGACCAGCTAAAGGTAAATAGCAGGACAGGTTGGGTTCTATAGATTTGGGTGGTATCTGGTCTAGAAGAAAAACAACTCTAAATTCAAAACCTGAGAAGGGAATGCTTGTAGTACACTATGCAACAGTTCTTTGTATTCAACTTTTCCAAAAAGTGTGTTTTATTCTATACAAGCTATCAACACTATAATCAAATCATATATACAGGTAGTCTGGCTGTTTGGTCATAAGAACTGAACTGCTAGACCCTCAGATAAAAAAAGCAGAATAGTCTTCTCTCTCTCTCTCTCTCTATATATATATATATATATATATATATATATATATAAAAGAAGTTAATAGATATGGATTTAGCAACATTCCAAACATCAATCAATGAGCCCCCCCACCCTTCCACCCTCCTAAGTATAATGAGGAAAGCACTGTGGAGTAATGTTTAGGAGCTCAGACTAAGGAATTGGAAAGCCAAGTTTGAATTCATGTCAAGTTCATTACATTTACTTACATGCTAATACTCTTGGGAAAGGTATGAATCCATCTCTTCTCACCCCAGCTATGGGTAAAACAGTAGAACAGACTGCATCCTATATGCTTGGTTAGTAACCAGTCTAGGAGAAAGAAACTGAGTTAAAACCAAATTGCACTATCCTAAAAGTAAGAATACATGCAGCTGGGGACCAATCGTTAATCCAAATTTCCACTGAAACTTATACTATGGATCTGAATGATATGACCTCTGTCAGCTTTTATTCAGATATGGCAGGTTTGTTTGACAGAGGTAGCTCAAACAACTACATGAACACTGCAACAGGTACAACTATAATGAGGATAAAAGTTTCAGAAAGTTAATGTCACTTGAATTATTTGGCTGCCTGAAAAATTTATAGCAATTGGAGATTTTGCTTTCATTTTTTTACCTGTTAAATTTTCATTAATTCACTTTATCTATCAGCAGACAATGTTATTGCTCACCAAATTCAGTGCATGAGTATCAACAAATACTGTCATCCAAATTGCACATTCCATAATATTCAAATAACCTTGAAAAATGAAAGACTTTTTGTTCATGCATTCCTTGCTGGACCATCAAAGTGAAACAACATTCTCTGAAGAGAGTATAGAATGGCATCATTAACAGATGAAATATGCACCCCCCAATCCAATATATTGGAAGGGAATGTATATTTTTTTCATTATTTTTTTTCAAAATGCTTCAAAATATTCTATTGCTCAACAGAGCAACATAAAGAACTTTGTATTATCAAATAAATTAGCAAATATTGGTCAACATACAGCTTAAGCTATTAACAGTAAATGACAAGAATTTCTTTTAGTTCAGTTCCCTGGATTACAAATTTTAATTTTTTACTTGTGTGTTAGAGATGGTAAGCCAAAAAAGGTTACATCTGTATCTGTTAAACTGTTACTAATTTTATAAACTGATCATTAAATTCCAATATCATAGCATGCATTCTAATACCCCAATTAAAATTAGTTAACCACTGCTGATGTATTTAGAAACACAGTTAAGTATTTATGAAGAGAAAACAATATACGAGTTAACATCAAGCATTATAAATCAGTTGATTTTATGACTAATACATGTTAAGTACGATAGATTGATAAAAACAAATAGTGAATGTAAATAAAATATTTGAATTAAATATTTTGATAACAGGACTTGTACTTTTTCTTTGTACCATGTTTCTTAAAGATGTGGGCAATCATGGCTCTCCAAGACATTTTACCCTTTGTAATGATTAGTGAAGATTTTTTTTTCTATCTCTCCTAATCTAATTGTTCTGCCAACAATTTGCACAAACTCGTCAGGTAGATTATACGTTGCTTTGCTTTCCTCGCACTAAGTGCTCTTGCCTCATTATGTACCCTAGAAATTTCAACTTTCTTTTTCAGATTATAAGTGCCCATTTTGTTTCCAGTTTCCCTAAAACTTTGTCATTGCTCACATGTTCAATAAATGATTAACAGATTAATTTTCTATGACTTATTATAATTTTGCAGGCTATTTAAATCCAGAATAGTAGTGATGATAAGGATATTATAACTCGGTGTGAGTTTTAATAAGTAGGAAAAAAATAAACAGATATTCTTCAAATATGGAATAAATATTAGCTCATGTGGTAAAAATACAGCAGCAGCAACATCAGCAGTTATTAACTGTTATAATTCAGAATACAAAAAATGACATGGTGGTAAATGCCATATCTGAATTCACATTTCAGTTGATGGAATTACCTACTAAAATAAACAGAAAAGGAATGAACAAATTTTCAGAAAAGAATGCAGTGAAAAAAAAAAAAAGACTTGTTGAGAAAGTTTCCACTAGTAGAACATGAAAAATACTGTAATTTTGTTTTGAAGTGAATAGGAGAGCCTCCAGTATTAAAAACAAGTTAGAGTACTACAAGAATTCCTTGAAAGAAAAGAGTAATTTGAGGAGGAGGTGGAAAGATGGATTACAGAGGGTATTCTCTTGTCATGGAAGTTACTGCTGATGACAGTGGTTCAAGCTACAAAAGAAAAGTTAGGCCAGTATTAAGCTTTTGAGAGTTGAACCATATATAGAATTCCATACTGAGAGTAACATAATGACTGTGATGAAAAGATGAGAAAGTGGAGGCAGTTGCAGGAGGAACTACAATCGTGGACCTCAAGTCAGCAGTTACACATCACGGAAAAACTATGACAGTATCAGCTAGGGCACTATAGAGAAAAAATTTACTGCCTGACTCGGTTGGGGATCAAACTCAATGCTGCACCAAAAATGATGTTGGCAGTCCTAAAAACTGTACTAAAGAAGGAAAATAAGACAAAAGACGCTACTGATTTGTACATTGATGACATCATGATAGATGTAACAACAGTATTGATGGAAAAAGTAGTGGATCATCTGAAGAAATTTGGATTGACAGCAATTCCACCAGAACCCTTAGGAAGGAGGGGCAACGCTGGGCCTTAAGCTGAAGAGAGGAAAAGTGAGGGAACTAGTGTTCAAAAGGGGCAACAAGATCCCACAGGTGACAGGAGAAATGAGTAGGCAACAATTGTTCTCAGTCTGTGGAAAGCTGCTGGGGTACTACACTGTTGTTGCTGGATAGCTTCGACCAACATGCAGCTACGTGAAAAAAAGAGCAAACGGGAATAGACAGAGAATGTAAAGTTGATAATCTGTCGCCATAATGCAAGAGATCTTAGCTGAGATGAAGAAAGAGGACTCCATGACCAGGACTTGGCACATGCCTAAAACTAAAACAGAAGTAGTGTGGTTCAATGCAAGCAGTATTTCAATAGATATAGTTGTAGAGATTGGAAGTTTGGTTGCAGAAGATGCAGCATGACTGAGAAAAAAGGAAGATTATAACTACATCAACATGGCTGAATTAGATGCTGTCCTAAAAGGTGTTAAACTGAATTTAAAATAGAGGTTAAGGGAGGTGAAAGTAAGGATTAATTCAGCCACAGCTCTAAGTTGGGTGAACTCTGCTGTAGAGGAGAGCATAAAAATACAGACAAAAGGTAATGGGGAAATGAGAATAAAGCTGAGATTAGGAATATTGAGAGAATTGATATCCAAATTTAGATTATGAATAAAAGCAGTGTTTGTGTCTTCAAAAAGAAATAAGGCGGATGCACTAACTCGAGTAAACAAAAGTGGTTAGTTGTCAATGAGGAGGAAGAGGCTCCAGTTTGGTGTCTTGGGACCACAGAACAAGAGGGGTTATACAGTAGACATCATATGGGAGTGATGTAAAAAATCTATCTGCTCATAAAAAGTGGGGAAATCTAGAGGGTGGTCAGGAATTAAATCAGACATCAATCAATTGCTCCTGCTCCAAATGGGCACAATCCTGGTGAGATTTGAATAACAAACAATTAAATGAGCTTAAATGTCAATATGACACATTGACTGGGGACCTGGGCAACTGATAATATGGAGGGAATTGCATGCAGAAACAGAAGTTGTTGTAGCAGAACTGGAGAAGGTGATTCTTGAATGAGGTCCAGTAGAGGAGGTGGTAATGGATAATGGCACAGTTTTCCTCCCCAAGGAACTTCTCTAAATGATGCTCGAAAAGAAGGTACTATAAAGTAGCATACAGGTCAAGGGAAATGGTTTAAGTTTGATTTTCATTTAATGGCATATCAACCTCTGTGAGTTATTTAATGCCAAAACAATGGGGTTTAAGGTAATTTTTTAATGTTCAGTCATAGTGAGAAGGTTGATTTAGTCAGATTTTAATGAAAATTAATTTTTATTTTAGAAAACTGAAAATGTCTTCTAGTTTTGTATTCAAAAGTGTTTTGCTGAGAATAATTTTTTCTTAAAAATGTATGGTTGGTAATATTTTTCCTTTGAAAAAATATTTTCTATAGAAGTCTATTTTTATGTATATATTTCTATAAAAGTATTTTTATACTTCCAAAGTGTTATGACTCCAGTTTGGAGGTTAACTATTTGCCCATAGCTGGGACCCTAACAGGTGCTACCACTTTGAGTCAGAGTGGACCTGGGAACAACAGCAATTAAGAGGTGGTTCCATGCTCCTCACAACCTCTCAATCAGAGGCCTTGCTGCCAGATGCAGTTTACCGTCATGCCCAGGACCGTCAAGGGAAATAGAATAGTAGAGTGACACCATCAGACTGCAAAACCAATAGCCTAGAGAGGAGGGGTATTGCCTGTACAAAACAATGTTTTGGTACAACATGCTGCCTAAGGTCAGACAGTACCACAAATGTCAATTTTCACCTAATAGTAGAGGTACCCGAAAGATATATTCCTGAATACTAATGAGGAAGTGCCAGCCAGAATCCAAATAAAGGGAAGAGTTTTGAGTGAAGCTGAAGTCGTAAGGAGATGGTTAATGTTTATTTGATTCAGCCTTGTGTCATACTGTGGTGAACATAGTCCCAGACGAAGCAAGAGGCTTAGGGTTTCCTGTGCCTTTTGTGGTCATGGAGCGGGTGCTAGAATGAGGCAAATATGGTGGTAAAGCCTAGAATGATTACATGTGCGCAGGAAAACCAAAAAGGAGTCTCGCATATATACAAATCATGGACAGCTAGAGAGAAATAAACGGAGCCCCAATTTGACAGTCAGCAACGTTTTGCAAGCAGTTGAAGGAGACTGACCGTTAGCAGAGGAAGAAGGAGAAGAAATTTGAAGATACATTGTGATGTGTTCAGAAAGCAAGGACAGCAAGTAATTGAGTAATTGGGGTGTACATTTGTGGTTCTGATGTGCTTATGCACCTGCCGAGAATGGTATAGTAGAAAGAAGTCACCGAAGCATAAAAACCATTGCAGCTAGGAGACGGTCTATGACACAATAACTAGGCGTATATTAAGGTGGATTTGTAAAATATGTATTTTATTATAATAGATTGGGAATAGAAAATGGTGAAGAATAGAAAAATAGTTTAAAAACATATGTTTCATTTAACAAAAGTGAAAAAGAAGAGGAAAAAATAAATAAATAAATAAACACTTTTTCTTTTATAAGAAAATTTGTGGAAGAGAAAAGGGTATCAGATTACTGTTAAATCCTACTAGTCTTCCAATTAAATATTTGACTAAGTGATTTGATGTGATAAAAGATAAACTTTTAGGAAATAGATTTTAAGTTGACCAGGTCAAAAACTGTCTTTATTGTATCTTGACCACACATTAAGAAAAGATAATAGAATTTTCCCTTTCTCCAGGCAATAAAAAACGCCTGGTTACAGGTAAAGTGTCAGGGCTATAAAAATATTCGGCAGCCTTCACACGAAGCTTTATTAAGATAAAAAGATAAAAAAATCCTGGAAAATACTAAGGCTAAGTGCAGACTGGATGTCTGCAGGAAGTTTACACATCAAAGAAAGCAAAATTTAAGTACCTTGAAATTTTGGACTTACAGTCACCAATGCTTATCTTTTGTTTTAAGCTGATCGTCTAGTGGACTTCCAATTAATTCAATATAAATACAAGTGATTTTTCCGAGTCAATCAGTTGAGTTGAGTTCAGTTAGTTCAGCCGGGCGTGTGCTTGAAGTAGAAACTCCGTTCATCTTGAGTCGGTTAGTTCGGCATTTGATCTCCATTAATTAGAGTTAGAGCTGAGTGTCACATCGCCTGCCCCAACTGAAAGACTAACTCTAAATGAAATAAAGCATCGATTTAACTCATCCAAGTTGTGGAAGGTCATTCCTTATAGTTTATCTTGTACCCTCAGCTTGAGACTCCGACTTTTTCAACAAACCCCCGGCAACATCACAGCGTGGAGAACGGCCGCCAGAGAAATTGTTCAGACCTCCACTGGAGTGTTACAGGTCTACTGGTACAACATTACGCCTAAAGATAATCACTTGCCTGCTACTGCACTTTATAGGTATCATACCCGTATATGAGGCATCGAGGCTATGTCCCCCATTGAAACTCAGAATACTCAAAGAGCATATGAAGTGGGAGACATAGTTGGGTAAAAATTCCCCACAGGAGATACACAACTAAATTTCGAATAGGTCACATGACTAAGGTTAATAGTCCACAGTCAGTGCACATCGATAGAATATCGCGTCATGTAAAGGACTTGCAATCCTTCATGAGATCCATCCCAATTGCTACACAGGACAGCGATTTTGAAGAGAGTGAGCTGTTAGTAAATTTGAGATCAACCCTGTTAGAAAAACTGATCACTCTCTGGATAATGAGTCTGTTAAAGACAACACAAACATAGAGGACGACTCCCCAACTGTTAGCGGCCAAACTACTAATATAGTACATCCTGCTAGCTCCCATAATGACAGTTCATCTGAAGATGAAGCTTGTGCTGCTCCCTCTCCTCGGTGAAGTACGCAGCAAAAGCGAACTGCTCGCGACTGTAGGTTTTGTGATCACAAGATCAGTGGGGAGTGTGGTGAACACTGTCCCAGATGAAGCAAGAGGCCAACATGGCGGCAAAGCCTAGAATAACTGTACGTATGTGCAGGAAAACTGAAAAGGAGGTTCACACGTGTGCAAATCATGGATGGCTTAAGAGAGATAAATGAAGCCCTAATTTGACAGTCGGCAGTGTTTTGTGAGCAGTCAAAGGAGAGACTGTTAGCGGAAGAAGGAAAAGAAATTCAAAGATACATTGTGACATTTTCAGAAAGCAAGGACGGTGAATTGAACCAGCAGTATCTTGACTTATACAAGTGACGTAACAATAGAGACTTGTTCAAACTACACATAAATAACCAAACTCCCTACAACTTACAAGTTTTTATCCAGAATTATCTTCATTAGAATTATCAGAAGGTTGGTGGCAGGTTCGGATGTGTATTTGTGCAGAAGAGTGAAAAAATAAAAATATGCATTTGCATGTTAAAATAGAAATTTATTAAAAGAAATGAATAACAAGAATTGTAGAAATTAATGTTCAATTAAAAAGTTAGGGGTATCAAGAAATGTTCGTAGTAATAATTTGTTGGAGAGAGTTTATGTGTACTGTTACGAGGATGCATTTATATATTATAATATTAATAATGTTTAAAAAGTTGTGGTAAGGGATTCTATTGAGTCCTACTTGTTATTACAAAAGAGTTTTAATTCATGAAGTAGTCGTAAAAATAAGGAAATTAGAAATAGAACGTTTTGAAAGATTGTAGAATATTCCAGTGAAATCTAGAGAATTCTAAAGGATTATAGAATATGCAAATTAGGTGTTAGCCCCCATAAAAATAGGTTTTGGGAAGAGAGTAGTTAGTTGTTAACAGGATTTGAGTCACTGCCTAGTAGCATTTTTTGACTTCGTGTACAGTGTTATACTTGGAATTTCTGTTACATGTGAGTACATCATTTTTGTTACCAATGTTTTATTTGTCTTTGTTGCTCTTCCATTTTATTTTTTAACTTTTTAAAGAAATTTTTTGTCATGAGGCGGGCAAGCCCAATTATGGCTTCTACTTCTTCAGCTGTTGTGTCGACAGTGACCCCTTCACTGTCAGTTTGGAAGAATGCCCCCCGTAAAGAGGGATTCAAGCTATTACCTACAAATGCGGGAGAAGTACAAAGAGTACTTCAAAGAAAACGAGTTAATCGCCATCCCGGAAGTAGAAAAAGAGATAGCAACGAGGATAATTTCCCTAGTGACGTCAGATCCAAAACCATGGAAGTTTGTGGGCATCAGTAGGGAAAGTATAGAGGAAACGCTGTCCTTCTCGGTTCGGAGGAAAACACAAAAAAACTAGCAGGAACTTGCTTGCAGACCAAGGGAGTGAGACTGCAAGCGGAGTATATGGGTACAAGGCATACTCATATCATGATCCACGGAATGCTCCTCAAGATTAGTTGTGACCATGTGGGAGCTTTACTGACCCAGTTTGGCACGGTGGAAGAAGTAAACAGGGTAATAAGCAAGACCGGAGTTCCAACCGATGATGTCAGTTCATATGTCGTGGTGGATAGGTCTAACTTTCTATGTGTGCCAGACATTCTCCTGTGCAGTGGAAAAAAGTTGTCTGTCGCAGTGGAGGGGCGTAGGCCGCATTGTTGGCAAGTGGAGCAGGTGGCCACCTAACAAAAGTGTGCCCCTCCAGAAAGCAGGAAGGACAGAAAGAGGTGGAGAAAAAAGCACTGGAAACACCAGCGGTGAAAGATGAAAAAACAACCGCTGCTACTAAGTCCGGATGAACGGAAATGGTGGAAAGGAGGCTTCCTCTCCTTCAAAGCAGAACTCCCGAACAAAGAAGGCGGCTTCTCCCTCCAAAATGGAAGAGAAGGAAGACCAACAACAACAACTGTAACAAAAACAGCAACAACAGGAGCAGCAGCGGCAGCAACAGCAATAAAAACAGCAACATCAACAGCAGCAAATAGGAAATGCCCCCTCCTCGTTCTTCATCATTGAAAAGAGGAAGAAGCGGAGGAAGTATGTGTTATCAAAAAAGGGAAAAGGGAAGAACGTGGCAGGGCGGAATGGCCCATGGTAACAGCCAGGACCCAATCAGCCCCTGCATCACCTGTCAGAACTACCCCTTTTGAGGGGGAGGAGTAAATCTGCCTCTCCAGTTAGACACACTTCATCTCCTTTCCATACACCCTCCTCCAGTCTAGAAACACTCTTCTCCACACCCTACCCCATAACTGCTCAACCCTCCTCCAATGCAGATTAGCCCTCCCCAAAACCGAAAAAAAAAAAAAAAAAAAAAAAAAGAACAGGAGAAACCTTTACAAACACACAGACATGTGTAAAATAGACAGAGATCTATTGGAAAGGAACCATTCTTCACAGAAGAAGGCCCTTCTTAAGCCCCTATTTAAATTATCATTGATTGACTTTCCGTCAATCGAGGACCCTGCAAATTTCCCAGGAGCCCGGGTGGGGGGGGGGGTACTAATACTGATAAGAATTACCAGGGGTAACTTAAAAGCCTGGGATTTTGTGCAGAGGGCTGTCAAGGCATTTCCGCAAATGGGCACGAATTATTGAAAAAAGTTAGCCAATTTTTGTGCTGGGAGGGTCCCTGTCATCCTCCACCCCTCATTGTATAGGGCAGTAAAATTAACGTTCCCTATGGACGTTGACAGCATTGTCCAGGACGGATGGATTACGTCTGATATCGGTACAGGAAGCCTGAGAATCCGTCGGGGTCCGTAATGCCATAGATTTATGTCCTGTATGTGACCAGGAGTAATATTTTGCTTTCTCGTTTCAGGTTTAAAAGATGTCAATTAAGTTAGCCAGCTTGAATGCGAAAGGCCTTAAGGATCGGAGTAAGGCTGCCCGACTGCTTCGGGACCTCATGTCCTTCAATGTGGATGTCGCCGCGATCCAAGTGACTCACTTTGTTTGCAAGGCCGATGCCTGTGTGCTGTCTAGTGACTGTGTCGTCTATTCAGCATATGGGAACTGGCTGGCCAGAGGAGTTTCTTTGCTGGTCAAGCGTACCCTGGACGCAAAGGTGGATCTTGTCCATGTCAGTGCTGAGGGCCGGCTGATCATGGCCGATATTGCAGTAAAAAGCCCAAGCTGGATAGAGGGTGGGGAGCTAGCGGGAAGGCACGTGATCATAGCTTGGTTGATCTCATCAAGGATTTCAGTCTTGTCGATAGATACTGGGTCGATCACAAGGGTGGGAAGATGTGGGCTAATAGTTGGCTAGCTACCTGGATAGAATATTAGTTTGTGAAGCCGACATAGATTTTTTAGATTGTCCCATGTTCCACTGGTTAGGCTACTCGGACCACAAACTCGTTTGTGCCCGGGCAGATTTAGAAAATACGCCTAGAATAGCTGGTTACTGGAAGTTCAACGTGTCCTTACTAGACAGGCGGGACTTTCGGTGCCAGCTAATAAACTTAGTGCAGCGGGCGTTAACTGGGGGAGTCATTGGGAATAAGTGGTACGAGAATCTTAAGAATAGTATCAGGTCTTTCACCACCAAGTTCAGCAAATGGCTCAAACTAGATAAGGCTGACAAGGTGAAGACACTTAGAGCTAATTACTCCCGGGCAGAGGCTAGTGGGGATCCCCTAGAGATAGCCATAGTTAAGTAGGCCGTGGAGTGGTCGAATAGCGATCGTTATATGGGTCAGGTAATTAGACATAAGTTAAGCAAGATGTCTTCCGAAGCTGTGAACATGGGCGCAGAACTGCGCAAGGAAGAGATTCACTGAGGCAGCGACCGGTACATTTGAGAGGTTCGCAACTCAAAGGGACATACTCTTCGGTTGACTGATGACATGTGCGAGCATTTCGAGATCCTGTTTACCAAGGAGCCTGGTCTCCGTGATGAGGAGTTTCACAACTATTTGTCTGACTTCCCCTGGCCTTTGCCGGCTGATGCAGCTAGTGCAAGGGAGAGATTATGGAGGGCGAAGTCTACGTGGCTTTGAAGAAAGTCGGCAGAGGCAAATCGCCAGGTCTCGATGGTTTGTCCCACGAATTGTACTTGAGGCTGTCGCACATCTTTGTCCTGATTTTGACTGGTGTGTTTAACAACTGGTTCCGGCAAGAGTCCATCCCCAACCAGTTCACCAGGGGTGTGATCACACTGTTGAGAAAAGGCAAGGATGTGGGGAAGGTGTTAGAGGGTCACTGGCCCATAACTCTGCTAAACACAGAGTTAAAGATTTTGGCCAATATCTTGCAAAATAGTTTGCAATTAGTTGCTGAGTCTCTGTTGGGACCTGAGCAGACTTGTGCTGTGAAGGGCGAAACAATTCAGAGCAACCTGCATCTGATACACATGATCATAGAGGGGATAAAAGACGACGAAAAAGCTGCGCTGATCAATTTGGATAAGTCCAAGGCATTTGATAGGGTTGACCATTGTTACCTGGTGGCTGTCCTGCAGGCTGCTGGATTTGAAACCAACTTCCGCCACTGGATTAGCCTCCTGTATCAATCTCCCACAGCTGTGGTACAGGTGAACAGAAAGTTGTCGGGCGTCCTAGCACTGTCTAGGTCAGTCCAACAGGGTTGTCCACTGTTGCCCCTACTTTATGCTTTGGCGTTGGAGCCCCTCCTTCACCGGCTAAGGGACAGGGCATGCAATCCAGCCTTACGTGGAACCGCTGTCCCTGGTGATGCTCGAGCCAGGGTTTCTGCGTACGCTGATGACGTCACTACTTTCGGAGTGACATCAAGGTGGTACAGAAGACACTTGAACTGTACAAACAGGTGACAGGGGCCAAGATTAACTGCAACAAGTTGTCCAGCTTGTGGTTAGGTGCCTCGAAGAGTGTTACCCACCCGGGGCCCTTCAACTGATTAGACGGCCCTGTCCACATTCTTGGAGTGTAGTTTGGTCTCCGACCTCCAGTTGGAGAAAAATTGGTCAGAAGTTCTGGCAAAAGGTTGGCACGTCAGTTGAGATTTGGCGCCGAAGAGATCTGTCCTTAAAGGGTTTGGCTGAGGCGTGTGATACATACCTCTTTCCCATCATCCTTTACCAGTTGTCAGTACTTCCACTTTGTAAATGGCATAGAAAGGCAATCGAGCATTTGCTATTCTCCCTTCTGTGGAGAGGACACAAACACTTTGTCGGCAAACGTGTCTGTTACCAACAGACGTGTCATGGAGGTCTGGGAATGCCATACCTGATGGGCTACAAGGCAGCATCAAGATTGGTTTTTCTCGGGCGAGTGATTTTGGAAGACTCATTGCTGGCAGGGATAGTAAGGGACAGTTCTCTAGCCTTACTATCACTCCCCTCATTTCGAGGCAGTGCCATAATCTTTGAGGGCAATCACATTTTCTCCTCAAATGTCTGGCGGCCTTGCAGGCCATTCCACGGTCCAGTGACCTTTCACAGCCTAAGAGAGTTTTCTATCATGGATTAGTGAAGGGCGTCTCGAAGGATTCATTACGTGATGTGCTTCGCTTGTCAGAGGATGAGTTTCGCTCGTTCTGGTTTTGGGCGCCAGGTACTGATTATCTCAGCAATGCTGAGTTTTCGCTCACCTGGCAATTGGTTTGGAATTGGTTGCCTCTCAATGACATGGCCTTCATATGGGGCCTGGCGGATTTACCAGATTGTGAACGTTGCAACCTTGGCTTGGAAGAAATGGCTTCACATGCCTTCTACCATTGTTCTCTATGGGACCGTGTTGACAAGTTGACTGCTCGTATCGCGCTGCGAAAGCTTGTGCTCATTGATTGTACATTTGCCTGCAACAATGTGTTGCCCCCATTTTCTGGGATGAGGCGTATGGTGTTTCTGTCACTCCTAGCCACAGCTCGAATAGTGATTTGGACAATGCAAATGGAGGAAGTCTTGTAAGGTCAGCATCTTTCACATCAGGATCTGATCCGATATTTTGAGCTGATGCTCAAAATAAGGATTAGAACTGATTGGAAACATTTTACTTCGACAGACAAAAGGTGGGTAAATGTCGAGAGCCTGGTTCACGTGAACGGAGCTAGCCTTGATTTTCTCTTTTAGATCTGCTGGTTACATCGGGGTGGATTCCTTTGGAACCCTCCCCTGGTTAAGGTAGCTCTCTTTTGTGTACCGAGTTAATGTGAATGAATGTGTTTCTAACCTGTATCCGGATTTCTCTTTTGTTATGATCCAAGTCGAGATTCCCAACCTCCCCAGTTTGTTTTGGCCTCCTTTTATCTCAGATAGTTCAGCTTTCGATTGTCCCATTCCATTATTTTACCCCCCCTCTCTTAGCAAGTGTGCTTCTTGATTTTGCCGGTTGGCGGAATACAGTGGCCACTCTTTTTCTGGGATGGACAGGTCTTACTAACATTGTTTATTATTTTAGTTCAAAAATTTGTTATATTTTTAGTTTGTTTTTGGGTTCATCCCCCTCCCATCATTTCATCTTTCACTAAATGTTTTAAATTATATATTATATTGTACATAAATACATTTTTATTGTCATGGGTTATTTCCCCACTTTTTTTAGGTGTCCCTTGTAAGTTTGTGGTATTGTGGTGTATGAAGGATTGAGAGCTGATGGATGGGTTCTTGTGGTGAATGTGTAAATTGTAATGTGTGATTGAGTCGTGATAGTGTTTAGCTAGGTATAGGATAGCCCAATGAGTACCAACCTCTACCCCTTCCCCTTTTGGCCTTGTGCCATAATTTGTATTTTATATGCAAATAAATAGTGTTGTTAACCGGATTTGCTGAAATTATCAACTCCAGCCCGATTTGTGAATGTGCATCCAGCTGAAAGAATCTCTAAGAAAAGTTGCTGACCAACTAAAACCTGAAAAAGAACTTCATGGAACTAAATGGGTAAATAGATATTTTTGACTCTTTCATTGACCATACTGGAAATTATTCTTTATAAACACATTTGAGGACTTCCATAAAGTATAGCACTTAAACTACTTCCCTAGCTTAACTGGATAAAGATACTTAACACCTTCCTTCCACTTCGTAACACTTACCGGTCACTCTGCCAGTAGTAAACTGTTTTCTATTCGAATGCAAAAAAACTGTATAATATATTTTTATTTTGTATTATTGTAAATTAAATATTTGTTTGTGATTAAGCTCTGTGTTTTGGTCAATCATTTTTTCTTTTGTTACAACACGTAACAGTACGTATGTATGTATGTATGTATGTATTAGCATTTGTTATGGAGAAGAAGTAAAATGAATCAGTACACGAGAAAGAAGGAGAAAAAGGAAAAATGTCCAAGTCACTTGAAGCTTCACCCATTACTTGTCATCTCTGCTGCTTCCATCCTTGACTGTCTGACTGATGCTGAGGCCTTTTATAGTATTTAGATTTTTTGCACTGGATCACGAAGTCCTTTTTAGTCTTGCAATTGCTCCCATTGGTCAGAAAACTAATTTAACATCTATTTCCGAAATCCAGTTTCAACTTTTTCTTTAAGCACATGGTCAATCCTTTTTCTATTTGGAAAAAAAACCCAGGATTTCACACGTCATTTTGTAAAAGTGAAGAAGAAAGTTGATTTTAATTCTTAATTTCCTATCTGCCACAAAGCCACTAAATGCATGGGGCACAACACAATGGGGGGAAGGGGTGGTGACTGGAGTGCAATAACCAAACAACCTGACCGTTGATGGTAAGCCATTGCATATTTTGGATTTAAGGTGAGTGGTCCTTGCAGATAATGTGAATGCCAAACATAGAGGGGATAGAAATGAAACAGCACCAACACAAAGGCCGCAGAGAGAGCACAAAGCGCCGACTTGGGCATGAGATTATGCTGTATGAAACGATCTTTTAAGATCATGGGCGTCTGTAGTCTGAATGAAGAGAAAATAGAATATCGCTTACCTCATGGTGGGGAAGAAGCAGTGACAGGTGGTGATTTCTTTTATACAAAGATATTGCAAAAAGAGAGAAGACTTATGGGAAGGGAAAAAAAGCAATAAACCTGACTGAAAATATTAGCGAGGCAATTTTGTTTGTTCATATCAGAGAAAGAAAAGATGATAGAGATCCTGAGAAAAAGTTTTTTTTTTGTTTTTTTTTTACAGTAGGTTTTGATTTCATAGCCAACAGTTATTTGAACATTTAATGATGTCGAATTCTTTAAGAACCCAAGTCATAAATCAATTGTGTGGCTGTGGAGTTATTTCAGATTTAGATTTAAAAATAAGAGGGAGAAAAAGAAAAATTAAATTAGCTACTTATTAGTAATTAGTAACAAATTATTAGTCATAGTTACAATTTGTATAGTAAATAAACTTCCATTAATTGTGATAAATTTAAAACTGCAATTTCCAAAAAGTTTTAAAGGTGTGCATAAGTTAATGTTTTTTTAATTCTAATGTTTCTTTTCATAGTAAATAGTCTTATTTTAAATGTTTATTGAAATGAACATGTGTCTGATGTAAAGTTCATTCTATAACAAATGTTATTACAGTTTGAAGAAGAAGAAAATGTTAGTGTATAACTTAACAGTGATTGATTTAAAGGAGCTGCTATATGCTTTTTCAGTTGTCAATGAACCTTTTGAACTCTAGCAGCTTTGCTTCTCACTTTTAGTGACAAGAAGTCGCTTTTTAGCATAGATTTGTGTAAAAAGGTTTTTTTTTTAGCTGAATGACATTGACATTTTATTTTTATTTGTTAATTTGTTGTACCTTTTTCTATTCTGTAGTGTTGGAGATTATATATGCGCACACAGTGTGTATTTTATTTTTACATGCTTCTGAAATATAGTTATCAAGTTTTAAATCTAACTACATTACAATACATGTAACCTCTAGATTGCGACATGGTTAGGTTATTTTAAGTATAGAGAAACTAAAAATAATTTTCATTGCAAAGCAGATGGAAAAATTGGGGAAACACGAACGATTGAAACTAGAGACGTAAAATTTACGTCTTATAAAAAAGCTCAAAGCTTTAAAAAAATAAAATAAGACTTAGTTGATTTAAAACTTGTATTTTTTTATTAATTGAATTGCTAAAAATTTTAGACACCACCAATGAATGACAAGTTATCAAATTTTTAAAAATAGTTTTAAACAGATAAACATTTTTTTTTAAATCGTTACGTGTTGTGTTTCACTTCCCAACCACACACTTATTTAACAACAGTATTTGTGACTTTTTTTAATAAGTAGTCAATTTCCCACTCTGCTATAATTAATGCAGAATTTATAGTGTAACTGTAGTTAAAGTGATTGTGCACTGTATTTATTTATTATCACGAGGAAAATTACTCCTTGGAGTTTTATGATAAAAAAAAAAAAATTACCCAAAAGTTTCAATAAACCAAACTCGGAATATGACATGATTTTGAAATGTTTAAATATTAACAGCAATGAACAGAAACAGGCTGTCAATCTCAGCAAGCGATTTTTGTAGACTAGTCACTAGAGAGTAAAAAGGAAATACTAATAACACTAGTTTTAAGTAATCTTTAAGTGTAGCAGCAAGCTGCACAGACAGACCTACCTTTTAAAATGCAACAACTTAAACAGTAGAATTATTGGTACTTCAGCTAACATTAATTTATAGGTCATGCATTTAGCATTGTTTCATTTTAGTTTAAATTATCTAAGAGAAAAGAGAATCAACTGCGTCCCCCCACCCTCAGTGTGTGGATGCAATTGTTCAGTCACTCTGTCTATATCTCTCTGATCACTTATCAGTCTTCATTTGTAAAGACAGTAGTTTCATCAGATGTGCATGACAATAAAACCAATAACCATTAGCGAAGAGGGCGTAAAAAATCCGAAATGATTTTTTTTTTTTTTTACGTTTGTTGTTTTTTTTTTAAGAATAGATGGCAATCACTAATATCAATGATAAAAAAAATATATAGTCATTACAAAGAAATTTTAAAAATGAATAAAAAATATTTTTTTTAAATCTAACTCATTACTCAAGTCAACATTTTTTCAATACCGAATAAAAAAATTAAATTTTAAACACTTTTTACTTCACGGATATTTCTATTAGTTTATTAAATTTTATTTTGATAAAAGAGCAAAACTTAAGAGGAAAATTATTTTTTTAAAATTTTTCTAAATAATTTTCCATTAAAAAATAAACTTTTCACTATCCGCAGTATG
The DNA here is from genome assembly GCA_037127315.1 of Ascarosepion bandense. Lineage (NCBI taxonomy): Eukaryota > Metazoa > Mollusca > Cephalopoda > Sepiida > Sepiidae > Ascarosepion > Ascarosepion bandense. The sequence goes on from JBBBDQ010001432.1 coordinate 1,272,342, forward strand.
TTTTATAATTTTATTTCCAATTCTTAAAAACCGATTTGAATTTGACAAAAATACAACTTTAAAAACTCGTTCTCTCTTTGTCTAATCTCTGACTTTGTTTTTTAACCAATTTTAACTGAAAAAAAGTTTTTTTTTCTCTTTAAATTTAAAAAAGAAAATTGTGGGGGAAAAAAACGGATCTTATTTCTGTTTTGTAGTAAAAGTAAAATTATCAAGTGTTCACAAAAAAAATAAATAAATAAATAATAAATTATTCTAAGTTCCTGCATGTGATAGTGACACTAGTATTCCCCAGACTTTTTTTTAGAACAAATTGAAAAAGAAATAGCTATCTAGCTTGTCAGCAATATCTAAGTTTAATAAAAGATTAAAAATATTTTGTAATAAAATCTAAGAGATGTCTCTTTCCAGTCAATGAGTTTTCCCATCCAGTTAAATTTCTTCTTTTATCAACGTAAAAACTAAAAAGAAAAAAAAATGCTGCAAATCAGCAGCAAATCTAAAAATAAAATTAAAGCTGTTCATTAACACTAGTGTTACCTTGTTAAATTAGTTAACAATAATTAAATAGACAATATTTTCTAAAAATGATTTAAATACGAAAGTAAAACAAAGATAGGCAGAAAAATATGAAAGTGAAAAATATAATTACACTAAGTCACTAGTACACTCCTGCAGTGCAATATACATACACACCCGAAATTTAACAAAATCAACGCTACAATATAAGATAATTGAATTTGTAGAATTTAAAAGGAATTTAAGAAAAAATAACATCCAGAATATCTAATGAAACATCTTAAAATGTGATAACCTTGTTCTTGGGCGTTGTCATCGAAGAAATAAAATTTAATAATGAAAATAACAGAGATTTAAGACTTGATTTTGGTTTGGAAGAAGCAGTTTTACTTCTTGTGTCAATAGCAGACCAATTATTTTCAAACTCCTTTTTTATCATAATGAAACAGGTTTGTCGACTCCGTGGCCACAAATCCAATATTCTAACAGCACTGTCATTACAGACAGTGTAATGAAAAGCAATATACTTAATCGTGTAATTAAAGTAATCAAAATTTACTTACCAGAAAGAACCAGTTGTGTCCGCGCATTACCACTACTATTACTACTACTACCACCACAACAACAACAGTGTACAAGACGAGTCACATACAGTGAAAATTATTAAGAGAAAGAACCACTAACAGAAGTGTGGTGTGTAATAAACAAATATTAATTTAAAGTGACGACACAGAAAGAGAGAGGAGCACGCACCTGTAACGGCCAGATGTATACAGGAAAAACCGAAGAGCATCTGTGTTCGTTTCAGGTGTTTTTTTTTTTACGTAACAATTTATCCTTTTTTTTAAGTTAATTCTTTTAAGTTTTAAGCTCACGTTAGTTAAGAGGAAAGAAAAGCGACTACACCAAGCCTCTATGTTTAGTGGTGACGTAGATTAGATAGACTACGAAGCTAAAAACTGAAAATGTTAACTACATACAGCGTAAGATCCGGGTTGGAATTCGGTTTTCCCTTTTTTGTTTTTTTTGTTTTTTTGTACTTTTTCTTCACCTTTTTCTTTTACTTTTTTTTTAATCTTCAGGGGAGACAACTTCAAAATAACGTGTTTACGGATAAAACTCATCAAATCAAGTATTTATTTATTCATTTACCAATGATTAACATTTCGACAACTTCACCAATATTCAATATTCACCAATACCTTCAATTATTATAAATTATATAATTAATTATGCATTTGCTTTAATTTATTCATACACATAAATTCTTCTTTCTTTTCATAATTGTTAACTTCTTCATGTGCCGTGTCCCTTCAGAACGTAGGCGATCATGGACTTCCACTTTTTCTCTTAGTATCTCTTTCAAGCCCCACTCCGTTAACCATTTGCTCAGACCTAACAAGTACATCTCACGCTGCTTTCCCCTGTCTCTTCTTCCATTTATCTGACCTGTGAGTATCAAGTTCTCCAGGCCGTCCTTCCTCATTACGTGTCCCAGGAACCTCATTTGTCTCTTCCTGATATTTATTATTAGATATTATCTGATATTTATTATCTTCTCGTTTGCATCCTTTTCAACACCTCATCATTGCACACGTGCTCTGTCCATGGTATCCTCAGCATCCTTCTGTAAAAACCACATTCCCCCTGCCTCAAGCCTCTCCTTCATCTTTGATGAGACGTCCAGCATTCACTTCCATACAGAAGGACAGATATCACGTAGCAATCCAGCACTCTTTTCCTTATTTTCAATGAAATTTTCTTGTCTTTTAGTACTCTGGCTAGCTTCTGAAATGCGGCTTTGGCCATGCCAACGCGTCTTTGGATCTCTGTGTCACATTTTTCATCCTCTGTCAAAACATTTCCCAAGTATTTGAATTTTTTTTACTTGTTTTATTTTAGATTCTCCAACTTGCAGTTAGCATATTGGTCTCCTTTTTTGCTGATGACCATGCATTCAGTTTTCTTGAGGTTTATGCTCAACCCTTTCTTTTCCTTTTCTTTTACTAACTTCTGTAGGAGGTCCTGCATTTTCCTTTCCATGTCTGCTATAAGCACCGTGTCAGCCACGTGTCAGATTTTGTTGAGATTATGGCCACCAATGATGAATCCTAGCAAGGCTTTTATTTCTCTCATAATTGCTTTGCTGTACAAGTTGAAAAGATGCGGTGAGAAAACACATCCTTATTTTATGCCCCTTTTTATTTTTGTATACCCGCTGAGTTCACCTACTATCCATACACTAGCGGTTTGCTGCCAATATAGGTTCTTGATTATCCTAACGTCTTTTCCGAAAATGTTGAGGTTGTCACACATCTCTATCAAGTCCCTATGTTGTACTTTGTCAAACACCTTTGCATAGTCCACAAAGCACAGATAAAGGTCCTTCTGCATTTGTATTGCTCATTCAGATAGCGTTCTGAGCATTATTAACTTAGAATTTTTTAAACCCCCATCACAAACCTTTTTAAGCAGACTATTTTTTTTTTGTAGGTGAGTAGAAGGAAATTCAATTCAACCAATAAATAACAATGCATTCAAAAACATTTTGAAAGATAACTGCAAAAAAAAAGAATATTTTGAAAATATCTAAAGTATGAGGAAAGTACCTTAAAAATAAATGAATTTCTTTAATAGTTCATTTAACAGAGCTTGCTAACAATGCATGTTTGGCACAAAAACATTATAATAGCTTACTAATCCCAGGAAATTTTGTAGCGAACTGACATCATCAGAAGCAAGCATGTCTTTTATAGCATTGGCTCATGCTGGAACTGATCTCTTACCATTCTTGTCAATTAGTTGTCCCAAATATTTGATTCTGTCTATAAAGAATTCACTTGTTAACCTTCAGCTTGAATCTATAGTCCTGAATTCTTTCAAAAACTTCAAAAACATTTTCCTTATGCTATTCTGGGTTTTCACTTTTCAACATAAATATCTTCAAGATATGCAACTACATCCAATCCATCCTAAAAAGGTTATTTGTATTTTTCATTACAAACAGTCTTAACTTCAATGGTTTTTTGTTTAAAGTCCCATTTGTAATAAATTTTCTTTTGAATTTTATTTTCTGTCCATTAACACTACAAGCAATTTTCTTGGTAACCATTAACGTTGGTTTTCCAGTTTTCCTCCATGTATATCCATTTATTATATGTAAGTCGAGTCCACTATACTATTACAATTTCATATTTTTGTTCAGAATTTTTTCCTGCACAAATTTCCTTAAGAGGCTCATCCCTTGTTCCCTGTTTAGGATGTGGTTTCCAGTTTTCTCTTTTCCAATCTTTTCACTCTTACGTAGCCCCCTGCATGTCAGTGGCATTACCACTTTGCTCGGGGTGATATGATTAAAAAAAATAAATAAATAAATAATGACCTTATAATTGTTACTACAATATTTTGTTAAAGTTGTCAAGCTTAAGTAATTAATAATGCAATATGTGAATTTCCTGGAGTTAAAACTTAGCAAGTCACCAACCATTTTTTTTTCTCCTCAATTGAAGTAGATAGACTAAACTATCGCCCAGTTCACACTCCACCCACATCTATTGAACAGGTGAAGAGGCTCATCCCTTGTTCCCTGTCTAGGATGTGGTTTCCGGCTTTCTCTTTTCCAATCTTTCCACTCTTATGTAGCCCCCTGCACATCAGTGGTGTTACCACCTTGCTCGGGGTGATATGATTAAAAAAAAAAAAATTCTAACCGGAAGATTCATTTGCGTTAGTTACTTTAACGTGATTACTCACTCGCTTTTTTTTTATTTTTGTCTTACGATGAGTTTTTTTATGTCCTTTTCTTTTGCAATGAAAGCATGCCTTATTTGTGAACAAACAGACATTATAAAAATGTTGTTCTCCACATACTTAGCAGGGGATTAGGAGTAATGTTTTTTTCCTTCTTCACTTTATTTTTTGTCATACCTTTTTAATGTACAACACACCACTTACTTCAGTATCCCTAGCGTCTTGTCACACATTTATAAATGAAGAGAAGTCCCTTTAATGGGATTTTATATTCTTTATTTTTTAGGCTCAGATCAGCTTCAGTTTTCCTTTATGTCTTTTGGCAGGAATGAATGCTATTGGTGAAAATTCTGGATTGTATTTTTCTTGGAGTATGTAAGTGAAATGGAGACTCTGCAGAGCCTATGCACAGTCAAATTTTTTAGTTCAGCCTTGGGCTTCAGAGTGTTCACATCCGGTCATTTGTGTAACATGAATCAGAAGATCTGGTTTTAGAAAGATTATAACACCTTATAATTTATAAAACACATTACAATATGTTTGGGAAATATTAAGACTAGATATAAATTTCCTAAGTTGCACATATAAACTCAAAATATATTTGCATAAAATAGTATAATTTATATATTGCTCATCTCAACTAGACATATGTCATAGGGGAAAGTGATGAGAAAGAGGGGTTAGTTATAGGGGATGTCAGGAGGAGGATAATAGATGGATGAGAATACCAGTGTAATGGGGGTGGAGTGGATGGAGAAAAGAGCTTGAGGGAAAGGATGTGAGTTAGTGAAATAGGTGATGTCTATTGACCTTACATTTAAATTCCTGGAGACTGTAGCTGTCGCAGAAGCAAGAATATGGAAGGGAATTCCACAGGTGGGAAGTGCGAGAAAAGAAGCTATTAGAGTAGAAGTTGCGGTTACATTTTATCGGTTTCACTGTAAAAGAGTGGGACCTAGTTGCTAGTCTAGTAGCTCATGTAAATGCATACATAGGGGACACCAGTGAGCTAAGTTTATTGGAGCAAAAGCTGTGAAAGTATTTGTAGAAGAGGCACAGGGAAGCTATGTCATGCCAGTGAAAGAGCAACTGCAGCCAAGCTGCCAAGTCGCTATCAATCCCATTACAGATTCTCTGTTGGATTTGGTTAAGAACCCCGAGGTGAATAGCAGGGGTACTCGACCAGATGTGGCAGCATGGGCAGATGGTAGATTTATATATATGCAGGATGAATTCAGACGGGAAAAACTTCCTGGCCCTGCACAGTGAACTGACCTTCTTAGCAGCAGATTTAGCTATGGATTTAATGTAGTCATTCCACTTGAGATTCGTGGAGAGTGTTAGGCCAAGGAGGCATAGTGTTTTGCTCTCGGGGAGGCTAGTCTGATCCATACTAATGGGGGGGGAGTGATTGTCTATGATGGCTAATAGATAGCAGCTTCATTTTGGAAGCATTAAAATTTACAAGCTATTTCTTACCCCAGTCAACCATAGATTGGAGGTCCTTCTCAAGCTCAGCAGCGAGGTTAGCTTTGTCAACCTCAGCAGATTTTTGATTAAGGTGAGAGTAAACGGTGGTGTCGTCAATGCATATGCCTACTCAAAAAAATTGTAAGAAAGCAGACATTACCACTTTTCCACCAAAATCATCTGCAGATTAATTTTTAATCAATTTCTTCTGTAAAGATAACTATCTTTTATAACTAAATATTTTTTACTAAATCTACCTTTTATTTTACTATTTTTTTATTTTTTATTTTTATTTTATTTTATTATGAAAATCTAAGAAATAAAATTGATTTCTAATATATATTCTAATATTAAAACACATATGATAGAACATACAATCTTGTTGAATATACAATCTAAACATGACATTAAAACTCTGCTTATTTACTTAATTTTAAGATATGAATGTTTTCTTTCCATTTTATTGTAGAAATAAGAACCGTTATCAGAATGTTCTTGGAGTAAAATCAGAAAGTAAATTTGAATAAGTCAGTGAAAGATTTAATTAATAAATATAAAATCTAAATCTAATCTAAACTTATATTATAAATGGAACTTTGTCTCTGTGTGTGTGTGTGTGTGTGTGTGTGTGTGTGTGTCCATTACCTATAGACTCCGAAACGGCTGAACTGATTTTCTTGAAAATCTACACAGTTGTACTATAAGCGTCTGCGAGTGTTCTTAGCTAGGTTTTGTGTCGAGGTACCCCCAATAAATATCGAAAATTGATAATCAAAAAAATCAGGTTATAGAAGGAGTGGTCCGATTTTAATCAAATTTTATACACTCATAGACAAAGACATAAGAAACGATATTCAGATGTTTCAAGGTTGCAGTTCTTACAATAGTGCAGAAAATCGATAATATATATATAAAAGGCAAGATGTTTGTGTGTGTGTTTGTTTATCTGCCTGTATGTCTGTATTTTTTCAGCTGTTTTATTTTAGTTTTTTGCTTCAGGTTTGGCTCTAAGTAGGTAAAACTGTAGTTCTTAGTCTCAGCCATGATACCATTTACTCAGAGGACTTATTTAGCCTTTAAAGTTTAGTTTACAACGAAAAAAACTTATTTGATATTAATACCAGGAAATCAATATCTGACTTACATCCATTCATTTTTCTTTCAGTCTACAATTTCGCTTTAACTGGAAACAATTATTGCTTTTTAGTCTTTCATCCAAAAGTCTGAGCTCCAGGACCATGGATTAGTTTTAAAGCTTTCATTACACCCAAGCAACGCCGGGTTATACTGCTAGTATAAAAAAAAGGGAGAGAGAGGAAAGAAAAATTAAAAAGAATATATTGTATACATTGTACACACCTTTCCACACAGACATGTTTCCTTGTACTATGTAGGGGCCTCAGCTATGTTTGTCAAATTGGCTTTGTGCCAAACACAACCAAAGTCTCCACAATTTAAAATATCAGAAGGTTAAAGGTTGGATGTTGAAATGTGATAGAATAAAATATTTCGTTTTGTATGCAAAAGTAAAATTTTATTAACTAAACAGAATAACAAATTTGTAAGAAGAAAATTTTCAAAGAGAAAATGTACGTAGTTAAATGTTCCAGAGAAATACTAGTAAGGAGTTAAATGTATCCTTATAGCTGATAGTAGTAGAATGTGTGTATGTAGAACTATTAACAGATTACCAATAAAGTTGTGTTCCTTTCCATTTTATGGCTGGCGAAAAAGTAAAAAGGAAGGTGAAGCAATGAAGGAAAGTTGTACTTATCAAACTTAAGTTTTTAGGAGTCAGTTGAAATATCTTGTTGTTGTTGATGTTTCTTTGACAGTGTGCAAGTGATGATGAGGAAAGGAAAATTGGAAGGAGAGGAATAACGAATGTGTGTCAACGAGACATGACAAGTCAACGTCTTGAAATTTCTTTTGTTACATTTTGTGTCGTTTCTATGTTACCATTTTTGCCAGTCAAGAGACGTGGTTAAGTCTTGGAATCTAGTCATGTGATCGGCTCACACCGCATACCCATTTTCTAGGTGTGAAGAAAATTTGACTGATGTCAGAGATCAATTTGCTATTTCCTATCCAATCAGAATCCAGAATCTTAATTTTCACACTGACATGAAATTTGCCTTGGTCTGGGTTTTACCGAGATGTTTTAAATCATTCTGATCCATTTTTGCAGATGTGCAATTTTACTTTTCGAGTTTTAGTTAATTGTTGGATGATACAGGATTTGTATCCTATAACTATTTTTGCTCTATATTAAATCTTGTTAAATTTTAATACCAGTGTTGTTCATCGCTATTGATTGTTTTCCTTATCTAATCCTGTGAAAGAAACCATCTAGACTGAGAAAAGTCCTCTCCATTTGAAAGATTACTGCAATACACAATCTTCCCATTTTGCCCTGTTTAGTATTTTGTTATACAACATTTATCAATAATAATCTGCTTCAGAAACTAAAAATAAAAGAATCAGCATTGTAACCTGAAATAGTCAAGGATAAAATTATAAAAATATATTTGATAATTATTCTATTTGAGATAGGTCAGTGTTATTTTCTTTATTCTTTTAGAAAATTGTTTGAACAACTTTCAGGTAGAAAAATGAATAAATCACAACTGTAAAACAAAACTTCAAATTATTTTTTACATTATTAATATAAAAAATGACATTTTTTTCAGCTTAACTACTATGTCACTTCTCTTTTGAGATAAAAAACATGGTAAAAAGTAAAAAACAAAGTTGATAAAAACAAAAAAAGAAAATTAAAAATCAAAAAAGTGTATTAATATTAGATACTATCTGAAAGGACTGTAAAATTTCATGCTTGAAAAGACTTTTTTTTTTCATTCTTATTTAGGTCAAAGTTTATAAACAGCAGAAGATAAAATGATTGTGATTGGCCAATTTTTTCATGATGTCACACTTAAACTTTTTTTTTGTCAGGATTGTTTTACAAAAGCAAAAATAGTAAAAAAGAAGTTTAGCAAGATTATAAAAATCTTCACTCTCACGAATATCAAAAGACTGATTCACAAATATCAATACCATTTCACTAAAGGTATAAAGGTGGAACAATCTGTAACTGGACACACATTTATTAGCTGAATTTAAATCTGAAATTTTCATGCTACAATGTTTAATCTATGTGAGTTATATTTACCACTGAATTAAGTGAACTCACAAAAATATCATTATTTAAAATGAATGCTTTTTCCCATTATCAATTTACTTATATATAGCTTTTCTGTTTTATGGAAAATTAAACCAGTCATAATGAAAAAAATTAATAATTAATATCATTTGCAGATAGTTCAAGAATATGAGAATTATAGTGGTGTGAAGATGAATAGTAAAAGTGAACAGTTGATTTATCCACACCATGAAGATTAATGAAGGATGATGATGATGAGGAAATACATGTGTAATTTTAACAAAACAAGATAAGGTATTGAGAAATGAGTAAATTGATTCATTGGATGTAACTCTGATGCCTAAAAGTACAATAACTAAAGCTGATAAACATGATCCCATCCTTTTCCTGCCATTTGTGCACATTCAATCAGTCCATTCATCTGAGCGTGGTATGAAGTTGTTCATAGTCTATGAAAGCCCATGATCCTTGATTGCTCTGAAAATAACTCTGACAAATTGACTACTTCTATTGGTAATGATATGTAAGGGAATTTCAAATCTGGATACCCATGTGTCAATGAAAGCAGTAGAGATGTTCTGTGCAGTTATTTTGGTTAGAAGAGCTGCCTTTATTCATCTAGTATGGCAACTAAAAGGAAATTAATACTGAGCATCAGGAAGAGACAACTGAAGTTCCTGGGACAAGCAATGAGGAAGGAGAGCTTGGAGAACCTGATACTGACTGGCCAGATAGAAGGAAAGAGAGACAGAGGAAGGCAGTGGATAACATATTTGCAGGGTCTGATCAGGTAGATGATGGAATGAGGGTTGCCAGGAGTAACAGGAGCAAACATACTAAGAGCCACAAGGGATAGGGAGACGTGGAGAACCATGATCGCCTACGTCCTGAAGTGACAGGGAAAATAGAAGAAGAAGAAGAAGAAGAAGCCCTGTCAATCATTGTTAACAGATTGAAAAATAGGAATCTGTCAGGTTTTTTACTGGTGGTAGTGGAACCACAATATCCATATGCATTATCTGAAGGCAATTAGAAGGCAGTTCAAAAAGTTGTATATTTAGTAATTTTTGCTTACTGGTAATTTTGGCACTCTTTGTAGAATGACTTATATTTCCATCCATTGCCAGTAAGACAGATTTTAATAAGCATATGGTGGCTGATATTCCTGGGTGTGGTAATGCATGCAAACTATCGAATACAAATTTCCTGAGCTTCTGCAGTACAAAAGGTCTCAGAAATGATAGTGACATGTTGCACATTATAACTTGGTTTTTACTTGTTTTCAATTGTTTAAATTCTACATTGGAATGCTGATGATTAATAATTTCCTGTAAATCACAAAGATCTATTGTTACAGCTTTAGCTGGTCTTGATAAACAGTCTTCAATGATATTTTTATGCCTTCTTATTTGAGAAATGTCTGTATGCTATTGAAATTTTAATATTCTACTCATTTAGCTTCTGAAATACTTGATCAGAAGTTTCATTATCGGAGTATATTAGAATATCATGAATATACATAAATGTACACTTAAAGTCCCAGAAAATCAAGATAATTGCGCAACTTGACCCACACAAAGCGAGCGGCGGTGACGGAATCCCAGTCATAGTACTGAAGAAATGTGCCCCAGAACTCTCCTCTGTCCTCTCTAAACCCTATAACCTCTGCCTATCTGCTTCCTGCTTTCCTGCCTGTTGGAAGTCCTCCTGCGTAGTTCCTGTATTTAAGAATTCTGGCAAACCCTCAGACCCCGCCAATTACCGTCCTATTAGTCTCCTTCCAATCTTTGGCAAAGTTTTCGAAGCCATTATCAATGCCGAGGTGATTCAGCATCTTATGGCCAACGGGCTTCTCTCTGACAAACAGTATGGGTTTCGCTTCACCAGGTCTACTGCTGATATGCTAACGACCATTACCGAGTACATATACCAGACACTCGACAAGAATGGTGAAGCCCGAACCGTTGCCTTGGATATGCTGGCCTCTTGTGCAAACTGCGGAGCTATGGGATAACTGGACATCTGTTTGACCTCATCCAGTCTTTCCTCTCTAACAGCACATTGAAGGTGGTATTAAATGGGCATGCCTCCCAAAACTACCATACGAACGCGGGCGTCCCTCAAGGTTCTATCTTAGGTCCCACACTCTTTCTGATCTACATTAATGATCTCCCCGACACCATTAGATCCCAAGTTGGCATGTATGCCGACGACACAACAATCTACTCCCGCATTGATCAGAAACCAGGTCTGGACGACAAAGTGAACCTCGCTGCCATACTTGAAAGGGACCTCCAATCCGTAGTGGCCTGGAGTAGGAAATGGTTGGTAAATTTCAATGCCTCTAAAACAAAGCTGTTATCAACTAATCACCATAGACAATCGCATCTACCTCCCATTAGCATGGGACAGGCTAGCCTCCCAGAGAGTAAAATACTACGCCTCCTTGGCCTTACACTCTCGGCGGACCTCAAATGGAATGACTATATTGAATCCATTGCCAAATCTGCTGCTATGAAAGTGGGCTCCCTGTGCAGGGCCCGGAAATTTTTCCCACCTGAATCTATTCTGCACATATACAAATCTACCATCCGCCCGTGTATTGAATATTGCTGCCATATCTGGTCGGGTGCCCCTGCTGCTCTCCTTGGGCTTCTTGACAAAATACAAAGGAGGATCTGTAACGTGGTTGATACTGACTTGGCAGACCGGCTGCAGCCACTCTCTCACCGGCGTGATGTGGCTTCCCTGTCCCTCTTCTACAAGTACTTTCATGGCTTCTGCTCCGATGAGCTTAGATCACTGGTGCCGCCTAAGCACGAATTTACACGAGATACTAGATTAGCAACTAGGTCCCACCCTTTTACAGTTAAACAAATAAGATGTAACCGTAAATTCTACTCCAACAGCTTCTTTTCTCACGCTTCCCGCCTGTGGAACTCCCTTCCACAAGTCTGCTTTCCCGACAGTTACAATCTCCAGGTGTTTAAATGTAGGGTCAATAGACACCTCCTATCACACTAACTCCCAACTATTCTCACAACACTCTCATCTATCCAACCCTCATTCTCGGTATCCTTACCCGCCTATCACCCACCCTCTGTCATTTCCTATATTTAATCAGCCTTTCTCCACTCTACGTAGCCCCCTGCGCAGTAGTGGCAGTGACATGCCTTGCTCGGGGTGAAATGCTAATAAAAAAAAAAAAAATGTCATCCATCAACCTTTAGTAGGTACTTGCAGCATTCTACACCCCCAAAGCCATGTACTTATATTCAAATAAACTCTGTTGTATCAAGATAGCAGTTTTACATACAACATCAGGATGAACTGGTATCTGGCGATATGTTGAGGACAGATTAATTTTTGAAAATATTTTTTTCTATGGAATTTCTTTGCTGCTAAGCTGAATAGCTTTGTAAAGCTATTCAGCTGTTGGTAGTCACCAACTGGCCTGCACGTGTCATCCAATTTTGGTAACATCTTCAATATTAAACTTCACTTTGACTTGGAAGGGGAAAATATACCAGCTTGTTAAAGCTTTTTAAATTCTTCCTCATAAATACAAAAGGATTGCTCCCTGTTTCAATTCTGTGAAATACTTTTGATTTTTTTTTTCAGTAGGATTCCAATGAGGGATATTAGATTAGAGTAGCTTGTGGTGATACCAACCGAGCATAGCGAGGGACCGGATGTTTGCACCCTCACAACTAAAAAGCAAATGACCAAAACTCGACGGTGCACATCCAGGTTTCCACAGATGTTCTGGTTGAAAAATAAAAATTAATTAAATATTAAATTTCCAGTTCGCAAGCCTACGCGAATTTGATTTATCGGCCAATGGGAAGCCCAGAATCAAATACAAGTGTGAATCTCCAAATGATCTGCTGCAATCCAAAAAGAAGATATAAAAAGCCGATACAGAAAGCATCGGCAGACAGAAAGACAGAGAGACTCAGACTCGAGAGGGACAAATGTAATTAGTAGGCCCCTTGACCTAAGTCAAGTGGCTTACTATGTTCGCCTCCCTTCCCTCTCCTCTTATCTTTTGCTGTCTCAAAACTACTTACTGACCTAAGGAGCGAATACATCAAAGACATTCCTTACTCACAATGCTCCCACATTCCTAAACATTAATTCTCTTTTCAGCATTTTATTGCCATGAACATTTTAACGTCCGTTGGACCTATACTTCAAGTATTACCTTAATTGTAAAAACCTTAATTGATATGTGTATATATAAAATGTTCTTTTCCAACTCAATTTGCTTTTCTTGGTTTATGACCTTTCTTTATGACTTATAGTGGGCTATCTACAACAAGGCCAAATTTCGTTAATCTGCAACAATATACAACTACCTTTCACTAGAACAGACTCTCCACTATAATCTGGAAAAGAATGGATAGCCCGCTATAAGCTTTCCATAATTTTTTGCATTTCCATCCTTATGGATTGAAATGTAAAAAACACAAGTTGACAGCTTGGCATTACTTTACCGACTGGTTATTATATTGATCAATTTGTTATTTTTACAATCCACTGTCAAAAACCCTAGTGACTTAGTAAGTCATATCCCATAAGTGGTTTCATAGTGTTAACCACAATGAATATACATGTGAAATTTCTCCTAAGGTTTTTTTTTTTTTCCAAGGTTTACATAGTCTGTCTGAAGCACTCTATTTTTACATTGTTAGCAGAAATCAGTATGAAATTCATAGGATAGTTTTTTATTTTTTTTAATCATATCACCCCAAGCAAGGCTGTAACGCCACTGATGTGCAGGGGGGTACATAAGAGTGAAAAGATTGGAAAAGAGAAAAACCAGAAACCACATCCTAAACAGGGAACAAGGGATGAGCCTCTTCACCTGTTCAATAGATGTGGGTGGAGCGTGAACCGGGCGATAGTTTAGTCTATCTACTCCAACTGGAAGAGAAAAAAAAGAGTAAAAAGATTGGAAAAGAGAAAACCGGAAACCACATCCTAAACAGGAAACAAGGGATGAGCCTCTTCACCTGTTCAATAGACGTGGGTGGAGTGTGAACCGGGTGATAGTTTAGTCTATCTACTCCAATTGAAAGAAATAAAAAAAAGAAAAGAGTGAAAAGATTGGAAAAGAGAAAGCCGGAAACCACATCCTAAACAGGGAACAAGGGATGAGTCTCTTCACCTGTTCAATAGCTGTGGGTGGAGTGTGAACCGGGCGATAGTTTAGTCTATGTACTCCAATTGAAAAAAAAAAAGAAAAAAAGTGAGAAGATTGGAAAAATAGAAAGCCAGAAACCACATCCTAAACAGGGAACAAGGGATGAGCCTCTTCACCTGTTCAATAGACGTGGGTGGAGTGTGAACCGGGCGATATGACTGTATCTACAATGAATGTAATTTTGTAAGCTCCTTATTGCGTAGTTACTTCCAAAAGCAGTGGGAAGGTGGAGGCCATCACATTCCACATCACTAGTTTTCCACTTTCTCATCATGTGCTGGTGAAAATAGTCGTGAGGACACTTCTAGTTCATTATTTTCTTTATTTGGCCACATACACCATGGTTTACAAAATCTCACATAACATGCATAGTAGATGTGTACACTGCATATTTGTGATTTATGGTCATAACTAGCAGTATAGCCTGGTGTTGCTCAGGTGTAATGAATGCTTTAAAACTAATCCATAGTTCTGGAGCTCACACTCAGCCTAAAGAATATTTGTGTGAAGTTTGGTGAGAATCGGATTAAAATTGTGGATTTGTATAAAGGACATACACAAACAGATAAACAGACGCACACACAAACATCTTGCCTTTTATATATATATATTATCCATTTCCTGCACTATTGTAAGAACTGCAACCTTGAAACTTCTGAATATCATTTCTTATGTCTTTGTCTATGAGTGTATCAAATTTGATTAAAATCGGACCACTCCTTCTATAACCCGATTTTTTCGATTATCGATATTTATCAGGGGTACCTCTACACAAAACCTAGCTAAGAATACTCACAGATGCTTATAGTACAACTGTGTAAATTTTCAAGAAAATTGGTTCAGCTGTTTTGGAGTCTATACATAACAGACACACACACACACACAGAGACAAAGTTCCATTTATAAATAAGTTTAGATAGATTAGATTTAGATTTAGATGATAAAGGTTTACAATAGAATGAAATTTGTAATTCCTTCTATAACTGTCTTTTGCTTTCTTTGATTGAACCTTCTCATTTACTACTGCTCAGTAATTGTTCACCCTTTTTCTGCACTGGCCAGCCCAGGGATAAGACTCACAGTTATAATATTACCCCCATAGATTAAATAAATTATTCAGTTTAAAAATTCCTGAAGGTTACTTGAATGAACAGGCACCTGAAGAAGGCCAGAGAGCACAAGAGCCAAAATATTGTAACAACAACAAAGATGAGGACATCATACCGAATGTAAATAATGTAAAAAAGTACCAATCCTCATTGTATACAACTACTGAAGTCCCAGTTGTTTCTTTTGCATTTATTATAACTTCTTTGGAATAGACATATCTCATAACCTATTTATGCCAGACGCTTAACTAGTTGGGTATGGTCTTAATCAGCTCCAGACAAGCAATCTTAATATATTAGATAATAATATTTTTGAAACATAACAAAGAATTCCAAAATTCCATCTATCTTTTGTTTTGACCATTGTGCTCTCCTGCTTTTATCAGGTGCTCATCAATCCAAGTAATCTTCATGAAATTTCGAACTGAATCCTTTATTTAATCTAGTGGTGTAGATTATTCTTGTTCGACTATCCACAGATTAAATAAAGAGTTCAGTCCAAAATTTCCTGACAAGGTGATAAAAACCTGATGAGGCATAAGGTTTCAAAATCAGATTGGTCGTGTCCATTCAATATGGTTTCTTATCAGCATACAAACATGTTGACATCCACTTGGCTGACAGTTTCTGCATATTCAACTTATCATAAATTAAAACTCAACACTTTCTTTGGATATTACTTGTGTCTTAGCTGAGATTCATCAACTGCCCAAGATTAGGTCATGAACATGAGCAACAATTTCAGGAGTTGACACAACTGAAGGTATTCCAGATCATGCTGTATCTCAATTCTCAAAATTACCATGCTGGGAGATGGCACATAACTTCTTTGAAGTTGAGTATAAGAAGCACTTGTCATCCAGTGTTTACATCATATACTTGGGAGTTACCCCCATATAGCTTTGCCAGTTTTCACCAAGAAGTTGTTAGAAGGCAATGTCAAGCAGCTATAAAAACTAAACACTTCCTGTCTTTGTTCACTTGACTTTCTTTTCTGTTCAGCATGTTGTAGAAACATTTATGGGACTTTGTTCTCAACCATGTAGATATCTTTCTCTTTAGTAACTGAACTTTATACACATAAACCCACATGTGTATCCCTCACATAATTCTTAACTTGTAATGCCTTCTTTTTTTTCCATGCACACTGGCATATTTTCTCTTTTTTGTAACTCAGTTATATAAAAACAAAAATATAGAGTATTGCCTTGTTGAAATTGTCTCCCATTTCTTTACACCTGCTTTTAGTCTAACTAGAATCACTGACCATAACACACCCCTGAATTTCTTTTGTGTTTTCTTATGTAAAAATAGAAACTTTGAAATAGACTTGAAATTGCTGCCCTTTCATTTGATATGGTGACAAAATAACACACAGATTTTGGGAAGTTGGTTGGGATAATAACTTTTCATCACCCCTTTATGTGTGTGTGTGTGTGTGTGTGTGTGTGTGTGTGTGTGTGTGTGTGTGTCCTTTTGACTTTGCCTGACTTTCCACTTAGAATTGAGTCACTACTGAGGGATATGTAGATAACTTTGTTCATGATTTCTGCTATTATTTCTAAACTGGATCTTCACAACACATGTGAATTTGATGATATCCATGCAATAGTCATTAAGAAATGTGCATCTGGACTATCTCCTGATCTCTCTAAACTCTATGATAAATGATTGACTGCTTCTGTAGTTCCAGTTTTTAAGAACTAAGGAAAACCATCTGACCCTTCTAACTATTAACCTATTAACCTTCTACCTCTTTTGGCAAAGTATTAGAAGCTTTAATTAACTCTGAATTAATAGTGAAACATCTCACAAGCCAAAATCTTCTTTCAGATAAGCAATATGGTTTTTGCTTCTCTAAGTCAACTGCTGATATATTAATGATTATTGCTGTAAGAATCTATCAAGCTTTAGATAAGAATGGTGAAGCTCAGTTTATTGTTTTGGATATCTCAAAGGCATTTGACAGGGTTTGACATATTAATCTTCTTCATAAGTTGATAGATTATGATATTTCTGGACAAATTTTTGAACTGATACAATCTTTCTTATCAAATCGTGAAATAAAAGTTATCTTGAGTGGCCACTCTTCTAGATCTTTGTGCATAAATACAGACATTCCCCAGGGATCTATCCTTGGACCTACATTGTTTCTAATTTTCATAAATAGCCTTCCTGATACCATCAGCTCTCAACTAATGACACAACTATTTACTCCTGTCTTAATAGTAAGTCTGATTGGCTCAATAAAGTCAAATTAGCAGCTGATCTAAAAAATGACTTAGAATCTGTTGTTAAATGAAGCAAGAAGTAGCTTTTAACACCTCAAAATGATACTGCTCCCTTTTAATTATCTATGAGAACCATTTTTACAATCCATCAGCATGGATGATGCTAACTTTCAGGAGAACGACTCCTTGTGCCTTCTTGGACTAATTTCTTCAACAGACATAAAATGGAAAGAGTATATTGAATCAATTGCTAAGTCTGCAGCTAAGAAAATTGGTTCACTATGTTGTGCTAGACAATTTTTCTTACTAGAATCTATCTTATGTATTTATTAGTCTACCATTCATCCTTGCTTGGAGTATTGCTGCCACATTTGGGATGAGGTCCTTGCTATATATTTATAAATTCTTGATACAATCCAAAGGAAATTCTGCAACATTATTTATCCTGTCCTGGAGGCTCAACTTCAGTCCCTTTCCACAACTGTATAGCAGCTTCCCTATGCCTTTTCTATAAATACTTTCATGGTAATTGTTCTGATGAACTTTCCTCTAAAGCCACTTATACTTTATGTGTACTATATTGGCAGCAAGATCTAATCATTTTATAGTTGAAATGTTTAGATATAACTGGAAGTTCTATGCTAACAGTTTTCTTTTTTGCACTTCTCACTTGTGGAACTATTTTCCAGTTTGCTACATTCCAGCCAAGTTTGATCTTCAAAAATTTAAAAGCAGTGTCAATTGTTATCTTCTGTTTTCTTAATTCTTATTCTTTTATTGTCCTCTCTCCTTAATAGTAGTTTTTCTCATATTCTCTAACACTCTGTAACCTCTAATATAAGTGGCTTTATTGTCTTGCTTGTGGTAAAATGATTAAAAAAAGAGATATTATTGACAAAATTTTAAAACATTCTTTGCCTGTCTTCAATTTAAAAAACAAAACAAAATAACCTCCAATATTTTGGAATGAGAAATTGGAGAGCTAACTTCAAATTTCAGTTGAATACCCTAGGGAAATGTATTAATCTGTCTCTTCCATCCAGCTATAGGTTAAATAGCAGAACAGATTAGGTTCTATAGCCTTGGTTGGTCACCAGTCTACTGTAAAAAGTAATGGCAACTTAATAAGGGAAAATCTTCTGTCCAGTCAGTTATGTCTCTTTTGAGACATGATTGCCCAAGCATGTGTCACATATGGCACTAAACTGACTGATTGTGTAGTATGCATGTATCTTTATTTATATGAAATATATTGTGTTTGCATTTAAGAGTTCATTCATTGAATAGACCAACTGTCTTATCACCATATTTAAAAGATATAAATCTATACCTAAAGTACTCTATAATTTGGAAGAATAAAAGAAAAATAATGCATCTTTCAAAAAAAATTATTAATGCATGTTGATTTTCTCTCTTTTCAACAAAAAAAATGTGAACTCAAGCATGACTGTAAAACTTATCAGCTGGAACTTTATGATGAAATAACAGTGATAAGATTGTTAATTTGAAAAATGAAAAAATGGTTCCTCAAGGGAATTCAGAAAACTATTTTCTTTTAGCAACATTAAGAGCAAAAATACATCTAATCTTGATTTTATGTCTATATAAAACCTTAAGATAGCTGAAAAATGGGCAGTAGTATAGTCAGAGAATTAAGATAACTCAAAAATATGCTAACTTACAAAAAAGCAATGTAACAAAAGTCCATGTGATTTGTAACGAAATGACAGTATTGTGAAATCTATAGTCATTTTCTTCGATGTGACGTATCCCTTCAGGGCATGAGTGATCATAGCTCTCCACAACCTCTTGCTCTTTGTAGCTTTTAGTAAAGTTATTTTTTACTGTATCTTTTAATCCCTGTTCTGCTAACTATTTACACAAGTTTCTCTAATAGGTTACGCACAACTTTCCTCTGTCCATCTTGCCTTCAATGACCTTCAAATTTTCCAAGCCCTCTTTCCTCATTACATACTCTAGAAATTTCAATAATTTTGTTACTATTTTCTCTTAAACTTTGTTGTTTCTTATATGTTCAGTTCATGATATTCCCAGCATCTATCTGTAGAATCACATTTCTATTGTCTCAAGTCTCTTCTCCATTTGTGATAAGATTGTCTAACATTCACTGCCATATAGGAGTACTGATATTATGTAACAATGCAGTACCCTTTTACATGTTTCTAATGAAATTTTCCTGCTTCTTAATACTTTGCTTATCTCTTGGAAGGCATCCTTTACAATTCCTATCTGCCTTCAGATTTTAATTTCACATTTTTCATCCTTCATTAAATCACTTTCTCAATGTTTGTACAATATTGTACATATTTAATTTTAGTATCTCCAACTTGTAAATAGCATGTTGGTGTGTTTCTTTTACCAACAACCATACATTCTCTTTTCTTATAGTTAGAGCTTAGTCCTTACTACTTTCTGTAGAAGTTCATGTAGTTTGTTATCTGTGTCTGCTATCAGCACTCAATTGAAAAAGAAAAATATTCTTGCAAAAAAACAAAATAATGTAGGTACCCTAAAATGCACAAACATGAATGTAAAAAAAAAAGTGGAGAGTTTAGAAGAATGATACATTATGGGATGCTTATTTCAACTGAAAGAAAGAAAAATTTCAAGGGAGATAATTATTAAATGCGACTGGGTGGGAAAAAATAGCACTTTTTTGTATATAAAACATAAAAGGTTGTGTAATCTGTGAGGGAGTGAATTTAATGACAATCTCTTGTCCATTATAATTTTCTCTACAAGGAAAATGGTTTAGGTTGCATTGTTGTCTGGTAAATAATATACTTTAATTCTTGGAGAGAGAAACATATATATATATATTAATAATTTCACTCCAAGTAAGGCAATAATGCCACCAAGACATCAGGGGAAACTGGGATTGAAAGACAATGAGAACAGGATTCAGGAAGACAGATGGTGATTGATGTTGCATTTAATATATATGTGGTATCCTATGCAAATGAGCTGAGTTGTATTTAAAAGCTAAACCGCTAACTGTTGGCACTTAATTACGTCATGCATAATGGTGTACCATGTATCGAGTACCAAAACTGCGAGATATACCAGACATATATAGATATATATAGTCATCCGCAGACAGATCTGTTTCGCTGTATCACAGCTCATCAGTACGGTTAGACTCCGCTTGCAGTAGCAAAAGGCAGACTTTTAGCATGTATATTGTCATTATACACACCCAATAGCCAGAGTGCTCTAATTCATTAGTGAATGAGCGATGCGTGCATGCGAGAGTAGCTACTGTTTTTCAAAGTCTACCATTCTTCCAGAGTACTCAATCAGGGTGTGAGAGCATAAATAGTTATCCGCAGACAGATCTGTTTTGCTGTATCACAGCTCATCAGTACGGTTAAACTCCAATTGCTTTTAACGCAGGATTGAAGCCCGACCGAATTGGCGTCAGTCGGCAATTCTACCTCTACCTACATTATATATATATATATATAATGTGAGTTTTCTATGCATTTTGAATTCACAATACTTCTATGCTTATAAGACTTGTGATATAAAATATAATATGAAAATATGAACAGCAATTCCTTAATAAATTAAAGTGTCTTTATTCTTTAAAATAAGTTATTACAAAAAGAGAATAAAAAAAAATGAGGAAGGGCGAAAGAAAAAAAAGAACTAAAAATGGTTAAATAGAACCAATAGAAACAAATGAAATAATCTCTACTTATGTAGAGATTAAACCCTATTTTGGAGTATTATTTAATTATTTATTTAGTTTTTTGACAGAAGTTTTAACCTTTGAAATTAAATGACTTCATATTGCTTTTATTTCTTTTTTATCTCTAAGTCACATGACCCTTCTGCTCCCCTAAAGTTATTAAACTTATGTACATTTTTCTATACTGTACAATTTCTGATTTTTGTTTGTATACATATTAAGCTAACAGCAGCCAAAAGGTATATATATATATATATATATATATATATAAGTATGAATCTAACCTAGAGCCAACAGACCTACCTAGGTTTCACCTAACGGATTGTCAGGGCAAGTTGGCAAGTTGTTAGGGTTCTCGTCTCTGTATTTTTTCTTTTGACGAGTACTTTGACTTATGTTCAAGGTTCAAGTACTTAGTTCGTTTCTTTTTTTGTTTCCATTTTTTTCCCCTCCACGTTTATAACTTGGTGGGTTTTTCGAGATGGGTTTAAAAATATATATATATATATATTTTTTTTTTTTTTTTTTTTTGAGGGAAGCCATGAACTGGTGAAACTAAGACATGTAGTTTATTGTGGTATAAATACTTTTGATGAGATTTTATAAGCTCCTGCTACATTTGACCCACTATCAACTTTTGGTGGACTAATGTATATCCAAAGGTATAATAACACTTTTATTTTGAACAAGAAAATATTAAAAAATATATTAACAGGTCTTCAGTGTCTGTAGTAGATAACTTACATTTTACCGGAGCGAAAAGAATACATCTTTTTGTCAGGAAAAGTCACAGAAAAAGAAAGTGATTCTTTCAAATCTCACACTGCCTGTAATTATTGTCAGGAGACGGTAACTTAACAAGTTTGCCTAAGCATTTTCCATGTAAATAGTTAAAAAGCAACAAGAAGTTTGCAATGTTTTGTCTCATCCTCAACAAGGATGTGAAAGTACTTTTCAACTCTATCAAAGCAGGAAAGTAAAGTATGAACAGTTACTGTCCACAGATGACAGCAGTATTTCTTTTTCAGCCTGATCTGGATCTTGTAAAGGATAGCAGGATGAATCAAATACTTACTATAGTAGTATGGGGAACTGAGCATTTTTCAGCATCTTTAGCAATGGATCATATGTACAAGTTCCACTTGAGGTCTGAGTTGAGTTCAAATCCCAATGGGTGAACAAGGAATGGGGCCTTCCTGAAGAAGCACCTGTTCATTATAATCAGTGAAAGTTCTGAGTTTGCTTGATGATGATAGAATGTTACTAGTTTGGTTTTCGAGTCATTGAATGTGACCAGCAAGTTTTCCCCACCACTAAACTGTCAGAACTAGGTCAGAGGAGAGATCAGCTGCCTGGCTCTGGTCTGCTAGAGTTTTGAAGGTGTACCCATATACTGTTGTATCATCAGCATAGATATTCACAAATGGTCAGAGTATACTGTATATGGTTTTGACTGAAGCAGTTGCTCTTCTTGGATATGGTTATAAGCAGCTAGATAATATCTCAAGTGCTTATAATATAAAATTGTATTATTTACCAGGAATTTACTTTCTCACTCTCTCCCTAGGAAGCAGTAATATTAAACACTAAATCTGGTAATGTTAAACGTGTGTAGGCATGCAATTAGTGAATTAAAAGAGAAAAAACAAAACAAAAACAAAACACCATACCTGGATGAAAAAAAAAAAAGAAAACAGAAGTTGATATTTTCCCAAGTAATTTTAATATTGGCATCTAAATATATACTATTTTTTAATTAGATCATTATTTACAAGAAATCAGAAAATTATGTTTATATGGCTTAATTTAGTTTTGTATACTGTGAAATCATTCATGGTTAAGACATATCAGATCAACTGATGGCTTCCGCTATGTTGTTAGGGGTTGCAGGTTTGAATTCTGCCAAATGACACACATTTTTTTCACAAAGTTTCTCATAAATATTCAATCCAGTAGAGTTATATATATAAATATACTGTTTAATTAAACACAGCATATCTACTGAAATCTCAAATATAAGTATCAATTAAAAATAATGTTCAAACAAATAAATCTCTCTCTCACACACGCACATACACACACATACTCATGCCATAAAAAATAACAGCAAAATATTTAGGAGGATTGTTGTATATAAACATTCACAATATAGGCTTATATAGAGATAATGGGCTTATGATAGTACAAAATTTTGCACATTTTAAAAACAATAAAATTAGCAAACTAATTCATAGAGAATTCAAAAGTCTAAACCTAAAAGTAATAATAACATTAACTTAAAGGTAGTAAACTTCCTTGATGTAACACTAGACTTAGTAAATGATACTTATCAACCATACATAAAAACTAATGAATATCAATTATACATCCACCCAAAGTCTAATCACCCCAAGTATAATCAAACATGTACCCTCCCCCATAAGAGTTAATAAAAACTCTTCGAGTGAAGAACTATTTTATAAACATAAAGGTTTTTATAATAATGCTCTAAAGAATAGTTTCTATAAAAACCATGATATTAAATGCCTAAAAAAATGACTATAACAGGAAAAATAGAAATAAAAAAATCATTTGATATACCCCTCCTTTTGACCAAATGGTTAGCGCCAAGCTAGGGCTAAAGTTTCTCAATTTAATTAAGAAGTATTTCCCTAATAATAACGCTCTAAGTAAAATTTTTAATAAAAATACCCTTAAATTAAGTTATAGTTATTCAAATAATCTGAAACAATTATTAAAAATCATAATAATAAAATCTTAAATCAGCATGTAAACCAAAGTAACAATAACTATCGAAATAATGAAAATAATAATAATATATATTTATGTAATTGTTGAAATCCAAACAATTGCCGACTGGAAAATAGGTGTCTAACAAATTCTATTGTGTACCAATGTAATATAACATCAAATGAAAACCCAACTATTAAAAAAAATTAATTGGATCTACTCAGAACACTTTTAAACAGTGTTGGTATTTGAATTTAACTTTCTCCAAAAACAACACATACCGAAACCAAACATCCCTTTCTGCATATTTTTGGAAGATAAAAGATACAAACAAAAGCCCCAAAGTAAAATGAAAAATTCTGGAAAAAACAAGAATCTGTATGCCATTCTACAATATCTGCCATCTGTCAGTCAGTTAAGTACCATACATGATACACGCTTGGGCGATCATGTCTCTTTTTGAGACATGACTGACTGGGCAGAAGATTATCCCGCAGTAGGTTGCCATTGCTTTCTGCGGTACACTGGTTGCCGACCAAGGCTATAGAACCCATTCTGTCCTGCTATTTAACCCATAACTGGAAGGAAGAGATGGATTAATACCTTTCCCAAGGGTATTTGAGCGTAAGTGAATGCAATGGATTTTAAGGTTCCCTAAAAATAAAGAACTATTGAATTGGAGAGATGAATTGACCATTTTATTTAAACATTGAAAATATTTTTCTTTAAAATCCAATTAATTAGAATGTTTCGTTTATAACTTATGCGCCAATATAAGTTAAAAATTAAAAATTATTTTCCTAAAATGAATGACCCACACAATACTTATTTGATTTTCTTAACTACAATATACTTTAGTATAATTTGTAATATAAATTATATTATAATTCTAATTCTATTTATAATTTGAATTCTAACCTAAACATTCCAGCCCCTTTATTCATGAGGTAGTACAAAATCTAATTTAAAAAACCTAAAATCCAACCTTGTGTTAAAAATTATTGTCTACCCATTTAAATAATATATGGTCCCATTATGTATCTTACCCAGAAAAATATTTTTCTTTAAAATTTAATTAAATACACTACTCCATTTATAACTTATGCTCCAATATAACTTATAAATTAAAAATTATTTTACTTAAATAAATAACCCACACAATACTTATTTGGTTTTCTTAACTACAATATACCTTAGTATATCATAATTATTTAATTCTAATTCTAACCTCAACATTCCAGCCCCTTTACTTCTGAGTTAGTACGAAATCAAATTAAAAAAAAATCCCAACCTTGTGTTAAAAATTATTGTCTACCCATTTAAATAATGTATGGTCTCACTATGTGTCTTACCCAGACAAAATTAAAAAGTGACATACCTTGACACTAAACAATTTAAATCTTCGACTCCATAATTACCTAATTTTCATTTTTGATTGAACAATATTGACACACCTACAAACATATTCTCTACCTACCCCTTCTACTACTACCCCTTCAGTTTCTAAATAACCATGAATTCATCTTATAGTTTATAAATAAATCATTTTCACAATTTATTTTAAACTATCACCTGAAGAAGAACTGTATTGTTTTGAAACATGAAAATTTTTGTGTAGTAATATAATGTTTTTATAAACCATTGCAAAGAAAATTACAATATTAAGCTCTACTTTGTATCAAGCACTCTTTGTAAAAATAAATGCTTGAACAGTGGAATTTAATCTGCCTATTCTTTCACTTTCTTATAATATTGTGCGTGTGGGGGTGGGCAACGTTTGATGCCACCACTGAAATAATAATAATGATAATAAAAGAAAATGTGCTATAAAACAGAAAACACCAATTGAAAGAGAGGCATTTTCGAGTGGCCAAGATATTGATATTCTGTAAAGGCTTTAAAATATTAATGTCCAGAAAGTTAATTTAGAAATACAATCTTTTTGTAAGTATACAAAGGATATAAGATTACTTATAGAATAGTAATAATTTGGAATTTTTAAAGAGAAATGGATTTTGACAAAATAAAAATCACGATTAAAACTAAGGACGTTTTGATCTAGAATTTTTTTAAAAACAAGATCTTTACAGTTTGCAAAAAAGAATGTCAGAATATTTAATAGCAAGGTGATAAAACAATAGCATTTTGTTGTGAACCTCGAAAAACCGATTGATGGAAAAATAAATTGTTAATTCCTAGGAGAATTACAATTATACTTTAAAAGTATGTCATGAAGGATGTTGGTGTGGTCAAACTAGGGTGAGAAATCAATAACCAGGTTGTATTCTAAGATGACTGGCTTCTATTTAAGTGTGTGTTTGTGCGAGCCCGATGAGAAGCACTGAGACAGGGTGATGAGATGAGAAGAAAGAGTTGACAAGAAGCACTAAGAGAAAGTCAATGAGAAACACCAAGAGAAAGTTGACAAGAGGCACTGAGAGATAAGTCAATGAAACAAGACAGGATAAGAAGAGAGCAGGAAAGAGTGGGAGAGAAAAAAGTTGGAATTTGGCTGTCTTCGAATGCAGTCAAACTGAGTTGAGAGATGTCAAATATTGAAAGGAAGTGATCACAGTGTATTGCTGATACTGAGAGCGAAGAACCAAAATACTGCTGCTAACATCTAAAAACTGCTACTCCTACTAATACTATTACTACTGTTACTACTGCAGAGAACAGGAACATCAAAAGTTGTAATAGTTATGCTAAGAACATACCAAAAGGGTTTAAACGAAGGCCGCATCTCTCCTTTACCGAAATTATTCAAAGTATTTGTGCCTGATTTGGTTATTGTTCATATATGAGACATTCAACTTTGTGCAACAAGAATTTTTTTTTGTGTGTGTTGTTTTTGATATATAAAAACTTTTGGTCCTTCCGAAATCACATCGACTTGGGTATATTTATTTTTTGTTCACTCAATTCTCACCTGACGAACTCGCAAGTGAACCAACAGGAAGCTTCCAGGTATCTACGATCTGATTACCACTCTCCAGGATCAAAAAAATCACAACATGGCTGGAGGGTGGCATTGAACTGATATTGGGAACCAGAGACTTATGTCTAATATGTAATACTGGACCATACCAGACCAACAGCTGGTCTGGTGAAGTGCATTGGTCCATGGTCCAGCAGGGTGAGGATACAGTGTTACATATATATTGATAAATATACATATTATCCTACATCTATGGCACAACTTGGAGTTTCATGCATTATGCAACCATCAGGTGCATATTTCAAAATGACAGTTTAAAAGGTTTGAATTTAAGTTTACTCAATGTTCATGGGAATTAAATCTTATAAAGTTAAGTAATTGCATATTTCATAACAAGATTAAAAATTTGAATATTCTAAGGTTACATGTAGATAAAATTTTAAATTTAAATCTAAAATTTAAAATTAAAGTAAAAAATATTAAGAATAATAAAAAGGAATCAAAGGGCCATAAATAAAACATGCCCATTGAATGGCAAATGTATGTCTGAAAGTATTGTTTATAGAGCTGGAATTCCTTCGGATGATAATGATGTTAAATTTTACTTTAGAAGCACTTCTAACAGGTAGAAGGCAAGATTTAACAACCATGTTATCTTTAAACAACAGTAAATACAGTAAAACTACTGCTTTATTCATACATTATTGGAAATTAAAAAACAACATCAACCTAATTATTACCTGGAATATTGCAGCTAAATGCAAACATTACAATAGAAAAGGAGATAAATGTAATCTATGCCTTTTAGAAAAAACTTGTCATCTTAAACCATATCAATAATCCTAATTTGCTGAATAAAAAATGTGATTTAATAACCACATGCTGTCATAGAAAAAATACTTACTTAAATTCTTAGACCCACATTGATATAGATACCTCGATATGTTTGCCCCTTTCTTTCCATCTTTCTTTCTTTCCCCTATACTTTAAACAATTATGAATTAAATCTCTTTAAGTTTTGCTCCTTACATAGTTCAATTCTTAATTTTTAATTTTAGTTTTATTTTAATTCTCAATTTTACTTTTTAATTCTTAATTTTTATTTTCATTTTTCTTTTCTTCTTTCTTTTATTTTTATTTGAAATTTTTAAAATTATTATTTTTTATCTATATTTTTTATCTACATGTAATATATGAATATTAAAATTTTACATTTCATGATTTACGGCCCTTAGATTTCTTCTCCCTGCATTTTATCATTTTTAATATATTTTATTTCAACTTTAAATTTTAGAATTAAATTTTAAATTTTTATTTACATGTAACATTAGAATATTTACATTTTTAATTTTGTTATTAAAAAAGATCTTGATGTTATCAGTCTATAGGAAACAATCCCAGCGTGTGGCACCTATTATTAATTTTCATAACTGTATGATATATATATTACATATATCTTAGAAGTATTACAAACTAATGGGTTGACAGTCCACTGTTTGTAGTGATCTATTATATTAAGAGTGCTTGATACTTAGTAGAGAATTATGTTTGGTAATAAGTTGTGTTTCTTGTGTTGCAGTATACTATGTTTTTATTATAATCCTTTTTTTTTTTTAATCATATCACTCAAGCAAGGCGAAAATGCCACTGATGTGCAGGGGGCTACGTGAGAAGGAAAAGATTGGAAAAGAGAAAAACCGGAAACCACATCCTAACCAGGAAACAAGGGATGAGCCTCTTCACCCGTTCAATAGACATGGGTGGAGTGTATGACTAGTTTGGGGAAATCAGTGAATTACTTAATTCCAGTAAAGTTCTCTTTGTTCTCTGGCTTTCAAAGATTATCTTTTTCAATTCGGGGGTTTTTCCTTTCCATGAGCAGCAATCCACTCACATCAACTCCTTCCATTCTTCTTTAGTATCTCACACTAATACCCTTCAAAGGCATGCGCAAATTCTCCACCTTCTTTAGTTTTTCACCTCTGCCCACTATCAACCAGTCCTCCTTCAACTGATTTGATTTGTTGGTCTCAGGTCTCATTTACTTGCAGTCATTAATTAAATTCTTACTATTTCAAATTTTCTCCTACACAAGGAAAACCCCCATTCCCAGCCAGAAATCTGCTAGATGTCTCTTTTGATTTCTTATCAGGTCATTAATTAAATTCTTCATTCACAAAGAAATCCTTATTTCCAACCCCATTTATAGTGCAGTCTTGTTTGCTATCACAAGTCGGTGGGTCACTGAGAAGTTTTGATTATTTCAATTTTTACTTGTATAAAATCTCTCCATCTGGTTCTGTGTTTTGATAACTTGTATCAAAATACAAAAAATCATTAATCAATTGTCTATATTTGCCACATGACCCTTTATGCACTCTGCCCCTGTTAGAAATCTCTTTAGGTTTTGTTTTTTGAGATTTTGCTTTTTCTAACAAAACAGAAAAATCTTCATTTACTTTATCTGGATGTCTTTCCTTCTGTCTTTTAACCTTTTTGCACCAAATAGTGTTACAGTCTGACAAAGTGTATTATCAAAGAGAATTAAAGAAACAACTCAGGCAGAAGGTGCTGAGAAGTCCTGGGCTTGATGAAGAAAGTATTCCAAAATTCTGATGTTTGATCAGCTTTGAGTAAGAGGGTTGGGCTGAAAGCTTTTCAGCCTTCCCATGTAAAAATGGAGTTTAAGTGAATATGTGTGGATGGTTTAGACCAAGTTATTGGTAGGGTGGGGCTGGGTAGTGCTTTTAAAATACTAATATACTTACAGGTACTGTAATCTGAGTGCATGATTATTATTTAATCATTATTATTAAATCTTATCAAATATTATGATTTGAAATTTTTTTGTAATATATAGATAAAATATAGATGAAAATGATGTGGTAAAGTGTCCTGTAGCCAAGTAGCAAGACAACAGTTAAAGAGATTTGTTATGCTAATTGGAAGTGAATAATCATTAGTCTTTTAAATTTGATTCATTCAGTAAAACTATAGAAAAAAATAAATCTTTTTTGGCCACAAATCTAAGCCATTTTACATAAATTCATTTTTTTAAATCTTGCTCTTTGTCTGGCAAAAGTTCATAAGCTACTTACAGCAACTGATGTTTTTAAATGATTTTCATCTAAGTTCTGACAAGGTTTAATGATGATAACTTCATTGATCAGGCATGAACATATTTTTTCAGCATGACACAACTGTAAGCCGAGCAATTAAGCACTGACATTGAACAGATTTTCTCTTAACTGAAGGAAAAAAGATTATATATATATATATATATATATATATATATATATATATATATATATAAAATGATTTCTTTTGTATGAAAAGAAACAAAAAAAGCACCATGAGACACATTTGCAATTGCATCTGACTGCATTGTAAAGTGCATATGCAATTGCATTCTGAATATTTTTAATAGTGATAAGCATTTTATTAGTCACATTTCACTTCTTGTATTTATAAAAATAAATAATAATTTCAAATTTGTGGAGCTAAAATGTATTTCTAAGTATTTTTTCCTATAATTCACACTATTTTTTAAAATGAAATATTGGTTCAGAGGACAGCTTGGATTAATTTATGATAAACATTTAAACTACTTTAATTTAAAAAAAATTACATGAAAACTTAAATTCTAATAAAATTTAATTTCAAATAAATATACAATAAGACTATAGGAAAATGGGAAAAGGAAAGTTCTCATTTTTTTATTCTAAAATAAAAAATAAAATAAAACCTATTTTGTACACAAAACACATCCTCTTGCCCTCAACGACAATATTCATATGAGAAATGTTTTATAGTTCATGAGACAATCATCAAAGAATCTTTGAACATATCCAGTACATCCTGGCCACTTAACAATTTCAGCATGTGTTTAAAAATTAGTACAAGTATATATATTACCTAAAATAGAACAAGGATTTCCCAGAGACTAAATTACGTCACAGGGAAACTAAGAATTAGTCAGAGAAATTAGATTGTGGGTAGCTGTTAATTAAAAGTGCTTGGTGTTCAAGAGGTAAAATATATAGATAAATAGATATATGTGTGTGTGTGTGTATATATATATAGATATTATATAGATATATACACACACATGTATAAATATACACACACACACAGATATATATAATAAAGGCTGGCCACTCATATTCGAATATACCTGTCTACCAGGGTAGCTAACTAATCCCCATTGTGGACGCCTGCTCAGGCACACTTGGGTTTGTTCAACCACATGTAGTTTATACTGCAACTATGCTGAGTGGACCTTAGAGTTTCTGGAAGAGAGCGCATTATCTAGCATGAACAACACTCTGAACAAAGACAGGATACTCAAACCTTTGATCACAATGACTTGTGACGTCAAGCTAGCCCAACTACCAATGGCTTCTCAAAGAAACCCATCTACCCAGTTTCACTCACAAGGCTTGGGACAATCGGTAGTACGGTTTTCCGGCACTTTCCAAAGGTGCTGCATGTGGAATCTTCTCCACCAGACCGATAATATAAAAAATTCATCTTCCTGACAAGTCGACCATGTTGAAAGTTGAACCCAGGCATTATGGTCAGAAAGCAAACATTTTAACAACTGGGCCATGCGCCCATAACATATACATATTATATATATATATAGTCATTCGCAGACAGCCGGTTTCACTGTATCAGAGCCCATCAGTATAGCTACACATCTGATTGCTTCTAACCAGGTCTGAAACCCAACCAAATTAACATCAATCAGCAATTCTTCCTAAAAAATATGGGCGTGGAAGACAAGAAATTTTAGCATGTTATATACACAAGAAATACACACATCAGAAGCCCAGAGTGTTCAAATTCATTAAAGAATAAACAATATGTAAATAGCGGTGAGTATATATATATATATATATCAATGTAAACTTATCGCTATACTCATTTCGAAAAACCCTCCAAGTACATACGCAAAAGGAAAAAATGGTAATAAAAAAAGAAAGAGCTAAGCACTTGAACATCAGTCAAAGTACATAGCCCAAAGAAAAAACCCGAAATGAGTAACCTAACTTTACTCTCTCTCTCTACAAATATATATATATATAGTAAAGTTAGGTTACTGTATGTACAGGATACTCCTTTGGATTCTTCTATACTCACACTGAATGCTGATATATATAGATATATATATATATACACACACACACACACACATATATATATATACATACATGCATACATACACATATATATAAACATATATACACATATATGCATATGTAGACATGTATATATTTCATAATAAAAATTCATCGTAAATAATCAGGCCGGTAGATATAAATATATAATACTGTTTAATTAAAAACAGAATATCTACTTAAATATGAGTATCGATCAAAAATAATGTTCAAAGAAATCATTTCAAATTGTCAGTTGTTTATAACCAAGTTTTGTTAATCTTCGTTAATTTCCGTAACATGCTTACATTTGTTGACATTACGATACATTTCAGAGCGGATGTGGTTATTGCGATGAATAAAAAATTGTGTTATATAGGCTTGATTAAAACCTCATTTAGACTGATGGTCATTCATGGTCGAGAGGTCTAAGATGAGCCAGATCATATGGTAGCTTCCCCTATATGGATAGGGGTTGCAGGTTCGAATCCTGCCGTAATAAAAATTTATCGTAAATAATCAGGCCGGTAGATATAAATATATAATACAGTTTAATTAAAAACAGAATATCTACTTAAATATGAGTATTGATCAAAAATAATGTTCAAACAAATCATTTCATATATATATATATCTAAATCTAAACTTATAAATGGAACTTTGTGTGTGTGTGTGTGTGTGTGTGTGCCCGTTACCTATGGACTCCAAAACGGCTGAACCGATTTTCTTGAAAATTTACACAGTTGTACTATAAGCGTCTGCGAATGTTCTTAGCTAGGTTTTGTGTCAAGGTACCCCCGATAAATATAAAAAATTGATAATCGAAAAAATCGGGTTATAGAAAGAGTGGCCCGATATAAATCAAGTTTGATACACTCATAGACAAAGACATAAGAAACGATATTCAGAATTTTCAACGTTGCAGTTCTTATAATAGTGCAGAAAATCGATAATATATATATAAGGCAAGATGTTTGTGTGTGTGTCTGTTTATCTGCCTGTATGTCTGTATTTTTTCAGCCCTTTGATTTTAGTTTTTGCTTCGGGTTTTGGCTCTAAGTAGGTATAATTGTAGTTCTTAGTCTCAGCCATGATACCATTTACTCAGAGGACTTATTTAGCCTTCAAAATTCAGTTTACGGCGAAAAAACTTATTTGATATCAGTACCAGGAAATCAAGATTTGACGTACAGCCATTCATTTTTCTTTCCGTCTATGGTTTCGCTTTAACTGGAAACAACTATTGCTTTTTAGTCTTTCATGCCAACGTCCAAAAAGTCTGAGCTCCAGGATCATGGATTAGTTTTAAAGCTTTCATTACACCCGAGCAACGCCGGGCTATACTGCTAGTATATATATACGCAAATATATAAACATATGCATATATAGACAAGTATGTATACACATACACACATATATAAATACAGATGTTTGTATATACACACATATATACACATGTATATATACATATACATATATACACATATGCACACACACACACATATATATATATATAAACACACAAATTATATATATATCTGCAGACAAGCCTGTTTTGATGTATCACAGTTATTTAGTGCAGATAAATTAGCTGCTTGCCTCAAGACAGGATTGAAATGTGACTGATTTTATGTCAGACGGGTATCTTACCACTGTGCTATTTGCGTACAGCATGGATAGGATACTTACATTGCATGATGCACACAAAACACAGTAACGGAGGGCGATCAATTTCATTGACGAACCAAATTGCGTTCAGTTCATTAACCGAAGAAGTTTGCATAAAGCCAAAAGTAATTAGTTTCTTATTAAATATACTTTTCCCCATAGTGATTTATATTCTTGCAAGACCATATTCATGTATACACATGTACATATACATATATATATATACATACATACATATATAAATATGTATAGATAAATATATATATATATCCATATCTAAACTTATTTATAAATGGAACTTTGCCTGTGTGTGTATGTGTGTGTGTCCATTACCTATAGACTCCGATTTTTCTGATTTTCTTGAAAATTTACACAGTTGTACTATAAGCATTTGCGAGTGTTCTTAGCTAGGTTTTGTTTCAAGGTACCCCCGATAAATATCGAAAATCGATAATCAAAAAAATTGGGTTATAGAAAGAGTGGTCTTATTTAAATCAAATATGATACATTCATAGAAAAAGACATAAGAAACGATATTCAGAAGTTTTAAGGTTGCAGTTCTTACAATAGTGCAGAAAATCGATAATATATATAAAAGGCAAGATGTTTGTGTGTGTGTTTGTTTATTAGCCTGTATGTCTGTATCTTTTCAGCCCTTTTAATTTAGTTTTTGCTTCGGGTTTGGCTAGTAGATATAATTATAGTTCTTAGTCTCAGCCATAATACCATTTACTCAGAGGACTTATTTAGCCTTCAAAATTCAGTTTACGATGAAAAAACTTATTTGATATCGATACCAGGAAATCAAAATTTGACTTACATCCATTCATTTTTCTTTCAGTCTATGGTTTCACTTTAACTGGAAACAACTATTGCTTTTTAGTCTTTCGTGCCAACATCCAAAGAGTCTGAGCTCCAGGACCATGGATTAGATTTAAAGCTTTCATTACACCCAAGCAACGCCGGGCTATACTGCTAGTATATATATTTATGCATTGACATATATATGCACAAATATATATATATATATATATATATATATATATATATATATATATATAATATATATATATATATATATATATATATATATATATGCATATATATACACAAATACATACACATATATAAATATATATATACACACACATATATATACATTTAGTTTATCGAGGCAGCAGATAATTTCCTAAACATATACTGTTTAATTTAAGAGACAATGCATGTCGATTATCATGAGCCGTTCTAAACATCGTACTTTGGCTTTAATTTCAGGTGAAAATAAAGACAAAAATTTTTCAACATTTGGATAATTTTTTATTAAGTTGGTTCTATTACTGTTTTTTCCAGTGGTTTGGTCATTCTCGAAATCAATCTTGATAATCCATCTGCATGCACTATCTTTTTCGAAGGTAAATACTTAACTATTACCTTTAAAATGGGGTAAGATAATTGCCCATTTTTACCGTCTGTTGGCAATGTGCATTGGAATACCTTTTTTCAAGCAAAAAATTATCACCAATGGATGGTGATCCATTTGAAAAATAAACTGACTGCCTTGAATATATTTGTGAAACCTTTTTACAGCAAAAGCCATTGCTAAACCTTCTTTGGGAGTATTTTTGTTCTACTGGTAGCAGCGTCCTTGAGATGTGAGAAACAGCTTTTAATTTTCCATCATTTTGTTTATGAAGCAATACAGCCCCTAAGTTGCTAGCATCATTTGCTACATATGTTTCTTTGCTCGGGTTGTAATGCATTAATAATAGATCAGATATTAGAGCCACTTTCCATTTCTGAAATGCTTTCTTGCATTCATACCCGTTTTTCATCTTTTTTCAACAATTTATTTAAAGGTGCTCTGAGCTCATTCATGTTATGAATATAGTTACTAAAGTAGTTTGCTAATCCTAAGAATGCTTGTAAGGATGCAATATTTATAGGTGCTGGCAAGTTTTTTTATAGCACTTGTTCTGATACAATCCAACATTCTAGCTTTGTCATAAATAATTTGATCTAAATACTTAATTTTTGGTAAAAAGAACTGACACTTGCCTATATTGAGCTTAAAATCGTAATCCTTTATCCTTTTAAACACCTCGTTCATGTGCTTCGCGTGTTCATTATGGTCTGTGCTATTAATTAACATATCAAGATATGTCATAGCATAATCCAAGCCGCTTAGCATCATGTCCACTGCTTGTTGAAAAATTGTGGGTGCTACCTTCACTTCGAACAGTAATCTGTTAAACTTAAACAGACCTTTGTGCGTATTTATAGTTAATATTTTTGCACACTCCTTGTCTATTAAAATTTGTAAATATGCTACTGACAAGTCTAATCTAGAAAATACTTTCCCTCCGTTTAGCTTTGCAGAATATCTTCTGCTGAAGGTAAAGGGTAATTATGCTGTCTCAGGCATTCGTTTAATCCTGTGGAGTAGTCGGCACAGACACTGATTTAATTTTCTTCCTTATGTATACTGTTGAACTTGCCCATTGACTGTAATTTCTTTTTTCTATAATACCTAATTTTTCTAAATGTGCCAGCTGTTTGTCAATGTCTTCTAGTACAGTGAATGGTACTGGTAACTTAGGTCAAAACACTGGAGTTACCTTTTAACTCAAGCTTTGCTTTAACCTTAGAACAAAATCCTAGGCCTTCAGAAAAAATATCTGGAAATCTTGCCTTTAAATCCCATTTCAAATTTTCTGCAGAATTAGATGATACAACAACATTGTTAGAAAATGGGTTGATAGGAATATTGAATAAATCAAACTCCTCCATCCAATAAGTACCAGAAATTCTGCATTTGCTGCAGGAATAGGCTATTAATTTTCTCTCTTTTCAAGCAAAACCAATGTTTAAATAAATTTTACCAAGAAATTCAAGTTTTTACTCTGATATGTCTTTGGCAATTTTTTTTTTTAGATCTGCATAATGCAGGTAAAACCAATTTTATTCCATGCATCAGGTCTGACCATGTGTCAATTTGCATTTTCATTTTTGTATCATTCAATCGAGAATTTATGAATTTTCTTTTTCCTGCAAAATTCTCATCGATGGTATAACAAACCATATTTTTTACAAAATGAACTTGTATGACCCTTATGACCACAATTGAACCATTTTTTTATCTTTCAATGTACAATCCTCTTTGGAATCGGAATCGTGGTGGATTTCGTGTTCCGGGCTGAATAACTCTCACCAAAAACTATCTGCTTATTTGGCAATTTCAAACTTTGTCTGCAAAATCTCTTTGTGTGTCTTTAACTCTGGTTGGCCGGCATCAGGCCTCTCTATGGTTGGCACCCAAATGCGTGGCTTTTATCTTTCTGTCTCTTTACTTCTTCAGCTGGGAACTGTCTTTGGCAGGCAGCGATTTTTCTATGGTTGGCACCCAACTGCGTGGCAATTATCTCTTTGTCATTACATCTCTGAGCCGGGAACTAGAACTCTCTGCCACTCGGTGGGTACCCAAATGGCTTGGCGCCTATCTTCGTTGTTACATCTCTGGGCCAAGAGCTGACTGGAACTCAACTGATTTTGGTCCCTGTATTTATGCCCATGCCATGGTGTGGGGACAATGGGCACTGGGTGTCCAACCCCCTACCTCAGCAACCAATAGAATGCTGGGGTTAGCTGCTACTAGTTGTTGCCTTTGGTTTACCCAATGAGATTAATCTTCTTTCCATGATGTCAACTGCTGGTCGTCTCCCCCTTTTGTGCACTGGTTCACAGGATCAATGAGATTCCTCTCAGTCTTATAACGTCATCTTCTCATATCCCTTTTCTGGGCTGGACTCAACCAGCGAATTTTACTAATGTCCAGCGAAAATAACAAATGAATTTATTTCTCTTCTTTTTCTCCTCTCTCTCTCAGGTTTAGAATGACAACAGAGAGCAAAACTTGTTAGCCTTCATGGATGGTCCAATTCTTTTAAATTCCAACATCTATTGTTCGTTGTACTCTATGACATTAAAAACAAATCTATTTTCTTTCTCTCTCTCCCTTTCAGGTTTAAAATAACAACAGAGAAACACAACTTGTTATCTTTTCTTTTCCTTCACTCATGTTTGGAAAATAAAGAAAAATTCTTTTAGTATGTTTTCTTCTGATCTATAATAGTAATTAAAAGATTTTCCAATTATAGTTAATAATTAATTAATAATATTAATTACCTCCAGTTCCGCTAAATATTGT
This sequence comes from Ascarosepion bandense, assembly GCA_037127315.1. Taxonomy (NCBI): domain Eukaryota; kingdom Metazoa; phylum Mollusca; class Cephalopoda; order Sepiida; family Sepiidae; genus Ascarosepion; species Ascarosepion bandense. The sequence goes on from JBBBDQ010001432.1 coordinate 1,310,201, forward strand.
TAAACTTGTATAGATGTAACTGACCATGATGTAACTGTAACATGAATTTATTTTAACTTTCCTACTTTGTGGTTTACTTTTCTAATAAATGATACATCCCATTGTTCCATATTTGCAGTATCTTATTTTTAAGTTTACAGTTCTCTCACATTCCTAAGCCAATTTTTGTAGAGATTTGCTGGTTCTTGTTCCAACTTTGTTAAGAGTCTTGCATGTACATCTGTTTCGCTTCATGAGGTTAATCACTGAACAAAAGTTAAACACTTGAACATATCTGTGCTTAATTCCTTCAGTCAAAACTTTTCAAACTCCTTATTTACTATACTTGCATACATTGTGTAGTCTTCTTCATTGTTTTTTTGATAAATTTAACATCATCACGCTTTGAATAAAGAGCTATATTCTCCAAAACTTTTTAATATCTGTGTAGTTTCTTCAAACATAATTTCTCCAGGTTGTTTTGGGAGACTAGTTTCTGTATTTTTCATGTTCTAAATCACCAAACTTACTTAATAGTAAGTGAACTTTATTGTCTGTCCAATTTGAGCAGTCTTTAACAAATATTTCCTCAAACCTGTGATAATAAATATCAAATGTAACCTGTTCAGGTTTAAATTAAAAATTTCCAATTGATTTAAACACAGCATCCTGAGAAAATGTATCTGGGCTTCTTTCTCTTTTTGAGAAAATTTCTAACAGTATAGCAAGTTGCTTTTCTTGCTGTTTTTGAGCTAATTCTTGTTGTTTAAAAAATTCAACAAAGCATTTCTTGAAATCCTCCATTTTTAAATTTGCTTTTGTTCCTGAATATTTTGAAATTGTTGACAAACTGTTCATTTTTATCAGTAAAGCTGTACGAATATTTTTATGCAAATCTTCTATAGATTTGCTTGTTTGAAATCTACATAGCCAAATCTATCGTATATAAATTTTGTTTGTTGATATTTTCATTGTCAGGCTATTGCTTCTAGTATAAGTTTTTTCTTTTTATATACTAGTTTGGCCAGTCAAAAAAAAAAAAATCTTTGTCCACCACTATTATAATAAATAGCGAATTTTCTTCATTGCTGATTTGTTGTATCACCAAGGTGGCAGGATGATACCAAGATGTGTACTGAGCAACTATAACACAATATCTATGCTAAAGGATATTAATACAAATAAAACAAACACCAGAAAACACAACAACAAATAGTAGAAGAGAAGAGAGGTTAAGTCATTATAGTCACAGAGAGCATAGTCCAATAGTAATTGTCAATGACACTGCATAGATATCAACCACCTCCCCACATAAGTGGATAACCGAAGTAGATGCAGCACAAGGACATTTAAGTGGGAACACTGAGCCTTTAATCTTGGACAAAAATTCTTGTTTGCTTCACCTCAGACAAGACTAGCCACCAGCTGAGCCTCGTCTGGGTTCCTCTCTACCTTAAGGCAGAGAGTCCAACAAAGTGAATGACTGATGCATGCAGTCAATCTACTCAGTATGTCAGTGACACTCCAAAATCTTTGACTGCTATGACTATTTTTATTGCTACCTCAATTTGCAGACTATTCCATCTTTGAGAGCTCCAAAGGAGTATTAGCAGCTCTACAACAAATATGAATATCATCATTGTATTTTTTAGAGTGTAACTTTCATACCTTGAGGGCTTGTGCAATGTCTGACCCATTTCTTTATATATATATATATATATATATATATATATATATAATCTTATTTATTTTAATGTAGGCATTTTCTCTGTTCCATCAGCCAGACTGACAGGTTTTTCTCGATTTCCTTGGTATAACGTCTTGGTTTTGGTGAAGAGATGAGTGTTAAATCCACTCATTGAAATAGTCATACAGTTTTGGAAAATTTGAATTTTTTTATCTAATCTAAACTTATTTATAAATGGAACTTTGTGCGTGTGTGTGTGTCCATTACCAATCAGTCAGCCATACGTGATACACACTTGGGCGATCTGGGCAGAAGATTATCCTGCAGTAGGTCGCCATTGCTTTCTGCAGTAGACTGGTTGCCGACCAAGGCTATAGAACCCAATCTGTCCTGCTATTTAACCCATAACTAGAAGGAAGAGATGGATTAATACCTTTCCCAAGGGTATTTGCGCGTAAGTGAATACAATGGATTCAACTGGAATTTGAACTCGGTTCCCCGGTTTCTTGTTCCGAGCTGCTATCCACTGTACCACAATGCACATCCATTACCTATAGACTTCGAAAAAGGCTGAACCAATTTTCTTGAAAATTTACACAGTTGTACTATAAGGGTCTGCGAGTGTTCTTAGCTAGGTTTTGTGTCGAGGTACCCCCGATAAATATCAAAAATCGATAATCGAAAAAAATTGGGTTGTAGAAGGAGTGGTCCGATTTTAATCAAATTTGATACACTCATAGACAAAGACATGATAAATGATATTCAGAAGTTTCAAGGTTGCAGTTCTTACAATAGTGCAGAAAATCGATATATATATATATATATATTATATAAATATAAAAGGCGAGATGTTTGCGTGTGTGTCTGTTTATATGTCTGTATTTTTTCAGCCCTTTTATTTTAATTTTTGCTTCGGGTTTTGGCTCTAAGTAGGTATAATTGTAGTTCTTAGTGTCAGCCATGATACCATTTAGTCAGAGAACTTATTTAGCCTTCAAAATTCAGTTTATGATGAAAAAAACTTATTTGATATCGATACCAGGAAATCAAAATTTGATTTACATCCATTCATTTTTCTTTCAGTCTACGGTTTCGCTTTAACTGGAAACAACTATTGCTTTTTTAGTCTTTCGTGCCAACATCCAAAGAGTCTGAGCTTCAGGATTAGTTTTAAAACTCCATGGATTAGTTTTAAAAGCTTTCATTACTCCCGCACAACGCTGGGCTATACTGCTAGTATGTAATAAATATTGGCTCTGTAAATAAATAAATTTAATAACATTGAGCTTTCTGGCTGAATCAGTTTTAATATTAATAGGTTCCATTTACAATATACCTTCAAAGCAGCTTTTTGGGGTTTATAAATTTATATACAAGTAAAATAAATAAAAATAAGACTAAAAAATAAATGAAAATGTTTAAAGTCGCAGTCTTTGTTAAAAATACTTTGCAAGATCTTAACCCCATCTTGTTGCATTATAAGGCAAAACAGCTTTGAAGAAAATTTGAGAATATTGATCAACTATAGAATGTGGTGCAGAATGAGAAATGAGAGAAGCACATTCAAATTTCAGTTGAATTTGTTTTATTCACTTATGCGCAAGTATCCTTGGGGAAAGGTATTAATCCATCTCTTCTCCCTACAGCTATAGGCTAAATAGCAGGACAGATTGGGTTCTATAGCCTTGGTTTATTTTTGTGTAATATTGTTACATTTCAGCAATATCTGAAGAAATGAAACTTAACTGTAAAAAGATTTGCACTCCTACTTTTCTTTTAACAGTGCAGCAAGCTGAGCCTGCATCAGCTTCTAGAAAAAATATTTACTTCAATTATCTGTATTCTATCTTTTTAACTTGTTGAACAGGTTAAAAAAAAAATGGTTGTCATAAAAAAAAAATTATTTGTAAAATAAGGATGAAAGAAATTTACTACATATGAAACAATTAAGAATTTTTTTTTTGTTTTCTATATTTTTCTATTCTATAATTCATTTTAAGAACCATAGTGTACATGTCTTGTTTGGATCACAAGCTTTTCTTCAGAAAAAACATTTTTAAAATTGTAATATTACAATAAATATTTTAACAAAATTAAAATGAAAGATTTTTAAAAGTAAAACATCAATTCTAGCTAAAAGACAAAGCCACTACAGTTCCTGTTTTATTATAGAAAGATCTGAGGTTTAAAGGGCAGTTGTTTGTGTTTTTTTTTTGTTTTTTTTTTTAAATCTGACACTTTTTTGTTTGTTCATTTTGTATTTTAGAAGTTTGGCATAAAACTCTTATATAACAGGTAAGTACATAAATAAGTCTGCAACTAAAGAAAGAGGAGTGTGTGTGTGTGTGTGTGTGTTTTGTTTAAAAAAAACAAAAAAAAAACCTCATATTTCAACAATTTCCTTTCTTGTCAATGCACTTAATTCAGTAGGGAATATAAAGGGCACAAATCAAGCATTATGAAATGAAAATTTAATTTTGAAAGTTTAGATTACAGACTTAATGAGCTGTTTTATGTACAAACTTTTTAAGCTGATTTACATAAGGAAATTCAGGTCAACAAATTCATTATTTTTGTACAACTGATCCTATCTGGATATTTCTTGTAACTGACAGAAAAAAATTCTGAGGAACATTATAAACATTATTTTTAATTACTAATTTTTCTATCATTCTCACCTGCAAAATCAAGATATTCAAGTTGTGCTAAGAACTTCTAAGAAACTCTGACATATTAATTTTCATTTAGTGGACTTAAAGCAGCAGTTCTCAAGAAAAACAAAAAAAAAAGCAAATCCTGAACAGAGTTTTTACTTTCTACATATTTGCTAGCAGGTTATTAGTTTAGAATATTGTTTGATTTTTCTTAATACTCTAAATATTAGAAAATGTGGAATTATTATTCATTTCTTGAAGTGATCACTCAAGTCAAATCCAAAAAAGTATATGATGAAAAACAGATTAAAATTGTAATCAAGGAATGAATTTTGTAATAGCAAAATTTAAACAAGAAATAAAAAACAATTCATGAAAACAAAAATAACTGAAGTCAAATAATGATTGTTTGTTATTTCTTTCACCTTAATTTTAATAGCTTATGATCAAACTACGATAATTAGTCAACAGTACAGATGAGAAATAAAGAATAAGTCCTTGAAATACTAGTCCAGAAGTAATGCTTCATCCAAAAAATTTCAAGATGTTAGGATTATTACTACAATTATTACTAACACAATTAATATACATAAAAAAAAAATAAGAGGATGAGTTTAAAGGGTTAGATTTAATGATTTGCCAACCATAAAAAGTTGTATTTTAAGTAGAACAGCCATGATATGAAGTAATCAAATGTAAATGATTTTAATAGTAAGCTAATTAAGATTCAAAATGGAAATTTTCCATGCAGTGTAAAATATTAACATTAGGTTTGATTATGATCCCAAGCTATTTATTTAGTAGCCATATTGTTAGTTTACATTTGTACATCATTAAAGCAAGTTGCAAATTTCTACTTTACAATATATTAAATATTTCCAAGATCACTTCATTAAAATTGTTTCTTATTGCAAATATTTTTTATTTATTTATTTTTTTTTAATGTGTTCCTGTTATTATCATAATGTTCTAGCCAATTTATTTGTTAGCCTTTGAGAGAGAGAGAGAAAGAGACACACACAGATGCACACACTTCCAAATGTGGTTGAAATATACATCAGTTGAAATGTTAAATCTAACAAAGAATATAAAGTTCAATTGACTGGGAGAAAAAAAAAGCAGAAATTGCAGTGTTAATGACTATCTTGTTTTTATCTTTTGTTCAAACAAAAATCAATATATAAAAAAGAGGACCACTCTGATCAAATTATGTATGATAGGGTATGATATCTACATGCTCAATTTGGCAGACCTTTACTAGTATGCAGAGATCAAGATGTATCAAATGTACCTCAACTATAGTGCTGTGCTATGCCTAGCTGTTAAATTTAATAAATAAAGGTTATGAAACAAAATAATAGCTTTAAGTATAAAACCAAACATGCAAACAACATACAAAACACAAGAGAGGAATAAAATAAATCTTCAGACATAAGGTGTTCAAGCACAAGTCTTTAAACATAAAAAGCCTGAAAACTGAGATCAATAAATGTAGAATCATATTACAAAAAGGACTATTAGCAGTCAAGGGAGCATTGGAGACAAAAAATGGAAAAGAATTTGAAGTTGCTCAAGGACAGAAATAAAAAAAAAAAAATCCTTGCACATCAGCCAAAGTTTTTAGATAATTTTCAGTGTTTGCTAGTTAAAAACTGGATTTATCAAAAAAAAAAAAAAAAAAATCTGTACCCAGAAATAATAATATTGTAATAGCAAAAATTTCATACTATTACCCCTATCATATGAAAGTTTATAATCAAAGTCCTTAATATGAGCTTTTCTTTTTTAAGAACAGAGGTAATAGTAGTAGTAGTATTGTCATTGTTTTTATAAAAAAAAGTTCAGTTTGGAAAGAAAAAAATAATTTGTAGTGAATTTGAGCTTTTATCAAATACACATATTTAAACCAAGTGACTTCAAGTACCTACTATGGCATAACTTGCTCATGCAATTTTTATTTTACAAACCAATTCACTAGTACTGTTGTTCACTTGGTGCTCTACTTATGTGGCCTTGTACCAGACTAAACAGTATTTTGTAAGTAACTAAACTATAATGGATAAAGTTTTAAATAAAATTTTTTAAAAATTATATAAGTTATGTTGTTGCTTGAAAAACCTAAGTTTTGGAAAAGAATTTTGATTTGAAGGAAACATCAGAAAAAGCACCAACTCAGGCAGATTATCTAAGCGATTCAACAACAAAAAACAAATTGCCCATCAAGTGATTTATCAGTCACTCAAGAATCTTCATTAATACACAGCTTAAAATATATCATAACCAAATCCCATGTTGGGTCACTATTAAAATTTTATATTAGGTGGAGAAATAAAGATTGTTATCTTAGCAGCAGTTAATTTTTCATGTATTTTTTTTCAGAACTCATTTCTCAAAAAAAAAAAAAAAATCACTTATTTTCAGTTGATAGCATGTAACATCCAGATAAATTTGATGTATTTTTTCTTATAAAGTGTATGTGCGTGTTTTTTTCTAATCCAGACAGAGAAAATAATCCAAATAAGTAAATCAAAACTAGTTTTATTCTGTAGAAAATATTGTCAACTTACAGGAAAATGATATGCAAACATGAAAATATCAGATTAAGTGATTGCTTATGGTAAAATTGGTCATTCTGGTTACCAGTGAGAAACAAGGCAACCAACCAAAATTATTTCTAATATATTAGTAAGTAGAAACCCACCTCATTCAAAGTAGGGTTTGGTCACACAGTAATAATATAGCAATCAGTATTGTTAAATACTTTAACAGGAAAAAACTACCTAAAATATTAAACAAAAAAGTTATTCTTTCCCTACATTTATGTTTGACAAGAAAAAGTAAAGTCATTTTTGACCATGGCTGGAAAACAGAAGTTTTATTTTTTTCTGGGTAGTTGGGTTAAAATTGTAAAAATAAATCAAAAAAGTTTGTCTTTAATTATATTGGTTCATTCAAAAAATATTCATATAAAAAGGGAATTAAATTTTTAAAAAAATAAATTCTAATTTTAGAATCTTGTGATCAGAATTCTGAAGATATACAGATTTTGCACAGAAAGCATATAAAAATGAAAAAAAAAAAAAAAGAGAGAAAAAATAGCTTATTACAGATAATTTCTCCTTCCCAAACTCATTTGGGACTTGGAGATTATATATATTTAGTTTTTTTTTTTGTTTTTTTTTTAAGATAAATGTCAATATTTTAATGTTTACTTCAGGCAAGCCACCGTTGCCACAACATTATTCATGCACAAGATTGATTTGTTCTTTGTTTATTTGATGTCCATTATCAAGTTGTGTCTTGACAAGATGTTCCTTTACATAGAGAAAGTTTTGCCAGTTCTTGACTCAGTTGTGACACAAACTTTGGGTCGGCTGTTGAAGCAATGTTAGTCAATTCAAAGGGATCCTTATTCAAGTCATACATCTCAATGAAATGCTGCAAACAACAAAATTAAAAATAAAAATAAATTGGTTTATATATTGAAGAATTCTTAGCTACTTTAATGCTACTTAAGATTGTTAGGAAGCCATTTATAACATTTACTGAAACACAAAATACAATGAAAGCTGATTAATGCAAATATATCATCCATGAATGAAAGCTTTAAATGATTAATGAAGTTAACAATGGATGGAATAAATATATCTGTAGCCCATCACACATAATAGCTGAATCTTGATTTGAAAATTTCATCACAATGTCCACTGTACATTTAATATTGATCATTGAAATAACTGCATGGACAAGGAGATTGTGTTAAAAAATAAAATAAAAAAATCAATTATATAAAATAATTGCTTTTTATCAACATCATTAGGCCACATATTTATCGGTGTGTGTATGTGTGTGAATTTATTAAACACCAATGGCACTTATATATAACAAACCAGTGCTGTTAGTGTTTAATATATGAAAACATAAAATTTAATTATCCACATATAAAATTTTATATAACTGAAATTTTAAAATTGTAGACAGCAGTACACCAGATGTTTTCACCCTTCCCCACTTATACAAATGAAATCTGCTGAATGACATATGTGATGGATTAGGTAAATAAATGGTGTAGCTATGATAACTATGGGAGCCACATACAATTTAATAGTGTTTGGCTATAGAATAATTACTGGGACCAGAAAGACAGGGTACTAGATCAGAAGTTGAAACTTCTCTAGATTTTTTTTTTCTCTCTCAGGCAATACTAACAAGAGTATACATTCTATATATAATTTTCAAAAATACATCAGTAGCATGTGAAAAATGTAGACATCCATAGGGATGAAACTACCAGTAACTGACTAACAGATTAGCCACTCAAGAAAAACATTGCATTAAATCACATCCAGTATTAGTGGAATACAACCTATCGGTCAATGTATAATATTCACTCTAAGCCATGGTATTCTGTAATCATTGACCAACAAGGATACCATTATCGACAACAGGGCATCAGTTCCTTTACCTTATCTGAGCCATTGCTCTTGGACGGTGCAAGACTGAGACCATATCACTTTGTGAAATTAGGTTTTCAGCTCTTAAGAGCTGATGATCTAATTCATGTGTGGAGGAAACCATATGTAGCTATCAACCAATCAGGTGTTTGCCAAACTGGTGATGGCTACACAATGGTGAGGGGTTCATTATTAAAGTTTTCAAGTACCACAAAGAAAACTGGGATTCTTGTTACAGAATATTTGCACCTCTTTTCTGCTCACCATATTTATCATGTTTTTCTGTTTCACTGAAAGTGTCCACTACATACACATGTACAAGAACCATTTTTATTTAGTAGAGTCTTTTGATGATTTAATAAAAATGGAATTTTTATTTTAGACTTGATAAAAGAAATGGTCAAGCTCACAGCCCACGGCCTCTTCTCCAATAAACAGTATGGTTTTGGCTTCACCAGTTCTACTGCTGATATGTTAACGTCTATGACAGAGTATATATACCAGCAGCCTTTGAGATTTCACTTGCCCAATCGACTCAGTCGATTAAAAACTTATTTTGGCAATTAATGTTTATTGCTTTACTCGCCCACGATCGATTAAAAATCTCACAATGAAATGTGTCCCTTCAAATACCGAAAAAGGAAATCTGATTCCTTTTACAACCCAAAAGTATACCATTGAAGATTCACAAATTACTTAGAATAGCCTACAATGACATTATTGAACTCTTTGGGCTTATGCATGGCACCTGATTTACATCGAAATGTGTGGTTAAACAAAAGATAGTGACATCCTGCAATCATCAAAGCAAGATCTGACAAATGAAATTTAGATTGACAAGCTACTGTCTCGCTTTTATCGTCCTGGTCAGTGTAAACATTCGCTTAACGCTTCCAGAGTGGAGTTAAAATGTCTCTGTTGCTCAGATTAAAGACACTCACAGATTTTTAGAAACTTATTTGAAAAAATATTATTCTTGACTCAACATCTGTATTTTCTCCCCGCTTACAAAAAGTAAAAACGAACATTTGAAAGAAAAATAAAAAATATGCATACTTCTTTCAACCACGCACTGAAAAACAAATTATACAAGTAATTTTTTTATAGAAAATCATTGAGAAAATCAGATTTGTTATTTTTTTTTTTTTCATCTATGAGATGGAGGTTGTAGTCAAACAGAAGAAAGAAACTACAAATTTAGGTACCTACACTCAATTGCCAAAGGAAAAAAAATAAATAAATAAAAAAACAGCATATCATGATGTGAAAAGGGCTCAAACTTAATAAAAACAAAGTTATCATTAAAATGTTATTATTAAGAGGAAAGATCAAATTTTGTTGTTATCATTTTTAAAATTTTTTAGAATCCTTTCTAACACATTCAAAATTTTAATTAAAATTTCATTTTTTGTTTTCTGTCAGCGATTCACGCTATGTTTACATAAGGTGACTATAAAGAAAATGGAGTCGGTCGAGTAAAATGATTTTGGAGTGAGTAAATTCTCCCTCATTCTCAACCGCCAGTAGAGTGATTTCTTTTTCAAATCTCAAAGGCTGTCTACCAGGATCTTGATAAGAACTGAAGCATGAGCTATTGCACTAGATATCTCCAAAGCATTTGACAGAGTCTGGCATACTGGCCTTTTACACATGCTACATGGCTATAGCATAACTGGACAATTGTTTGACCTAATCCAGTCTTTCCTTTCAAATCACATAATGAAGGTAGTACTGAATGGGCATGCTTCCAGATACTATCATACATATGCAAGTGTCTCTCTAAGTACTATACTTTTTCTGATGATCAATAATCTCCCTGATGTAATCATATCCCAAGTTGGCATTTATGCTAACAACACAATCATTTACTCTCACCTTAATAAGAAACCTGCTGAAGCTGACAAAGCAAACTTCGCAGTTGATCTTGAAAAGGACCTCCAATCTGTAGTGGACTGGGATAAGAAATGGCTTGTAAATTTTATTGCTTCTGAAACAATGCCGCTATCCTTTAACCACCACAGACAACCACTCCTACCCCCATCAGAATGGATTAGGCTAATCTCCCTAAAAGCAAAACACTGTACCTCCTCAGCCTAAACCTATCAGCCAACCTCGAGTGGAATGACTACATTGAATCCATAGCTAAATCTGCTGCTCGGAAGGTTGGTTCTCTTTGTAGAGCCAGGAAGTTTTCCTTGTCTAAAACCATCTTGCACATATATAAATCTACCATCTACCAATGCATTGAATACTGTTGTCATCTCTGGTTAGGTGCCCCTGCTATTCATCTCAGGCTTCTTGACAAAATCCAACAAAGAATCTGTAATGTAATTGATGCCGATCTGGTAGCTCAACTCCAGTCACTTTCTCACTGACATAATGTGGTTCCCTCTGTCTCTTCTACAAATATTTTCACAGCTTCTGCTTCGATGAGCTTAGCTTCCTGGTGCCTCCTCTGCATGAATTTAATAGAGCTACTAGACTAGAGTCAAGGTCCTATTCCTTTACAGTGAAACCAATCAAATGTAACTGCAACTTCACTTTAGCAACTTCTTTGCTTGCACTTCTTGCCTGTGGAATTCCCTTCTGTATACTTGCTTCCCTGACAGCTACAACCTCCAAGAATTTAAATGCAAAGTCAATAGCTATCTCTTATCTTCCTGACTCACATCCTTTCCCTGACAACCCTTGTATCATGTTCTTCCTTTTCACTCTACTCTCATGCAGCTCTTTTCACACCTGTCTTCTCATCCTTTTCTTAATCATTCTCTCACTCCCCTGTAACTTGTTTCTCTTTCTCATCACTCACCTCTTATGTAACCCCCCGCACACCAGTGGCAGTTCTGCCTTGCTTGGGGTAAAAACGATAAAAAGAAAAAAAAAACAAACTTAGTTCCTTTTTTTTCTAGTTGTCATCACAAATAGAAAAATACGAGCTGAAGGCTAGGGAAAAAAATGAAATATAAAAATTTGAACACACATAAATATGACAATGTCAAAAGAAAAAAATGTATTAAAAATAAATGAAGCATAAGTGAACATGATGTAATAAAAATTTTTAATACACCCTACCACTCTAAAATAATGATAAATGTATAAATCTATTCTTCTGGCATTTAATAGAAAAACAAATTTTACATTATTTAATTTAAAAGCTGATGAAAATCATTTCACTTTTCACTTGATAATGCCCAAAACCATTCTGATTAGTTTAGAAGTAGTTTTCCAAAGATTTAAAACAATTATTAAATATCAGTATAAAAATAACTATATCCTGATACTAGGACAAAATATAGTGGAAAAACAAGATTTGTAATCAAAATACTGAGCAACTAAAATATTTTACATATTTTTCACATGTATGTGATGTATCATCAATATATGATATTCCAAAATTCTTTAGGGCCAGTGAAAATTTTCAATTCTAAACTTGAGTTTAAAAATTTCTAAAGTAATTTCAGAATCAAAACAGAGGTGGGATAAATGAAGCAATATTGTTACAAAAGCTGATATATATTTATAGAACCTATGTTCACTAACACTGTACTGCTGTCATATACTTATTTGCAATTGAAATCAGTTAGGAGGCTCTGTTTTACATGAATTTCAATGATATTTTCTACACAAAGTTTACTTTTTCCAAAATTCTGCTTTAAAAAGAAAAGCCTCGTACTGCTCACACTACCATGAAAGATATAGTTTGGAGGAGGCTATTAGTTTGAGATAAGCTACAAGAACAGTTGCTAGATTGGATAAGAAAATACAATAAGTATCAAGAGTATTTTACAACCTACATTATCAAGTATATGTTGCAAGATAAAATTAAAAAAATAAATAAAAAGGTATCTGACTTACATCTTCATCCTCAAATTCACAATATTTAAGATTTTCAGTTGGTGAAAGTTGTCTCACACAGCCATATGTGTTATTCCATGAATCTTCACATACACAGTTAGAATCACACGTCTGAATAGATAAATTTGAAAACTTACTCAAAAGAAAAATGAACAATTTTTTTCAAAGAAATAATGGTAAAAAAATTCAATAATTTTATTTGAAACTGGATTTGACAGAGATATGCAACTTCAACTGTTTATAATATCAATGAAAAACATTCTCAGCATCAAAAGTAAATCTTGTTTTTTTTATAATCATTTCATCTCAAGCAAGGCAGGACTGCCACTGGTGTGCAGAGGATTAGAGTGAGAAAAAAACAAGGTACAGGGGATATCAAAAAAAGTATAAGAGATGGATGGGAATCAAGGAGATAGAAGATGGCAATTGACATTGCATTTATACTTTAGGAGATTGTAGCTATCAGAGAAGCAAGCAAATGGAAGGGAGTTCCATAAACAGGAAGTGTGAGAAAAGAAACTGTTAGAGTAGAAGAGAAAGTTATATTTCAATGGTAAAAGTGTGGAACGTTCATGCTAATCTAGTAGCACACATGAATACATGTGGTCTCCTTGACCACATGTATTCATGTGTGCTACTAGAAAAGCTTGTCAGAGCAGTTGCCATGAAAATACTTCTAGAAAAGACAGAAGGAAGCCACATTATGTGAGTAAGAAAGTGACTGAATGTAGGCTGCCAAGTCAGATTGCAGATCCTCCTTTGGATTTTGTTGAAATAAAAATATCCCATGAGCAACTCATCTCTTTATCTGAACCATTTTGTCAGCTCATGTATACCTGTTAAACTACCAATGAAAATATTAAACATTGGGAAGCAATTTAAAAAAAAAAAAAGTCTTAATATCTTTTCTTTTTAAAACTTTTCGCCAAAAGAGTCATTTGCTCGATAAAAAATTTCTACCTTGCTTTGTGTGTTTGGATAGCATATACAGTTTGGTAGGTAATCTTTTCTAGTATTTGGATAAACAATGTCAGAAGTCAGTCTCAAAGAATAAAATGAATTCTATTGGAACCACTTGCTAACATTATCATCACCAAATTATCACAATTTTGTAAAACAATTACACTGAAATAAATTAATCTGAAGTGAAATTTAATGAAGAAAATCACTAATTAAGTTTATATATAAATCACAACTAAAACAAAATATTTTTAGGCGAAAAAATATAAAAATATATGAGAATATAAAAAGAAAGATTACTTTCTTGAATTTAGAGAGAATATTGATATCTAATATTTTCAACTGTCAACTCGATACCTTCTTATTTTTTTAAAAACCTATTTAAACAAGAAAGGTAATTTAACAATATTTTATGAATTATTTCCCCTTATCAAGAAGATAAGGAGAAATTTTTAAATTTAAATTATCAAGAAGATAATTTAAATGTATAACATTTTACAGAATTTTTTTCAATAAGTTCTTAACAAGATATCCATTTGAGCAAAACGGCAACTAAAATCCTGTTAGTTCCATTTTTACAGTCCTAAGCACACTGGATCTTTTAAAGTTCAGTTTGTGTTCTCTTAAATGTGATTCACACAATTTGTCATTGTACTTAAACATACTATAAAAAGTAATATTATTCATAGCCTAACAAATGTTGATTTTTGGTTTTTATTTATTTATTTATTTATTTTTTTGCTAGGTCAATTTTCATTGTCATTTGACAAGAGACAGTTGTATGACTTTGACAACAGAGTGCCACTATTAGTTAGAGGACCAGGAATTAAACCCAAACAACAAAGTATATTTTTAAAATTTTACAAGAAATTATTAAATTTTATTGCTTTCTCTTTGCACTACCAATTCTAATGGGTCATCCTATTTTTACAATTAAAGAAAAAAGAAGGAAAGCACTTTGTTAGTGAAAAGAATTGCAAAAAAGCATTTGTATATCACTAGCCAAAAAAAGTAAAGATTAACAACATTTACGAGCTTAAAAAGCTAATTCTTGAGCCACAAGCCATACTTCATCTACCATAAAGTTCAAATACTTACAGCTAATCCCTGGTTTTTGTATTGAGGACATTGTCTAATTTCAACATGAGCTTCTCCTTTGTGTTCAATCAAGCAGTTTTGTCGAAATTTAAGTTTGTTTGTCACATTTCCTTGGAATAGTGGCACCAAGGATTTTCCATCCATGCTGTTTGAAGCTGGGATACCCGTCAGGTTGAGAAATGTGGGAGCTAAGTCAATATTCAAAACAAATTCCTGGAAAAAATAATGAAAAAAAAGAAATAATAATTTATTTGGTACTTATGTATATTAAAAGAACAAAATAGACAACAGATACTTTTAATGTATCTCAAATTAAATTTGCTTTTTCTAAATAATCAGGACATAAAGAATATACCAAACTGATAATCATGGAATCAAACTCAACCATTAACCAATTGTTTCAACTAGTAAACCAAACCTATAAATGCTCAAAGGTAATTCAATGCAATTAAGCTAGTCACCTGAAATGTATACCAAGAAAGCATCAGGAATCTTTGAAATTTCAGACTCAAAAAGGCAATATAGCTTATTTGTGTCATTTACAACTAATGATTGCCATTCATAAAACAATTTGAATGGTAAGAATTACATATTTTGTGCTAACAAAATCAAATAAATTTAAAAAAAAAAAAAATCTGAAAGGCACTTACTCGTCTCTGTTGTTTGGGTTTAATTCCTGGTCCTCTAACTAATAGTGGCACTCTGTTGTCAAAGTCATACAACTGTCTCTTGTCAAATGACAATGAAAATTGACCTAGCAAAAAAATAAATAAATAAAAACCAGAAATCAACATTTGTTAGGCTATGAATAATATTACTTTTTATAGTATGTTTAAGTACAATGACAAATTGTGTGAATCACATTTAAGAGAATACAAACTGAACTTTAAAAGATCCAGTGTGCTTAGGACTGTAAAAATGGAACTAACAGGATTTTAGTTGCCGTTTTGCTCAAATGGATATCTTGTTAAGAACTTATTGAAAAAAATTCTGTAAAATGTTATACATTTAAATTATCTTCTTGATAACATCTAAACTTAGAAATATATTATATATAGATCTCTCACGTTACAACACTTGGATCATCGAAATCTTATGAAAAAGCTTTCACATAGAAGAACAAAAAAATCTCACCTAAATGATAGCCATTATCAGATGTGAAGAAAATGTAAGTATTGTTCAGCTGACCAACTGCATCCAATTGTTTAACAACATTTTCCACAAGGTCATCTACAGATAACAGAGTTTTCCACCTGGAAAAGCAAACACAATATGGACTAGTATTATATATCTTCTATGCTTAACTATTTGTGAATAAGTAAAAAAAAATATCTAAACAAAAAATGATAAGCATTATGATACAATGAAACCAGTTAAACGAAATTTTAAAGAAAGAAAAAATAAATTCTATACACTAATGGAATTAATCAATGACATATTTACAAATGGAAGAAGTAAGCTACAACCCTGGGTCTCATTGTCCTGGGGTCCCAGTACTAACATTAAAACAGGAGAGAAAAAAAAGAACATACATACATACATACACGCACAAATATAAAATAGCATGTGAATGTACAGGGAGTGACAGAAATAGCTACCACATATCAATCAGCCAGCCAGTTAAGTGTCATGAGAGACACTTGGGCAATCATGTCTCTTTCAAGTAATGACTAACTAAGCAGAAGATTTTCCTGCAGTAGGTTGATGTTTCTGCAGTAGACTGGTTGATAATCAAGGCTATAGGACCCAGTTCGTTCTGCTATTCAACTCATAGCTGGAAGAAGAGATGGATTCATACCTTTCCCAAGGATATTTGCATGTAAGTGAATGTGACATACCTCTTACATACTGGTAAGACATTAGCTATAGGGTGCAGCAAAAAAATACCTTTCATATAATAGTAAGCTAGATGAAGACACAATTGTCATTCAGATTCAAAATGTTTAGTTGTAAATACAGATACAATTGACAAAGTAGAGTGTACTAAACAAATTGGACATCAATCAGTTCTTATCCAGTGCACAGTCTTGCAAGGTCCTAAAGAATCTGTCTAAGTCAAGGATGCGTCTTTTCACCAGTCTTATTCAACCTTTACAGTGAGAAAATTTGAAAACCTACCAAGATCCATTATTGGTAGCCACAAACTGAATATTAGATATGCAGTGTTGACAGCAGATAGAAAAAAAAAACTACAGCAACTCCTACAGAAGGTAGTAAAGAAAAAGGAGAAGAAAGGACTAAACATTGATTGTTAGAAAACAATATATAGTTGTCAGCAAAAGGATCAGTCCAAATTGCAGATTAATGATAGTAAGTACAAGAAAGTATTCAGAAAGTTTGTTTTTTTTAAACAGAGGATGGAAAATGTAACAATGAAATTCAAAGGCACATTGGCATAGTGAAATATGCCTTCCAAATTAAGTAAATAATTAAGAAATAGAAACCTTTTGTGTGAAACAATAACAACAAACAAAGTCACTAAATTGTTATGTAATATTGATTCTCCTATACAGCAGTGAATGCTGGACAATGTCATCACAGATGAAGAGATCTGAAGCAACAGAAATGTTATTCTACAAAAAAATGCTGAGTATACCTTGAACTGAACATTTGAGCAATGACAAAGTTTTAGAGAAAACCAAAAGAACTTATATGTTGTATCAGAAAGAGTTAAAATTTCTAGGGCACATAATGAATAAAGTAGGCTTAAAAAATATGGCACTCACAGGACAAATTGAAAGCAAGAGAGACAGAGGAAAGCAGTTAATAATTTATCTTACAAACTTAGGTAAATGGTTGGCAGAACAAGGATTAGGAGAGAGAACAAAATGAAAACCTTTATTAAGAGCTATAAAGGACAGGAAATTATAGAAAACCATGATCTTAAGGGACACAACACATAGAAGAATTATTTCTATGACATGCAGAAAAACTTTTCCTCATAACAATGAAGTGATTAAACATCAATAGAAATATTGAAAAGAAGGTCCTAAAGGAAAAGAATCAGTTAAGGCTGATTATCATCTTAGGGAAGACACAGAAATACCAACCGGTTATATTATGAACTTCAGTAATATTGATGATATAAATTTATGAACTACATTGAATAACAATGGTCCTCTTTCTGGATTTGGAAAGGTCTACCAGAATATCAGCACTGTGATGAACCTTGCAACAATTCAAAGTGAATATACAAAAACCAAAACTGATACTGCTCAAAGAATCCATCCTATTCTACTGAAAAGAACATGACAAAGGCCAGTGAATTCTTTATCAGAGACCAAAAGCCAATTGTTTTGTGCATAAATATTTCTTGCACCAAACAAATTCAACCACAACTAACTTAATGACTGGTATCATTATTAATTTTCAAAATTCAAGTAATATGAATTTAATGTTAATATGCACAACAAGAAAGTGAGATTAAAAAAAGATTACTGGAGACAGATGCTTCAAAAAGTCAGTTATTTCTCCACAAACTTTAGTCTGATTGAATTTTTGTATTTTCTTTCTCTCTCTCACTCACACACATATATATATATCTAAATTTATTTATAAATGGCACTGTGTGTGTGTGTGTGTGTGTGTCCCCCCATTACCTATAGACTCCAAAACGGCTGAACCAATTTTCTTGAAAATTTACACAGTTGTACTATAAGCGTCTGCGAGTGTTCTTAGCTAGATTTTGTGTTGAGGTACCCCCGATGAATATAAAAAATCGATAATTGAAAAAAATCGGGTTATAGAAGGTGTGGTCCGATTTTAATCAAATTTGATACACTCATAGACAAAGACATAAGAAACGATATTTAGAAGTTTCAAGGTTGCAGTTCTTACAATAGTGCAGAAAATCGATAATTAATATACACACACACACACACATATATATATATATATATATATATATATATATATATATATATATATAAAAAGGCAAGATGTTTGTGTGTGTTTATCTGTCTGTATGTCCTTTATACAAATCCACAATTTTTATCCAATTCTCACCAAACTTCACACAAATATTCTTTAGGCTGAGTCTGAGCTCTGGGACCATGGATTAGTTTTAAAGCTTTCATTACAACCAAGCAACGCCGGGCTATACTGCTAGTGTATATATATATATATATATATATATAAGCCCACATTAAGACTGCAAACATCATTCATCAAGATATATATATATATATATATATATATATATATATATATATATATAAGCAGGGAAAAATTAAATAGTTTGTGTATTTGATGACCACAAACTATAGGCAGTGAAAGATCAGTTTTCTGACTAAAAAGGAAAGAAAAATGATTTACAATTAACAATGTCCCAAGATCATTTGTCTGATCTAAGTATTACTTACTATAAAAATAAGTAATTTTTATTCTGAGTATACTCAGATCAGACATGGAGGCTCAGTAATTTCAATGACAATGAGATTGCAACAAAAAAAAAAAAAAAAAAAAAAAAAACATACCGGTTCCTGAAAGTGTCATCAATAAAAGAAATTGTTGTATTTGGCATTGGAGAAACAGCTTTACGCACCAACCAATGTTTATCCTGGGGAAAAAAAAAAAAAAAAAAAAAAAAAAATGTATATTTTAGCATAGAGATATTTCTTTGATTTGAAAAGGAATAAATTTAACGCAACTGTTATTGCCTCAATTTTTTCATCAATATCCATAATCAAATAAAGAAATACCAGTAATTTTTATTATCCTTGATAACACTAATATACATTTTACCTTATCCATTATCATATTTCTTTCATATATGTGTGAATTTCTATCAGCACGCAACTTTCTCGTGACAAAAATTCTATCACTGATTTTTTTACTTTAGTAATAGGAGTGAATTACATATAATGACAAATAATTTTTTTTAATCATTTAAGCCCAATCAAGGCAAGACCACCATTAGTGTGCAGGGGTTGTTATAGTGAGAGCAAAGACTGAGAACAAGTGAAGAAAAGATGAAAGATGAACAGGATTCAAAAAGATAAATGACATTTGACATTGAACTTAAATTTTTAGAGATTTTAGTTATCAGGGAAGCAAGTAAACAGAAGGGAGTTCCACAGGTAGGAAGATCCAGAAAAGAAACAATTCAAGTAGAAGTGGCAGTTACATTTAACTATTTCAATGGTAAAAGGGTGGGACCTATATGCCAATCTAGTAGCACACTTAAATTCATGTGGACTGGGCACCAGTGAAAAAAGCTCATCAGAGCATAAACTACGAAATACTATTAATCAATGCTAACATACAGTAAACCGACACCAAATACACTTAAATAGGATTTTATTTATACATGTTTCTGTCTCCACTATTAATTATGCCACATGGTTGAAGTTCTTATTATATCAAATGAACCTTTGTAAGATGCCAAGAAATAGCAGTGATCCTGAAAATTACCTTATTAGAAAATAAAATAAATTACTTCATTCAAAATCAAAATATCCACAAAAATTGAACACAAACACGAAACAATATCCAAATAAAAAGCCAATATGTAAATAAATTTTGGAAAGCTTTTACCTTTGAATGTACATTGAAACTTTTGTCTCTGGGAGCTTTTTTGCTTGCAAACTTTTTGCTGTACTGTGGAGCTGAAGTGAATGGACTATGAGGTGCAGGAGTAGCTAACATCATGAAGAATGGATTTTTGTTGATATTTTGATGCTGGATAAACTTGACAGCTCGACGGCTCTGTTGAGAAAAATGTAGAACACACTTGGTTTGAAATTCTGTTAAAGAATAAGAAAAAGCTGGTGACATTTTAGAGCTATTTTATTGGGCCAAAGTTTAGTGCTTGAAAAATGGAAAATAATCAGGTTAAAAAAATTTTTTTTCCCCCCATTTTGCCATAGATGTTCAGTCAGTCACCTTTTGGATAAAAAAGTTGGTTGGTTGGTTGGTTGTTTTATGGCATATCAACCTCAGCGGGTCATTTATTGCCAACTAAATTTTTTATTTATTTATTGCTGGTAATACCTTTTTCTTTCAACAATTTATTGTTGTTGTTTTTTATATAAGTTTTGTGTCTAGCAATACTTTTTTCTTTTCGAGTACCAAGATTCATTGGGATTTGTTTTTAAGGGCAGGGTCCCCAAGTCCTACCTTGCTATTTATATTTAACCCATAACTGGAGGGAAGAGGCAAATTAATACCTTTCCCAAGGGTACCAGTGCTTAAGTGAATGCAGGGTATTCAAGTGGAATTCGAACTCAGCTCACTGATTTCTCTTTCCGAGCCGATATCCACTGCATCACAATGCACATCCGTCACTAAACGCTTACAGCACCTGGTATTCCCAAGCGGTCACCCATCTAAGTACTGACCAGGCTCAACATTACTTAACTTTGGTGATAGAGCGAGAACCGGTGTATTCAACGTGATATGGCTGTAAGACGGATAAAAAAGGTTTAGTTTCATTTTTAATGTTAACAGATGTATAAGCATTTTGAAGATCAAATTTGACTGAAAAGCAAGAAAATGAAAGACAGTTCCATAAATGAGAAGTGCAATAGAAGAAACTATTAGCATAGAACTTACAATTACATCTAGCCATTTCAACTGTAAAATGAGGAGACTTTGCCACCAATCTAGTACTGCGCTAAATTCATAGTCTAGATACTATGTTCATCAGAACAATTACCATGAAAGTATTTACAGAAAAGTACAGGGAAGCTAGATTATGAAGGAGGAAAAGTGACTGAAGATTTCTTTTTGCATGTAATTATGCAAGAGGGGTTTATGCCAACAATTAATTTATTAACATTTCTTTATCAGTCATACAACAGTGAAGATAGCTAGTCAAATGCAAGAAGTGGAGTCATGCTTTCAACAAAGGCAATTGTGTCATGTTAACCAAAATGGCTATAGATGCGACTCAAAATTTTGTTTACTAATTTGTTTCTTCAATTTAAATTCAAGTCAAAAGATTAAAAAGAAATAAATTCAACTTACAATGAGATCAGTGAGGTAGTCTGCTTTGTAGGAATCACCGTGAGATTCAAGAATACCATTAACAGAAAGACTATAATTGTAATACACAGAATTTCCAACCTGCAACAGAGAAAAAAAAAAAAAAGCCCTGAGCATGGTATATTGGGCAATTGTAATATTATCAGCCATTTCATCTGCTTACAGAAGTAAGAGCAAAAGCATTAATCATATTTTAACTGATGCAGGAATTTTTTAAAAAGAAAAAAAAAGATTTTGAGTTTTGTTAATATGTTTCATTTTGTTTGGTATGTGGTGGTCTGCATTATCAGTACATATAAAAAAACCAGAGAGACTGACAGATGCTTGCAGTTGGTGAAGTTAAGGTCAATCAAAATACAAAACTTTTCATTAAAGAAATCACAATAAATAAATTCAAAGCTTTCTATGGAAATCATTTTTATCCCATACTTTAATCATAAACATGATCAGATATTTTCATAACTCTCTTTAGAAATAGTGAACACATCACTGAAAAAAAAAAAAAAAAATCAAAATGCTCGAATCTACCTCATAAATATTGGTTTTCAAAGTTTGTCATTGCATTATTTGTGATGATGATGTCATATATTATAGCAGAAAAACATGGAGTGGGTTATGGCTGGTTGAATGTCAAGAGTTAAAAATAGAAAACCCATGAGGAACATAATTTTGATCGCTTGAAAATTGATAATTAATCAAACCTACAAAACAATCCTTAGCTTTATTTAAAAATAATTGATTTTAGGAGTTTTTTCAAATGCATAATAGTAAAGTATAATAAAAAAGGTTGAGTATTTTAAATTTACTGAAAGCAAAGAAGCATTCTATTTTTTTTAATAACTTTAACTGGGAGTAGATTTTCCTTCATCCATATTTTTTCATGCATATGATCAGTACATGTAGAAGTTTCCAGATAGAGGAAAACCTTGCTTTTACATTCCATGTCTAAGTCAACTACAACATATTAGAGTTTAAAAGTTTTGAATGTTCAAAAATTCTTCCAAAATTATTTGAGTAATTTCTTTAACATGAATAAAAAGCTGTTCATTTAATGCTTCATCTAAGGGTTTGTGAGTTTTTCAGATTTCTAAACTGATCAAGTGGTTGCTCACTTCCTCTAAACATGATTCTTCTTAATACTTCAACATTTTCTTCATCCAATTCATTAAAACCAAGGTTTTTTTCTCATTGTTGTGGTTACCAGAGTAAGTTATTTCATTTGTTAAGAGAAACCTACAAAACCCATTGCCAGTGTGGCAGGATATGGTTTCAGTGATTAAAATATTAGTTCCAATTGATAATATTTGCACCATATGATAATTTCTCAAAAATTCTATAAGAGAAATTCACTTCTCTCCATTTCATACTTTAATTATCTATTTGAATGTTCCTAATCTAGCAAGCCTTACAAGTAGACATTAGACCATGATCTATAGACTGTAACTGAAAACAGTGTTTGTGCTCAGCCGGGTGATCTATTGCCTTGTTCCTGTGCAAAGGCACACGGTTTTACAAGGTATGCAAATGAGAGGCGGCTATGTCAACATGCAAGCCACCTGTTGTTATTCGTATGCAAATAAGCAGCTGAGAAAAGGGATAAAAGGAAGAAAAGCGACAACTTGTGCGGTACGAACTTAATTGGTTGATGAAGTGTTTGAGCAGGAAGAAGATGACGACGACTAATACTACGACAACAATGTTGGAAAAACGAGGAAACCAAGAGAGTGCCTGTTGTCGTTAAGGGTTTTGTTTGCCCGAAACATGGACGTATCACAGATTTCCTTTTCATTACAGTATTCAAGGGAAAGAAAGAAAAAAAAATTTTTCACTCATTTTACTGAGAATAGACCGTCTAGAATTAACAATGCTTTAAAGTCAAAATTTGTTTTTTAGCACTCATCTTTTGAATTACCATGCTAAGTGAATTTTAAGATACATGTTTCTATTTTTTTGATTATCAGAAAGCTGAACTGATACCATTATCTGAGGCTATGACATCCAGAATGCAATATCTTGCAAACAGTTCATGTAAAAATAGAAACTGTTTTTTTTTTTTTTGCACTTACAAATTTTCAACCATTTAGTAAAGCTATCCACTATAATGCAATCTGTTTATTGGACCTTCATAATCAAAGACTGTGAACAGTACACTACTTCTCAGTTTCAATACTGGCATCAACCTTCTTTTTTTTTTTTTAACTAGAAAGTTTACTTTGACTTTGGAACATTTATCCAAATCATCTGACAAAATATCCAGCAAATATTTTTTTCAATTCTTCCTTTAAATTTTTACATTGTTTTTTTTAAACTCGTAACTGGTTATATATTTATAAATCTCATAATTCAAATAATTCCATCCAGTCAGTACTAAATAAGTTTGTAGTATTTTTAACACATAAGCCTTAACTTCTACACACTTTTTACAAAATGAATTATTGCAAGTCATTTCACCAATAACAAAATTTCTCACCTGACATGCTACATGTGATTTTCGAAGTTCTTTTTAATATAAGTTTTCAGTTTGGCTTCCATGCAGCTTCATTGATTATTGTAATATCACTACCAGTATCTAGTTACATTTTTACATCTACATTAATTTTCATACATAAATTTTCTTTGATTTCCAGTAATTATTTTTTCTATTGCAACAGTGTACAAAATATTTTTCTATAAGAACATTTTCTTGCTTTAGTTTTATAGTGTGACTTTTATGTCCTACTTTTCCACACTTGTAGCACTTTAAATGTTTAAAGAGACAGTTGTCTCCAAGATTTAACTGTTCACATCTAAAACATGGATTAATTTTTCTTTTTCAACAATTTATATATATATATATATATATATATATATATATATATATATATATATATACATATACATTCTTTTTTTTTCAATTTCCTCCATATCATGTCTCAGATTTAGGATTCTCTGATAGTCATCCGATATTCCTTGTAGTATTAGTTTTTGATTCTATTACCAGTTTCATTAGGATTCTGCAGCTTTCTTCGCTGTTAACCCTTGAACAAAAATTAACCCTTTAAAAATATCTTAAATCATCTCATTTAATTTAAATGTTTCACACCCCTAGTTAACGATTCCAGCATATGTGTCAAAATCTTTGTCTTCTTCCTTTGTCAGATTCATACACTTCCAATGAGTATTGAATAACAAACTTTTCTTGTTAAAAATTTTAATCAGGATATTTAGTGTTTCTTCAAAGCAAATTTCTCTTGGTTTTCTTGGTAGTACAAAATTACAGTATTTTTCATGTCCTACCAGTGTAATCTTTCTCAACAGAAATCTTGTTTTTTTTTGTTTTTTTTTCATCTTCTCAGTTGCGGTATTTGTTTGTATCTTCTAAAATAAGAAAAAGGTAATTCCATCATCTGAATTGTATGTGTATTCAGGTATGGCATTTACTACTATGTCAGGAGTGAGAGAAATGGGAGAATTATCCATTTTTTTTTACTTATTTCAATTAATTTTTGTTGTATTTTTATCACTTGGACTTTAATAATTCTTCCATATTTAAGAATGTTTTTTTTTGTTTTTTTTTTTTACTTTACACACAGCAAAAGGCAACAAAAAAAAACAAAAAAACAAAAACAAAAAAAAACACTACACTACCGTGGTTCTGTAACACATTGTGTCAAACTTATGTAGCTCTATACCCTCCTCAGATGTTCAAGATGTCTAGGATTGTGGCTGAATGATGGAGTGATCTCTTCCACTCTGACCTGCCATACCGTACATTGTGATTAGGTTGATCGTAAGAAGGCCAAGATTGATTCATTGCAGATATTTTCATATTGGGCTGGTAAAAGCACAGTGAAGACATACAGTGAAAAAAATAAATAAGAAGCACTTGAAGGAATATAAAAAAAAGTATAGACAGACTAAACTATCGCCCGGTTCACATTCCACCCACGTCTATTGAACAGGTGTAGAGGCTCATCCCTTGTTCCCTGTTTAGGATATGGTTTCCGGCTTCCTTTTTTCCAATCTTTTCACTCTTATGTAGCCCCCTGCACATCAGTGGCGTTACCGCCTTGCTCGGGGTGATATGATTTAAAAATCACTATTTTTATATCAAGTACTGCATACAATGGTCTGTTAGTAGTTGTTAGCATGCAGGTATTTGTCAATCTAATTCATTCCTAAATCAGATGTGACACTTGGTTAAGCTTATAAGGTTTGGTTTGCAGATTTAGAAAAGCTTGTTTAGCTGATTTGGTAAATTTGGCTTAAGGCTGATGTCAGTTTTGCTTTGGCAGTTAGTCATGTGCAATGACTTCTGTTGTCCTCTCTTGCCTTTTCTTGGCTTCTGTTTAATTCACTTTGCACAGTCATATTTATTGATGTCTTCCAAAAACTGGTGTGGGGGTATGATGCAGTTGGGGGAATTGGTATCTTCATTGCCTTTGGTCCTGAGAAATTAATTATTTTCCAATTTGGAAGTTCCCTCCTTTTTTGGGTGACAGACATGCATTATTCTGCCCACAACTTCTTACCCCTCCTTAGTGGGTTGTCTGTGCCCACTGCTCTTCAGTGGGTGGGGGCAGCTCCTCCACTTTCCTTAATCTCTAATTAAAAAAAGCAACTATCATTGCAAATACACTTTTTACTTTTTGGTTTGATAGTTGAATAAACAATTAGCCTTTTCCCCTTCCCTGATTCAGGGTCATTTTCTCAGGGAAAATCTTGTAGCTTACATGATGGCAATAATCATTCAGCAGAAATGGCAAAATTTTGCCATGTGTTTTTATCAAAACAGATTATTTAGCATCCCTTGTTTTCAATTACAACACCACTGTAGGGAGATTCGCCAAGTGAGTTTTATATTTCCCTCTCGTCCAGAATCAAACACAGGACACCTGGCTTTTTGTTCTTTGGTCAAAACATTCTTTAAGTAACCTTTTTGCCCCTTAACTGGCATTTAGAATTTTTTTTTACCAGTTTTATCAACCATCAACACCTCACCTGTTGTACAAATTAAGTATTGTTCTTTGCTGGCCACTTGATTCGTTTTAAAATTTTCAATATTCCCTGGCAATGAATCATCTCATTCTTTAAATCTTTAACCCTTTTCATGATAAGTTTATCAGGATATCGTTTTTCATATCCAAAAGCTGTTATTATTAATTACCAGCAACCAAAATAGTATTACAATTCTGATTTTAGCAGCACTATTATTATGTATGCCACAGCAAAAAAGGTATAAATTTTGATTTCTTGTCACCACTGTTGTAACTCACTACTAAAGCCATAATATATCTTGATTGATTCCAATGATATTCTAATAAACACTATCAGAACTGTTGCAGAATTCTGATTTTTTTTAAGGTGTTTTATCTATTTCACTTTAAACTTAACTTTTCTTTAATAATGCTCTTCTGAGTTTTTGCAAAATATTGGAAACATTACTCATTTTGTTTATTATCACTCTAGCATTAGGTTTTTTTAACTTTTGATATATTCTTAACAATCACTCCAGAAATATACAAATTAACATGATGAACACATTGACTAGGAGTAAATAAATTTTACCTAGAAAAAAAAAATTCACACTTTAATCTTCTCAGTTCCAAGACAAATTATTTTACTTATTATTCAACTTTGCTGAGATGGACAAAAGCCACAAAAGTAAAGAATAAATACAACATTGAATTAGATGGTAGGATGAGCTTGTTACCCATCAAGCTACAGGAGCAATCTCCATACCGTTCTGCTTTTGATATCCAGAAGAGAAGATATTAGTAATAAATTTATTCTGCATTCCTTACTTGCCATTGTGGAATGCTTATTAATCAAAACTGCGATCATAGCTACTGCTCTATCACTGGAACAGATATGACCACAAGAGCAAAGAAGTGATTCTGGCAGGAAGTGAAAAATCATCACTTCTTTAAGTTCAGGTTACACTTTGGATTTGACAGAAGATCATGTCAGTGTGCATTTGTTTTCTTTCATGCGTACAGAGTAGAAACCATCAATATTTATAGACAACAATAAAGATCTAAACTTAATTATAAATGAAACTTTTTGTGTGTGTGTGTGTGTCCGTTACTTATAGACTCCAAAACGGCTGAACCAATTTTCTTGAAAATTTACACAGTTGTACTATAAGCATCTGCAAATGTTTTTAGCTAGGTTTTGTGTTGAGGTACCCCTGATGAAAATCGAAAAAAATCAGGTTATAGAAGGAGTTGTCCGATTTTTATCAAATTTCATACACTCATAGACAAAGACATAAGAAACGATATTCAGAAGTTTCAAGGTTGCAGTTCTTACAATAGTGCAAAAAAAAAAATCGATAATATATATATATAAAAAGGCAAGATGTTTGTGTGTGTTTATCTGTCTGTATGTCCTTTATACAAATCCACAATTTTTATCTGATTCTCACCAAACTTCACACAAATATTCTTTAAGCTGAGTCTGAGCTGCAGGACCATGGATTAGTTTTAAAGCTTTCATTACACCTGAGCAATGCCGGGCTATACTGCTGGTCATAATTAAATTCATAATTATTCTTATTTCAAATTATACTTATTAATTGGTTATTTTATATTAAAAAAAAGAAAAATACAAATAAACTTACTAATCCATTCCAACTGGTCCAGCCAGGAGGAACATGCTTGACACCTCCAACAGATTCTTTTCCATACTATGAAAAAAATAAAAATGAAAGAAAATAAAAAAAATGTATATCAAAAACATTTATCCATTTTTAAATAATTGAATATTCATTCTGTAATCTTAGAAATAATTATACTTTTTAGATAACAAAGTTCATAAAATATTCTTCAAATTATATATTTTCAATATTTTTTTGTTTTTATCTCGCCATTCAAAAATGACATCATTATAGCCAAATGGGTTATATCAATTTGAATGTTTTGTGATTTTGCTGAAATAAATAAAAAAGCAAAAGACATCAATAGCAATAATTTCACAAATAAGATTTTAACATTATGACATTTGACAATTTATACTTGCACTTTCTTTTACTTTTTAACTTGTAAATAAAATTGAGCTTCAAAGTCCCAGTGAGCATTTTCATTAATTAAAACATAAGTAAAAAAAACAAAACAAAGAACTGTTTCATATCCATATCATATGGACTTTTGCCAGAATCATGTAGTTTATAATGCAATATTTCAGTTTATACAAAGTTCACCAAGAATAGATTCCAAACTTGCTAATTCCTTTACTATTACTACCAAAATGAGGTTTTAGCATCTCATTATGAAATTTTGTTGGTAGTTTAAAAAAAAAAAAAAAATATGCAAATTTCAAAAGACTAGATAAAATATACAACTAACAATGGTTGAACAATGTATGACCTGAAACACCGAGTTAATAAATAAAAAAAAAGACAAATTATCCAAATAATGTATAATATAATAAAAACTTTCCATCTTAGAATTGTGAGAATACAAACTGAATATTTTTGCCAGAAGAGACAAATTGTCTCCTCCAACCCCCAAATATTTCATCACTTAAAATGTTCAGCCCTAAATAACATTAACAGGTAATGTAGTGAAAATGTCAAATTGCAAACAATGCCCCTCTTTTTGAAATTTGCACTTCATCTTCATTCTGTCATCTGCCCATTGCTATGAATAATACCTTCTTCCATCAATGCTATTTGGTATTTAAGGAATTATAATGGTTCTGTTCTTTGCCTACACTTAAAGACAAATGTTGGTACTGAAAATGTTAAGTGATTGTTCCATGTTTAAAATCATTAAAATTGGCCAATTTTGCTTTTCAATGTAGAAGGAAAGATATTTTTGCAGTTTTGGTATTGAGATTGACCAAATACCTTCTCACTAATGAGTATATCGATACTTCAGTACAGATGTGTGGTGTTCCAAGAATAGCTGGTTGCTTGGAGCATGGAAACATGATCTGAGAGGCCATTCAAAAAGTGAAAATTAAAATTTGGTTGGATTTGGCTAATGGCTATGATTCAGTACCCCAGAAAGTGACAAACAACAAGCTGATGCCATCAGTGAGCTTGGTGGAGGTTGTCAAATGTCACCAGTGAAGGTGTTCATGGATGACACTACAATCTTCTCATCCAAAGTAAGTTCAACTCACAAGATATTAAGCTTGATGGACGACCTGATAAGTTGGTGTAGAATGAAATTTAAACCAAACAAGTACAGAAGTTTTTTTTTCTTAGAAAAGGAAAATTGAATCAAAACATAAATTTTGTAGTAGGTGGTCAAGGGATCCCTACCATATCAGAAAAATCAGTGAATATTTTAGGACAGTGGTATGATCAATCCTTAAAAGATTGCAACCAAGTGAAAAACCTCCATATCATTACAAGATTTCCATAAGATAAATCTTTGTCCTCTAAAAGGAAAAATACAAGGTATGGTGCTTAGAGCATGTACTCATTCCAATGTTACTATGGCCCTTACTTGTATATAGATTTTGAAAGAGTACAGTTGAGTCAATAGAAACAAAGATAAAAACATCTGAAAATAGTTGGGTTTACCTCTAGAAAAAAATCAGGCTTCAAATGATGTTGGAGGACTCCAAGGATAAAGTGGTAAAAGCCTTAAATTCTACATTAAAAACAGGGAGAAAATGGAAAGTCAGAGAGACAATAACAAGTGCTAAAGACAATCTAGCTTTCAATGAAGTCATCAGATACACCCAAGCAGGGAAACAAGGGTTAGGACTAAATGAAAGGCAGTGGTGGTCAAAAACTTCTGGTAAAGATTGCCAAGACTTGATCATCCAAAATGTAAGGAACGAAGAAGATAATAAAAGACTCATAAAAGAAGTACAGCAATCCCAACAAGGCCAATGGACAAACTGGGAGAAGGCTCTGCAGAAACATTACTTGGAAGAACATTTGGCAGATGGCTCCATTCAGGTTGAGTTTTTTTAATACATTCCACATATGACCTGCTATCATCTACAAACGATCTTATTAGATGAAAGAAAGAAACTGATCCAACCTTTTCCCCATGTAAGGAAAATCTACAAACATTAGAACATGTTCTTAGTTCTTGTAAAACAGCTCTTGTCAATGAAAAATATACCTGGAGACACAATAGTGTTTTGGATGAGCTGGTCAAAAATATAAAGAAATATATGAAGTCTGAGTCATCTAATTCAACCCAGAAATTTGTTGCAGAGGGAAAAATATATGTCGACTCATAGCAAACAAGCAACTATCTAGCTATACCAGGACAAAATCTCCTTAGTTCTGGTGGCATTTGGGAGATATCTGCAGACCTTCCTAGTTAGTGTAATGATTACTCCAAAATAATACCAAGTAAGGGTCTGCAACCAGATATTGTTCTATCAAAGATGAACTATAAAATCATTCTGGTAGAATTAACAATACCATATGAAAGCTGGATGAAACAAAGCCATGAATATAAAACTAATAAATATGAAAATCTAAAATAAGTGCTGGTAAAGAAAGAGTATAATGTAGTTATTAGAGCATTGAAAATCGGGGTAAGAGGTTTTGTTACAGGCACTGTATCAATTTCTGGGTCAAATTCGAATCAAAGGGCATAATATGGCCCAAAGTATAAAATGCCTAATAGAAGTAACTGAAAATAGTTCTATGTGAATATGAAAAGGATGTGCTTTGTGGCACAGTGGATATCGGATGTTGGAACGAGAAATTGAGTAGCCGAGTTCAAATTCCAGCTGAATTCATTGCTTTCACTTACGCACAAATACCCTTGGGAAAGGTATTAATCTGTCTCTTCCCTCCAGTTATGGATTAAATAACAGGACAGATCGGGTTCTATAGCCTTGGTCAGCAACCAGTCTACCGCAGAAAGCAATGGCAACCTACTGCGAGATAATCTTCTACCCAGTCAGTCATGTCTCTTTCAAGACATGATCACCCAAGCGTGTATCACGTATGGCACTTAACTGACTGATTGAATATGAAAAAAGAGAAATATTCTGTGGAGCATTTCAGTGAACATGACAACATTGCATGACTGATCATGAATGTGTAATGAAGTTAGTTCTCAGAACTCAAGGTTTGCTGTTTTTCTTTGGTAAATCTAATTTTGTCATTGGATATTTGAGCTAGTATATCTACAATACAATACTAGTATATTGTTATAATGAGGCCTCACATCAGTGATGGGGCCAGTGCACAAGTGAAACCGTTGAGAGGAAGGCCCCAAAACCATGCATATTCTTTCCTGATGACCCCCAAATTAATTTAAATGTAAATTCAAGAGGAAGACATTCAAAAGAAATTCAGTGAAATCATATTCCGTAGAGAAGCTAGGTGAAAATGTCATTGGCATGAGGAGAATTACACCTTCAGCTCGCTTCAGATAAGTTTCAATTACTTTTCAAGTAATTTTCTTCTTCTGTCTAAGGAATTATAATGGTTCTGTTCTTTGCCTACACTTAAAGACAAATGTTGGTATTGAAAGTGTTAAGCTTAAAATCATTAGGTTCTCCACTCTCCATCTGGAAATCATGCAGACAAAAGTTATTCTAAATAATTGAAACATTGCTTTTTAAGAAGTAAAAGATTGTCAGGCAATGATACAGTGGTGATTAAGGTATACCTTATAGGTAAAAAGAAAAAAAAAACAAAAAAACAACAACTCAAAAACTTACTTCTAACACATACATACCATATTAAAACCAGCTCAAACTATTTCAGAGAGATTTCCAAAAATGTTGCAAGTTCAACACTATGTTGGTTGATTGTTTTGTTTTATGGCATATCAACCTCAGCAGGTCATTTATTACCAACTAAATTTTATTTATTGCTGGTAATACCTTATTCTTTCAACAATTTATTGTTGTTTTTATATAAGTTTTGTGTCTAGTAATACTTTCTTCTTTTTGAGTATTAAGATTCATTGGGATTTGTTTTTTAAGGGCAGGGTCCCCAAGTCCTACCCTTGTTATTTAATCCATAACTGGAGGGAAGGGACGGATTAATACCTTTCCCAAGGGTACCAGTGCTTAAGTGAATGCAGGGTATTCAACTGGAATTCGAACTCGGCTCAACAATTTCTCTTTCCGAGCTGATATCCACTGCACCACAACGCACATCCGTCACTAAACGCTTATAGAACCTGGTATTCCCAAGCGGTCACCCATCTAAGTACTGACCAGGCTCAACGTTGCTTAACTTTGGTGATTGAGTGAGAACTGGTGTATTCAACATGATATGGCCGTAAGCCCAACACTATGTAGAGCTAGATTACAGTGATGGGAAAGTGACTGGAACCAAAAAGAGAAAAACTATTCGCTGTTTTATATTAGAGAATGCAGAGGCTAGACCAGGATCAAAAAATCAAAATGGCATGAAGTCAGGGTAGGAACACAAGAATCTTGAAGTACTGACACTTTCCACACCCAAATTTCATAAACAGGCTAAGGCTGCACATGGCAGAATGTTAAGCCAATGAGTAAGCATGCATTCCACTAAAGTTCTTCCTCCCACTATATCCTAAAATCAATGCTACTATGCCTGTCCCTTGCTTATAATACAGTTGATACAGTTTATGAAGCAGCCATTGGAGCATGGGCCTGAAACCAGCAATAACATGGAATGTAACATTTAGTCATGAGCCTGCACTGTTTTGGTCAATATGATTCCCTTTATATTACAGATATGCTTTCAGAAGAAAACTTAATATTGTTCCTTTAAAAAGAGTTAAAAAAAAAAAATGAAATAAATAAATAAAAATTAAATCATAAAGGTGATTAAAATGTTCACAATTCTTAGCTTGCATTTTTTCTCTTAGTATTGGAAATAAAATTAAAATATTGTTTTAATGTTAGCAATTAACAATATTTCCAAATAATTATATCTAACATTGCACATTTGCATGCAAAAAGACACAATGGTATTTAGCAAGTGCAATATCTTAACCTTACAAAAATCTAACTCACCACTGAACAAGGTTTAGATTCTCCTGTTATGAAAATACAATGATTATGAAATTTTAAATAAGTTATTTTGAAAATTACAGAAACAAGCATTTCACAACAGTAGTAAATCTATAAAAGATACTGGAAATGAAAGGAAGGTTGAAAGCAAAATCATCTACAAACCTGGTTCAAATATTTTCCAGCAAAAAATGTTTTGTAGCCATTTTTATTAAGTTTGACTGGGAATAAGGTTGGCTCAAATGTCTTTTGCCAGGAGAGACTGCTACAGTTACCAGACAAAGAGTTATTCCAAACAAGATGGTTATGGACATACTGACCGGTGAGAATACTTGATCGACTGGGGCAGCACAATGGACTGGTCACAAACTGAATAAATAAAAGGAGATATGCATAGAAACATGAAAATCAATAATGATAAAAAATTTGTTATACTTTTTAAATGAAGCATCTAATTAATCAACTCACATTAAAAGTTGAAATTAAAATCCCCTTTACAAAAGTTATTCTTTTTATTTCTTTTTTAGCAATTGTAATACAGGGTTGTTCAGAAAGTTCATGCCAATTTTCAGTCGTTTTTGTTCCATGTTAGAATACATCAAATTTATCAACAGATATAATATACTTACATTTCTGATTAGAGCACACTTCAAATTATCTCCTGAGAAAGAAAGTTTAAAATTCCTTAACTGGTGTCAATTTTGCATCCCTATGAAAATGGAAGATTATAAGGTGCATTTTAGATGCTTGATGTTTTTTATTACTGCAAAGGCAAAAACGCTTTACAAGCAATACAAAAAGACATGTTCTGTGTACGGTGAAGGTGCTTTAGCTGACACAAGTGTACAGAAGTGGTTTGCTAAGTTTAGAGTTGGTGGTTCTAGCTATATTGATGAAGAACTCTCAGGTAGATATCCCCGCAACACACACTACAGATGACAACCAAATCACCACATTGATTGAGAATAACCCAGATTACACAAAGTGGGAATTGGCAGAAACACTAAATTTATCAAAATCCACCATCCATGAGCTGTGTTCTCAAATTGCTACAATGTTTAGGTACCACATAATCAGAGTGAAAATAAACTTTTGGATTGCATTTATATCTATGATTTGCTGTATAAACACAATTCATCAGGATAATACCAGACTTCATGTTTCTTTGATGACTCAGCAAAAATTGTTGCAGCTTGGCTAGGATATTACACCACCTGCCATATTCACCAGACATTGCTTCTTAGGATTTTCATTTATTTGGGTCCTTGCAAAATAATGTCAATGAAAAAAATTTAATTCTTTGGATGATATAAAAACACCTTAATGAGTTCATTGCTAAGAAACCACCAAAATTCTAATAAGTTGAAAGAAAAATGAAAAAAGGCTGTGCAACAAAATGGCTCATATTTAGTTGAATAAATACTTAATAGCATAATTCCTGACAACCTAATATATGAGTAAAGTGTTTAGCATTTTTATGACCAGCAGTAAAGCCTATGAAATAAGCTATTCAAAATAAGCCTCCCAGTGGGCAAACGGGAATAAAATAAATAGATAAACACATAACTTTTGGGAACAAGTGCCACCTGGCGAGAAGTTAAAAAAAAAAAATTCTGTTCATAGGCTTAGTCACAGAACAGAAAGTAGTTCTGATGCATGCCTCTTGGAAAGTTGTCTATTGCCAGATGACTAGAGTATTGTGATAGGTAGAGTAGTAGATTTGAAGTTTTCCCCAGATCTCATCTATTTATCCATAAATAACAGAAGTTGTTCTAAGTGTCACCTAAGGCTGTGCAAGTGAATCCCTGAAGAAACAACCAAATATATTGAAAACATGATTTTCCTTTTCATTTCTTGCTATGGTGATAGTTTCATCTTTCATGGAGCAATTTGTCTTATTGCTGGGTGAAAGAGAGAGGACCACTTTGTATGCACACTATTGAACAGGTGAAAAGGCTCATCCCTTGTTCCCTGGTTAGGATGTGGTTTCCGGCTTTCTCTTTTCCAATCTTTTTACTTTTTTTTATCAATTGGAGTAGATAGACTAAACTATTACCCGGTTCACACTCCACCCACGTCTATTGAGCAGGTGAAGAGGCTCATCCCTTGTTCCCTGGTTAGGATATGGTTTCCAGCTTTCTCTTTTCCAATCTTTTTACTCTTACGTAGCCCTCTGCGCATCAGTGGTGTTATTGCCTTGCTTGGGGTGATATGATTAAAAACAAAACAAAACACAACAACAAAACAATGTTAGAAATACATTTAGCTAGAAATAATCTGGGGTGGGAGGGAAAAAAAAAACTTGACAGACTTTTTTTTCCCCATGCTCTAAAAAATAATTTCAAAGCATTTAGATTCACCATCCTCCATTTATGAAGATAAATTTTCAATTCATGTCCCTATCTTTGATTAAATTTAGATCTGGCAACTGAAAAACTATTCTATAAATCTAACCTCCTGAAACAATTTTAAAGTTATCTCATCTTGTCTTGTTTGAAAATGAATCAGTTTCCAAATCTAATCTAGATAATAAAGAGTAGAAAATTTTTTGAAGTATGAACTGATATTTTAGCAATACCATTTCCCTTTAATCATGCTGATTCCCCCTCTCCCAAGTACCCACTTCCTTAAAATAATCCCTATAAAATGCTTAGCTGTTGGTATTTTTTTTTTTAATTGTGCACCATGTTAACATGCCTGCCCAATATACCATTGCTAGCTATGTCCTAAAGTTGCATTTTTTACTTTATTCAATCAAACAACTGCATTTCGGTAATCATTTGACTAATCCTAAAACATTTTAGCCTTTTCATGTGTTTCCTTCAGTTGTCACTTGTGCAACTTGTCTGTGAAATCTCAATTTATTCATGGTTTTGCGTATTGTTGAGATATGTATATTTGTTTCAGCTGTCTTCAAATCTGGATATCCTTTATAGTCAATGTTAAACTGACTGAAACATTTTATTTTCATCACTGACCAATTTCTTTTTCTTTATGAATCCTCTACAAGACAGTGGAGCGTGTATGTCAAACTAATTTCAAATTTTCTTTTATTTTTTTTTGGATTGATAAAATTCAATCTTTTTTCAGATCCTTAGTGTGCACTTTGATTTTAATAATCATTTTAAAATGCTTAATGCTTAAAATAAATAAATATTAACCTTCTGAAGTGATACCGAACTTTACAACAAGCCAGAGATGTAAGAATGGTTTAATTTTAGTTGTTTTATGACCTTATTGTCAAATATATTTTCTTCACTGAGATTGAATACTTCTGAAAAAGTTATTGCTAAATGAAAATAAAATTATAATTTACTCATATTAATTCACATATTAAACTATTTTACTTATACTAATTGGGTAGATAAAAGTCATCAAATCAAATTTGGAAGCAGAAAAAATACAAGTCAAGTACTTTTGCATATTAGCAGACAACTATTAAAAACTAAGAACTGGAAATTCCTTACAATAATCACTAACACCTTTAAATTAAATCAATGCTAAAAGCTGGAAAAAGTACATATTTTGAGCAGGTGATTCATACTTACCATATTTGTGAAAGTAATACCTGCATCTCCAATCAGTTGCTTTGTTTTAGTCAAAGGTATCTTTAAAAAAAAAAATAAATAAATAAATAAAATAATCATATTTATCTTTGGAATTTCATCAATATAGTACAATTTATATGACAAATAAAAACTGATAGCATAACTAACAACTCATCACATAATTAAATAGGATTAATTACACTTGGAGCAGTGTCCTCATCTTTGTTGTTATTATGTTTTAGCTGTTGTGTTCTCCCATCTTTTTCAAATGTCTATCAATCTAAGTAATCTTCAGAAAATTTTGAACTGAACTCATTATTTAGACAATGAGTAGATTGTCTATGTACAAGGATAAATATATAGTCTTGTTCTTTTTTAAGAAATTGCTCAATTAGCACTGTTTCCATTGAGCAAGTTTAAACATTTTTTCCCTGTACAAGGATGTGCGTTGTAGTACAGTGGATATAAACTCAGAACGACCAATTGGGGGTGCCGAGTTCAAATTCCAGTTGAATTCCTTGCATTCACTTATGCACAAATACCCTTGGGAAAGGTATTAATCTGTCTCTTCTCTCCAGTTATGGGTTAAATAATAGGACAGATTGGGTTCTATAGCCTTGGTCAGCAACAGTCTACCGCAGAAAGCAATGGCAACCTACTGCGGGATAATCTTCTGCCCAGTCAGTCATGTCTCTTTTGAGACATGATCGCCCAAGTGTATATCACGTATGGCACTCAACTGACTGACAAGGCATCGAGGCCACTTGAGATTAAGGGTTACAGAATAAGAGGCACAGTTTACATGGATATATGGTGGAAGAAAACAGTGAACCCTAGACTTGAACAGGTTAAAATTGTAGTGATCGAGGGGAGCATCCTCTTGGGTGTTGGTTCTCCAGAGCAATTGTTGCAAGAAGCTACTTGAGTGGAATTTACTTCTCACCAATAGAATACAGAAGGAACAAGGGTGGTTTGTTACAATGTACATAGAATGGCAGGTCCTAGTTGTGAAGGTTGGAACTGGTGGAACCATGAAATGTTCACCCAAACATTTTCTATGGAAGTAGTGATAGAACAGTAAGAGGCTTGTGACATCTCATTTATGAGAGTGAAGTTGCAGGGTGAAAAATAATTTATCACTTACAAGGACACAGAGACACTTTTGGACTATCAAAACTGAAAAGAGAAGACTGAGCAGCTCCTGCCCAAATATGGCAGCAGTATTTTAGGCCTGATCTGGCTCTTGTAAAGGTAGAGGATAGCCTGAGGAGTCAGGTATTTACTGGAGCGCTACAGAGAACTGACAATTTCCTTGCATCTTTAGTAATGGATCATATATACAAGTTCAACTTGGGGTCTGGGTTGAGTTAAAGGCCAAATAGTGACTCAAAGAATCTTACTATGTTACCAAATTCATGAAACCACTGTTTTAGTCTTCTAAGATATTGCCCTTTGAAAATAGCAATAGCTGAGACATAAGGAATAAGAATAAAATATCCCTAGACACAGAGTGGAACAAGAATAATCTATCTCTGGAAATTAAAGAGGAGGTTCCTTTTAAAATTCTCTGCAGCTTATCTGGATTAAGAGACATCTGAAGTGGGTCAGAGGGTACAAAGATCAAAATTCTATGATAGTACCAAAGATGAGGAAATTAATCTAAATTTAAATCATGTAAATAATGCTAACTCCTTATCCTAGAAATTTAGACAGAAAGTGTGTGTGAAATTGTACTCTTTTGGATATACAAGATATGAATTATTACATTTTTAGATAACAGTGAATTCAGAAAGAAAAAAAGAAAAGGATTATTAACAAAACCTCAAAAAAATAGCCACAAAACCTACTTGTTTTCATAGATTAGATTCAATAAGCCTCTTCAAAATTGTGAGTAATTGTTAAAAGGAAGGATATCACAGAAAAAAAATTGTACAATCATAAAACCCCACCACCAGCAAGGAAATCTATAAATAAATAGATTCTTTTTTAGGTTAATTTCATTTAAAATTCAAAATCAAAATGTCTGAGCCAAGTTTATAGTTTATTTTAGATTTTGTCAATAAATAAAAAAATTCCTTATTTGTTATTCTTGCTAGTAACACCAAATAGTATTTTTAGCCTTTATATGGCACCAGTTGCAAGCACTGAATAATACACCATGCATCAATTGAGTTTTTTCTTTTTTAAGATTTGAATGTGAAAATAATATCATTAAATACAAATCAATCAAGTCTTGAGTTGACAATTTATTTCAGGAACTTTTGGATATTTACAATGTTCAGATATCATTGATCTTTATAAATAAAATAAAAAAAAAAAGTCTGACTATAGAGAAAAAGATTTTTCATGACTAAATTTTCAGTAAAATTAAACAAGTTTGGTAATGAGTATCCTCAACCTAATTATGATATCAACTCCCAAATCTGTATGAAGCAGTTTAACAAATAATCATTCTATTGTTGCCAGTTTATATCCAGGAGGGCAGAATTCCTCTACACACAAACCTGAAAGTTGCATTGACAGTTTATACAATTACCCTAATGGGTTCTTTCATGTGCCATGTTCCTTCAGAATGTGGATGATTATGGCTTTCCACAACTTCCCGTCTTTTGTAGCTCTTACTAAAGTTTGTCTTTTTTTCTATCCCCCAGTCTCTGTTTTGCAAACCATTCACATGTCAAAAAATAAATGGAAAGTTCCCAAACTGACTATGTAGGAGTGATGTTAAAGCTGTGAAATTTTGCATGTATTAATTTCAACTCTTATTAATAACTGTGTTGTTTCTTTCCAATCAAGATGACATCTTTAAACAAGAGGAGTTAAAAAGTTATCTCAAAAATTGACAAAATTTGGCATTGTGGTATAATTAAGTACTTGAAGAAAAAAAGTTTAGTCCCTAAGGACTGATGTGATTACTACATTAGGAGATGACACCCTAGCTTTATCAACAGTGTAAAAGCAGGCAGCTGAATTTAGGAGGGGAAAAGAGAGTCTTGAAATGACCCAAGGTCTGGACATTCTGCAACTGCCACCACCGATGAAAACATTGTATTCACCATATGGTGAGGGATAACAGGTGAGTGACTATAAATTAAATTGCCAATGCTATTAGCATATCCTGTGAGAGTGTTGAAAATATTCTTTATAATAAACTTGACATGACAAAAGGTGGGTACCAGGTCTTCTGACACCTAATCAAAAATACACCAGACTGATTCAGTCAGTTAAGTGCCATACGTGAAACATGCTTGGGTGATCATGTCTCAAAAGAGACATGACTGACTGGACAGAAGATTATCCCACAGTAGGTTGCCATTGCTTTCTGCAGTAGATTGGTTGCCAGCCAAGGCTACAGAACCCAATCTGTCCTGTTATTTAACCCATAACTAGAAGGAAGAGACGGATTAATACCTTTCCCAAGGGTACTTGCGCGTAAGTGAAAGCAATGAATTCAACTGGAATTTGAACTCAGCTCCCCGATTTCTTGTTCCGAGCCGATATCCACTGACTGATTACATTACAGAAAAAATTTAACATTATTTGAGGCAGATCCAGTCAGTTTCCTTCAATGTTTCCTAACCCAGGACGAGTGTTGGGTTCATCAGTTTAAGCCTGAGATGGACAGACATTCCATGCAAAGAAAACACTCTTCCTTACCCACTCCAAATAAGGCCAAGTTTGTTTCATTTGCAGAGAAAGTGATGGCCTCAATTTTTTAAGATGCAAAAGGTAGTGTTTACTATCTTCAAAATGGCCACACCATTAATATAGAATACCATATCAATTTAAGTTTATTTTATGATCATAGTTCGTATGTGGATATTAATCAGCATTCAAAGATCTTTCTAAAGATATATAACTTGACTATATAGGGGATATGAAAATGCTAACATATAGTGGAAAATAGTAAAATCTACCATACTGAATTTGGTCCAACTCAGTAAAACCATTATAACTTAGTCAAAAGCTGGAGACAAAACTTTGTCAGTCAGTTAAGTGCCATACGTGATACACGCTTGGGCGATCATGTCTCGAAAGAGACATGACTGACTGGGCAGAAGATT
This sequence comes from Ascarosepion bandense, assembly GCA_037127315.1. Classification (NCBI taxonomy): domain Eukaryota; kingdom Metazoa; phylum Mollusca; class Cephalopoda; order Sepiida; family Sepiidae; genus Ascarosepion; species Ascarosepion bandense. The sequence goes on from JBBBDQ010001432.1 coordinate 1,351,400, forward strand.
ATCCCGCAGTAGGTTGCCATTGCTTTCTGCGGTAGACTGGTTGCCGACCAAGGCTATAGAACCCAATCTGTCCTGCTATTTGACCCATAACTGGAAGGAAGAGACGGATTAATATCTTTCCCAAGGGTATTTGCACGTAAGTGAATACAATAGATTCAACTAGAATTTGAACTCGGTTCCCCAGTTTCTCGTTCCAAGCCGATATCCACTGTACCACAACGCACATCCTTTGTACATTTCCATAAATCAGATAAATTTGTTTTCAAAGAGAGAGAGAGAGAGAAATCTTTAACCTTTAAACAACAAAATAAATAAATAGATCCCCTTTTAGTACTTTAAAATGGTATATAATTTAGTTTTGTAGGTGAAAAACAAACACTGAGATATTGATATTAAACTTTGTGATTTTCCTAAATTCCCCTTTTTGACAAAGGTCAAAGGGTTATATTTCAGGAACCCTTTAACAGAGATGTAAAATAGGTACCATTCAATTCATATCATGAAGCTCTATAAGTGTATCATCTATAAGTGAAAAAAAAAAAAAAATCTGTGTCAGTGACAGTCAGACCCTTGTTGATTTGCTGGAGGCTGTTACAACTGCTATCAAGACCAAATGCCGACGAAAACAGTTGTTTCATCAGGACAGTGCTCTAGCATATGTTCTTAGTTTTAATGGCTATTGTGCATGACTGTGGCTTTGAACTGGTTGATCACTCTCCCTATTCATCTTATTTGAATATCATATGTTCCTCAAAATGAAAAGAGACGTTTTTGAGGGGGCCATTATAACAGTGATGATGACATCATATCTGCTGTTGATGACTTTTTTTTAACCATCAGAAGGAATGGTTTTCTTTGAACAATCAGATGTCAATTTACCTGGAAATAAATAATGCAGTTATTAATGAGAGGAGTTGAAATTAATGCATGCAAGATTACTCCCACATCTGTAAGAAATCTGGCGAGGCGGACAAACATAACCTCGCTGCTGATCTTGAGAAGGGCCTCTACTCAGTGGCGGACTGGGGTAAGAAGTGGCTCATAAATTTCAATGCTTCTAAAACAAAACTTTTCTGTCAACCATCACAGGCCATCCCTTCATCTGCCAATAAGCATGGATCAAGTGAGTCTTCCTGAAAGAAATATGCTGCACCTCCTCGCCCTTATCCTATTTTCCGACCCCAAGTGGAATCATTACATTGAAGCAATAGCTAAGTCCCCTGCTAAGAAGGTTAGGCCACTGTGTCTGGCCAGCAAGTTTTTTCCACCTGAATCCATTTTGCACATACAAATCAACCATCTGACCATTGTCATATCTGGTCAGGCACCCCAGCTGTTCATCTCAGTGTTCTCAACAGGCTCCAAAGGAAAATCTGTAATATGATTGGTCACAACCTGTCAGCTCAACTCCAGCCACTTTTTTACCGGCGGGATGTGGCTTCCTTGTCTCTTCTATAAATATTTTCATGGCTTGTGCTCTGACAAACTTTGGTCACTGGTACCCTCTCCACAAGAATTTACTCGGGAACCAAACTGGCAACAAGGTCCCACCCTTTTACAGTTAGATCAACCAAATGCAGGTGACAATTCTACTCCAGTAGCTTCTTTTCTTGCTTCCTGCCTGTGTAACTCCCTTCCATATACTTGCTTTCCTGATGACTACAAACTCCAGAAGTTTAAATGCAATGTCAATTCCCATCTCTTATTCACTTGATTTCAGTCCTTTCTACATCACCCCATGTATCTTGTTCTTTTCCTTTCTCTCTACCTTCACACCTTTCTTCACTCCTGTGTTCACATCTTTCTCTTGCCTTTTCTTTTTCACCTCTAAAGCTGGTTCAGCTTTCTTTTCACTCTCCTCCTGCCCAAACTAACTCTCTTATGTAGCCCTCTGCACATCAGTGGTGGTACTGCCTTGCTTGGGGTGAAATGATTTTAAAAAAAATTTCACGACTCTAGCATCACTGCTTCATAGTCAACTTATGAACTTTTTAGCTAATCTTTATAGATGAAAGGAATTGAATTTAGACTAGTTTATTATATATTTATTATACATTAGAGATTATCGTTAAATATTATGAAAAGAGTCTCCATTTTATGTACTGGAATGACTTACAGCCAAATTTACTGAACTTCATCAGAAGCAAAAAAGCGATTTATCAATAAATATGAAGACAAATAAATAAAAATATTGAGAGAATGAATAATTTTATTTATATACCGAATTCCTGAAGTTTAAACTAAATTAGCATGAGGTCATGAATGTAGATCGCTCAGTGAAGAGCAAATCTACTACATTAATAAATGCTTGGCTGGCTTGCTAAACACTGGTCCACAGCAATTATTCATGAACACTGTGTTTTTGTCATTTATTTTTGGTAACACAAGAGAGAGGGTTATGACAGTTTAGATTAATAGGTCACCATGATTCTATCTGAAAATGCAAGACTAACTAAATTTTCTAAAATCCTGACTACAGATTAAGATATTAAGTTTTAGTATTTTTATTAGTATATATTTTTAAATGGCTTTTTTATTGCTGCTGCTTTTTAAGGTTTTTTAATTGATTCTATTCTACAGGCATTAAACAAAATGATAGAAATTTGAAAAAAAAACTCAAGAATAATTTACTTTTTAACAATACTGATGTTTATTAAGCTTTACCTGGTACAAGACTATGAATATAGAGTACCTATTAAAGACAAACCATTTGAGTAATAATAGTCTGCAAATCTGTTAACCATTGCTTCATGAAAAGGTGACCACTTTTAAGCAATATTTAAATGTCATAAATCTTATGACATAATGAAAAATACTTTTTACAACTCTTTGAATTATGATAGTACAGGATATCATTAAATAACAAAAAAAAAAACACACATAACAAAAAAAACACACATAACAAAAAAAAACACATATAACAAAAAAAAAAAAAATTAACAAAAAAAAATAAACTATAATGAAATTTTTAAAATGTTTTGTTTATCAAGACAAAGGAAACATTTTCAGTATACCATGCTTAAAGAAAGGTAAAATCTAAAGCAAACACAAAAATGGCATAGTTTACAAAGAAGCAACTGTGAATGAATGAGTCAAAATTGGTTTGCAAAGTTTCATGCAAGATGATGCAATAAGTTAGTTGAGGTTGACGATATGTCAAATGATGATTTTACTTTTATTCAATATTATATAATATGGGAAGAGTGCTTATATATCGGAAAAATATAAAACTCAGGTATTGGAAATCACTGTCACCAATTTACAGATAAACTGTCATTTGATAATCAAACAACAACTGATTTAATATAGAAATCAATCAGTGCCTTTAATTTTCTGTGAAAAAAATTAAAATAAAACACACAGAAAGAAAGAAAAAAAAACTGCAGGTATAAACAAGCATTGCACTAATCTTTTCAGTTGAAAAAACTTGACCATTTTGGGTGGGCGGAACCAACTTAGACACAAGCACTAGTGTCTAATATACCAAATAATTATCAAGATTGGCTTAGACTAGGGCACCATATAAGGATGGAATTTGAAGAAAAAAAAAAATAAAAAGGAACATGACCATTACTTTAAAAATTTAAGCAGTAGTCATAAAATGACAATGTTAAATAACTCTCAGACTTTGAAAAAGAAAAACGCTAACTGGATCAAATTATAATTGGTAGTTTGAATACCATGTGTTAGTTTCCAGAGTCTCCTTTTAAGTTAAGATCACCCATAATCTTCAATTTAGCATACTTACAATAAGATTGAGTCAAATGATAATTTTGGTTAATGTTATGTAAATGGTAGCGAACATGAAAATGAGAAATACTTTAAAGAGCTAAGGAACAAAGCCTCTAGACATGTAGTGGACAAGACAAGAGGTTTTAATCAATGTCTGTATATGGCTACAAGTTTTGTTTCTTTCATTTAACAGGGATATTTTTAGTTAAGATAAAATGTATACATTTTTTAATATCTGCTCACCTAAACAAGAAAGTGTGGAATTTTGTATTATGGATAAATGCAATTTTGAGTGCTACATGGTTCAAAAGTTTCTTCATTGTAAATGTCAGGAGAGGTGAGAAAAGAAAAGCATCATTCTATCTCTTTTATTGACTGTATGACAGGGAATGCTGGACAATTTCCTCAAAGATGTAGAGGAGACTTGAAGCAAGAGAAATGGGGTTCTAGAGCTGAAGAATGCTGAGGACACCATGGAGTAAGAACGAAATTTTATTGAAAATAGAAAACAAAAAGGAAACTAATACTTAACATCAGGAAGAGACAGATGAGGTTTCTGGGGCATATAATGAGGAGGGTGAGCTTGGAAAATCTGATACTCACAAGACAAGTAAGACGAACAGAGGAAAACAATGCATAGCATACTTAATGAGCTTGAGTAAAATGGAGGCAGAATAGAGCTGAAGAGAAATAACAGAAAGACAACATTTATTAAAAGCTACAATGAACAAGAAGTTGTGGAAAGCCATGATCACATATATCTTGAAGATAAGAGACATGGCATATAAAGAAGCAGTGATTCCTGGCAAAAACATGCTTCTATATGTATTTTTATTGCTGTCTCTTCAGTCAGTTAAGTGCCATACGTGATACACACTTGGGCGATCATGTCTCAAAAGAGACATGACTGACTGGGCAGAAGATTATCCTGCAGTAGGTTGCCATTGCTTTCTGCGGTAGACTGGTTGCCGACCAAGGCTATAGAACCCAATCTGTCTTGTTATTTAACCCATAACTGGAAGGAAGAGACGGATTATTAATACCTTTCTCAAGGGTATTTGCGCGTAAGTGAATGCAACGAATTCAGCAGGAATTCGAACTCGGCTCCCCGATTACTCATTCCGAGCTGATATCCAATGCACCACAACGCACATTCAAGCATTAAACAATTATTGACCCTGAAGTGATTTGAACATGCAACCTTCTGATCTGGAGTCAGACACGCTACCCTTGCGCCACAGGGCTGGGCGCTGTCCCTTACCCAGTCACAATTGTCAAAAATACTCCCCCACCACCAACACCACCAATGAACAACAAAGCCAGGACAACAAAAAAATGTATTCAATCAAAAGCAACTGAAAATCATACATTATGACACCATTTCTTCTTCATAAGCCAATGCTATTATCACTTATAGTTTGAAAGACTGGACAGGGTACAGATATAAAGGTAGGAAAATAAACTTGATGCCAATTATTAACTAAATATGAAAGACTTCTAAGAACATTATCTTAAATACCTTGTACCTTAGGGAACACTTACAATACAATTTATCAACTGAATTTTTAGCCTCACCCATTTTGAATAACCTTATCTCAAAAGATACAAGTGCAAACAACTGATAACATGAGTATATATTCATTTCCGATTTTAAAACATCAAGAAGAGATATTTTTTTAAGATACCGCAAAATTAGAATAACAAGTTTTAAATATCTTAAGTGTGACAGAAACTTATCACTTCCAAACTGATAGGAAGACTTCTGAAATTTTTACAACAAAATGGGGGTCACTCACTTAATTGCAATGGATATGTTTTGTATATAGTAAAAAAGAAATATATATACAAGAAACCCCTTACAAAGGTAACTTTGTTTCATCTGATTTAGGGAGGCATGACTAAAACAATTCCTTTCAATTTTTTTTTTTCAACAATTAAATGCATTGTGCTTAAAGTTGCACTGAGAAAAATAAAATACTTTCAGTAATGTAAAAAAAAGTAGCATTTTAAATATCATGACCTTTTCCCTATCAACCCAGTTTAGAATTGAGGTATGCCAATACTTACATTAGTAGTCTAAGTATAAATATTCAAATTGAATTAACACGCTCTGATTCAGACAGCCATTCTATGCATGGCTAACCCAGACCAATGCAGAAAAATTAACATTCAATGTCAATAATTATGTCATGGTTACTGGTTACTGAAGTACAATATAGCAACAAGATTTTTCTCAAAAAGTAATTCTATTCTGTTACAAAGATTTGGTGATTTTCTAAGTATAGCTTAGATGTGGTACAAGGTCAAAAGCATGGGGCACCTAGTAAGGATCAAACTCATTATTGTCATAATTTATAGAGCATAACAATCTTCCTAACTATTACACAACACTGAAGTGCTCCTGTTACAAAGATATGAACTAGTAATTTAAACTGAAGTGCCTTATACTGGATTAAGCATTTTCTGATGCAAATGTCAGGTGAACATCTTTGCCATCAGAATAAATACTTTAAGTAACACTTTACTCTGAGCTAATATATAACTTTATAGTGTTTGAGATTATCACCATTTAAAAATTATATTACAGTATTGTGGAGTTGGGCTAAGTCAATAGCATCTGAGTAAACATTACCCAACCAAATACCTGAACTTAATAACTAGAAGTTATTCTTGAGAAAAATAAAGTAAGGATGTTATATACCATCATATACTTTATAATGTTATTTTTGTAAAAACAAAAGTACTTTATTGAAATAAGGAGTAACATTTATCTCTTTAACTGGAAAGCATGACCCAAATTTGCTCCACACGAAATAAAGTACACATAAATATAAAAATTCAATTAAAATGAATTTCATGAAAATTCAGATTGGAGAATTTTACAAATTATCGAGGGGAAAAAAAAAAAAAGAAAAAAAGAGGACAGGAATACAGAAGCAAATCTTTCTGTATAGAACTGAAATGTTTGTATTACATCAGTATAAGTAGCGGTCATGTTCTGGATTTTATTAACCTTTCAGCTTGTATGTCAGTTAAGTTTTAGTAAGTAGTTTTAGATGAGGTGAGGGGCAAAGTTGAAAGCCCCATCACCCACGACCTTTAGCTATTTTTACCTATAGCTAGAGGTAGGGAAAGAAAGATACTACTTCTGGTTTTGAATTCGGAGTTGTCCTCTTCCTGAAATGATTATCACGCAAGATATCTCAGTCTGCCCTACTATTTTACACATAGCTAGGACTGAGTGAAATGAATTCATGCTTTTTTCCCCAAAGAGTAAACACAAATTGTCTTAGCTGAAACTGAAACATCAATCCCATTTTCTGTTATCACATATATGGTCATTATCTATCATTTGTTTCAAAGATTTTGATAAAACATTGATTTTATAGGTTTGAAACATTTTTTTATAATGTATGCTCATTTTTCAGCCAATCTTTGGAGCTACCTATACACAGGATGCGATGTGTAAATTGTCGCCATTTTATAATTTAATTTTGTTAACTGCACAGTATAGTAGTGTCAGTTGGGAACAGTCTGTGAGAAAAAAAGCATCATGACACAATTCACTCTACCAGACATTTGGAAATAGCATACTGTACTACTTGACATTTATGCCAGAAGCTCCAATATGAACACTTAAGAATCAGTTTTGTTTAACGACATATCAACCGCTGTGGGTTATTTAATGTCAAAAAGGTGGAGTTTTAAGGTATTTCTTTTAATGTTTGGTTATAGTAAGAAGCTTGATTTAGTCAGATTTTGATGAAAAAAAATTTTTTTTTTATTTTGGAAAACTGAAGATGTCTTCTAGTTTTGTATTCAAAAACTAGCAGTATAGTCCGGCGTTGCTCAGGTGTAATGAAAGCTTTAAAACTAATTCATGGTCCTGGAGCTCAGACTCAGCCTAAAGAATATTTGTGTGAAGTTTGGTGAGAATCGGATAAAAATTGTGGATTTGTATAAAGGACATACAGACAGATAAACAAACACACACACACAATCATCTTGTCTTTTATATATATATATAAAAATAATCGATTTTCTGCACTATTGTAAAAACTGCAACCTTGAAACTTCTGAATATCGTTTCTTATGTCTTTGTCTATGAGTGTATCAAATTTGATTAAAATTGGACCACTCCTTCTATAACCCGATTTTTTCGATTATCGATATTTATCGGGGGTACCTGGACACAAAACCTAGCTAAGAACACTCGCAGATGCTTATAGTACAACCGTGTAAATTTTCAAGAAAATCGGTTCAGCCGTTTCGGAGTCTATAAATAAAGTTTATAAATAAGTTTAGATGTATTGCCAATGTGAAATAGCAGATTAGTTTTACAATACTTACTAAGGAGTTGGTTCCAACCCTGTGCTGAACTTAAGTTGTCTAAATTTCCAAGATATTAGGTTGAATCATAAATAACTATTTTTGTTGACCAACTTTAAAATATTAAAGAAAAAAAAAATTACTTAAGACAACAATAATGAAATAATGACTAAATATCTTTATCTTTGGCTAATGTATTTTCAGCCTTCAGATACAAAAGATTCATACTTAAAAGTTAATGACTATGTACTGGAAATAAATGTCTACATTCATGTAGAATGATTGAACATACCTGCAACTGTCAAAACTCCAATATCCAAGAACAAATTATGTCACCAATCAAGATAACCTGTCCCTACAAAGCTATATTGAAAAATATTAGTCTTCTTCCATGACCAACATCATTTGTACACATCCAGGCAAATTCAAAACATACATGTAACACTTAATTTTTCATCCACAAATCATAATTGGAGTAGATAGACTAAACTATCGCCTGGTTCACACTCCACCCATATCTATTGAACAGGTGAAGAGGCTCATCCCTTGTTTCCTGTTTAGGATGCGATTTCTGGTTTTCTCTTTTCCATTCTTTTTACCCTTACATAGCCCCCTGTGCATCAGTGGCGTTATCGCCTTGCTTGGGGTGATATGATTAAAAAAATAAAAAATATGACCAATATGCAAGCAGACATATTCATGCTAAAACTTTTATATGATAATCATTGGACAAGCACCTAAACAAATGCTAAAGCTGCACCATATATCCAGATCACCTGATCAATATCTTAGAAATACATTGCAATGGAAATGTTAGACATTTACACAAATTATATTCTTGTTTCACCTTTAAACTTTGTGTAAACAGGTGTTATGTTACAGGTATCTTGCAAAGCCCCATTCCCAATTTTCAGATTTACACACACACACACACACACACACACACACACACACACAAAAAAAAAAAAAAATGCAATAATCAATATGCAGTGTATGTGTGCATTGGATAATCAAGAACAAATAATATAAATATAAAAAAACTAATATAATCAACAGAAAAAAAATGAAAACAAATTAACTTAGAAAAAGGTTATTCAATAGAATGACCATGATCCAACCTCAAAATTGATGACATAACCAAGTCATGTGATTCTCATTCATATCATCCATCATATCAACAATGGCATGTTTCAAGGAGTCTTTTTTACTGGTAGAGTAGATAGACTAAACTATCGCCTGGTTCACATGCCACCCACGTCTATTGAACGGGTGAAGAGGCTCATCCCTTGTTTCCTGTTTAGGATGTAGTTTCCGGCTTTCTCTTTTCCAATCTTTTCACTCTTACGTAGCCCCCTGCACATCAGTGGCGTTACCGCCTTGCTCGGGGTGATATGATTAAAAAGAGAGAGAAGAGAGATGTTTCATTCTCAACGATACCTCAGAGGATTCACATCAGCAGAGGGGGGAAGCAGTTGGCATGATCATGAAAACTTTTGGTCAGTCACTCCTGGACAATAACCCTGTTAGAACATTTAGTCTCTCCTGGGTCACCTTCTTAATCCAGGTCTTTACTACTAATTTTGAGGTTCTGTGGGCAAAAAGTGTGTGTGCGAGAGGTGTTCTGTGGGCAAAAAGTGTGTGTGTGGGAGGTGTTCTGTGGGCAAAAAGTGTGTGTGTGTGGGAGGTGTTCTGTGGGCAAAAAGTGTGTGTGTGTGTGGGAGGTGTTCTGTGGGCAAAAAGTGTGTGTGTGGGATAAAATGGCTTTCATTGCTTATGACACACAGGACTTCAGATTATGTAAATTGCATGGGCATCACTTTGGGTACCTTATTTAGGTCTACACACAACTGCATATCATTCATCTTGTTCACCTGGTAACTTTCAAGAATCTTGCTATTTGAGTCATATATGCGATGTACTTTTCTAGTGACAAATTTTAAAGCTGCCATGGTAATGCTCTCAATAGATATCAAAGAATCTTAAGACTTGGCACATGCAGCATAATATCAAGTCATCTTCCATTTCTAACCTGCTAAATATATTCTAAATATATGGCCCATTCGATTTGCAAATAGATATGGACAAGCAACAACAACAATTGAGTGAATTCAAAGCGAAAAATGCTGTTATGCATGCATTATTTTATTTGTAACTAAGAATTAGTTTTGTACAAGAAGAAATTATGGTTTTCCATCCATTTACTATAAACAGAAGATCGTCCAGCTGATGCAAAGGCTTGGCAGTTAGTAAACTGAGAGTCACAACCATAACATCTTGTTTGCCTCAATATTATATAATGCAGCAGCTGCATCCTCAATATCAGAAGTTGGAGGAGTAAAAGAAAAAGAAAAAGCTAGAAGATAGGTCAAATGTGAGTGTGTAGAGATTATGAGGGTTGGTTTGGAAGATATAAAATTCATGTGAAAATAGTATTTAAAAAGAAAAAAAAAAAAGAGAGAAAAGCAACAGCTGCTAAAATTGGAGTCAGGTAATTATAAAATAGATGGAAGACACTTTTTTTTGTATTGGTGGAAATAAAATATATTCATGTATTACTTTCTCATTAATAAAAGATAATGCCATTTATGATGTGCTATTTTTTGAGAAACAGTTTAGCTAAGTCATCTGGCACTGTTCAGAGTAAAATAACTATTTTGAATGAAATTTTATGAATGGAGGGTTTATTAAAACATTATTTTGTGGCATGTATTTCTAAACAGAAGTAAAAAAATATTGTAAGGTTTACAAAATTTTTAAAACAAATACATTTGAGTATTCATAAATTTAAAAATTTTGAAAGCCAAACAACTTTTTTGTTCACTTCTGTTTGTAAATATATGCTGCAAAAAAATCTACATTTACCTTGATAAAAAATAGTTTTCCTTTTGTCTTACACACACAGAGTTTCAAGTGGATATTCTGACATTGTCAATATTAAAATAGTTCTCAATATTATCATTAGTCTTTTTTGATGTTTTCAGTTTCTTAAAGACTGCAGACAAAATCCAGCAGAAGAGATAGGGAAAAGTATCTTAAACTTCACCAAGGATGCTGTACTAATGTTGTTATTAATTTTATCCAAGATCAAAATTAAAGTAGTTGTTTTGTTTTAGTTTTTCTTATTGAGTTATGTGCAAATTTTCAACTAAAATAATTAAAGTATATTTTTTGACATATTTAATTTACAAGGAGAAAATAAAAAATGACAAATTTTAACACACACATCTAACAGGTGATAAGACAACCTCATTGAGAATTTCTCTACTGAATAGCTGAAGAAACCAACACAAATAATGAAAAAAATTATTCAGCAGAAAATTATCAAACTAAATTAGTTCTATATTAAATGTCAGTTGCAATTTTAAGGGGCAAATATTATTACTGTGTGTATATATATATGCAACATTTTCATACTAATGAAAAACTTAGGTGGAATAAAACTTAAACCTTTGAGAAAAACTGTTCTACATGTACAAACTCAACATTAATAATAAAATATATCTTTACTCAATATTTTAGTTAATGGTCATAATTTTACTTCATTACTATTTAAAAAATACATAAGCAAAAACTTGTCTTAATTACAAAAGTGATTGCTCTCACAGAATAAACAGCAGTTATAAAAATGATCAATCATACAAAAATAATTTCTCCAACTTTGTTAAGCAAATAAAAATTAACCTTAAAAAAATTTGGAAAAACACAATGACTAATCATTATATAAAAAAGCACACACATTACTAACTTATTTGATTGCAACCAGATGCATCTTGGCTATAAAAAAATAAAAAAGTATAATTTGCCAGTACATATTACTTAGTAATCCTACACTAATACCTTAGATTTACAATTTACTATAAAAAGTAAAAAAAACAAAAAACAAAACATCTAACTTAAATAATACCAATAACATGGGAACAAAAAAAAACCCTCTATGTAATACAATGTTGTTTATGTATTCTTATGTTTTTTGGCATATGATATCTCCAATATAAATGAAAAAAAAAATAAATAAATAAAATAATAAATAAATAAAAAATTAAATTCTTATGTTGGTCACATATATACAACACTGTCGGCTGATTTGTTATTTGCTGAAATATAGTTCGATTCATACACATATCAATCATCACATCACAAACAACCCAAATATAACTAGCAACCGAAAACAAATATTAGTAGATGATAGTAAAATGCTACATGGCACTCACTTCAAAGAAAGACTCAAAATTCTAGAAGCTATTATTATGAAATGAAGGAAAAGAAAAAAAAAAAAAAAGAGGAAACAACTCATATCAAACATCTTTCTTTACAGAAGAGAATACCTTAAAGTGTATATAAAATATTTACTACATATACAAAATAAAATGTATAAACATTCAATACATGATTTTCTGTTTAACCATACATATAATATCACTCCAGACCAGTTCAAGTTCTCTAGGGGAAGAAAAAAAAAAAAAAAATGAAATGCCAGGATGTAGCCAACAAAATCTTACTGAAAGCACATAATACTTGATAAGATGAATAAAAGCAGAAGAAAATCTTTAGACAGTTTATTTAAAATTTTAATCCTGACATATACCTTCTCTGAAAACGTAACATAAAAAAATGAAATAAACCTTTTCAGCTGAATTTAACAAAACATTTTTAGATTAATTCTTGATTATATATATATATAACTGCTGATTTCCTAAAATAATGAGCATACAAAAAGCATGAATGAAAAAAAAAAAAAAAATGCCCCAAACTTAAAACCTAAGTTCCATCATCAAAATCTTTATTATTAAAAAGAACTTTTTAATTATTAAATTATATTATATTTTTTTTAGAATGTTTGAAAATCATTTTGTACTGCTTTATGTTTTTATCAGTTATACGCAGAACTCCTTGGAGAATTTAAATCAACTTTTTTTTCTTTTTGTAAACAGAATTCCCAAAAATGTGCTCTGAATAAAAAATAAAAATAAAAATGCAATTAAACTAAGACATTATTTAATTAAAAAACGTTTTATTGCTTTTATGAATAAGATATACTATAGACCTCACTACATCACTCAATAAGTCCCTAGCCTGACATATAGATGGTGCCACTAATAATAAAAAACCCATATGATTTTTATGAAGTACTAAGCTTCAAATGGCATGTTACAAAATTTGGGCCTAATCAGATTATTAGTTTACAAATTACAGTTATTTAAATGAAGTTATTGTTGCAAATTTTCAAAACAATGAAAAATGGAAAAATCTGAATTTTGTGTGTTGATAAAGCATTGCTTTCTCATGGGGAAAAATACTGTTCAAGCAAAGCAATGATTTGGTAAGTGTTATTCAGACACTGCTCCGTCGGAGACAACAGTTAAGAGGTGGTATGCTGAGATAAATGTGGTTGTACAGACACAAATTATGCTGAACGCTCAGGTCACCCAAAATTGGCAGTTGTCCAGAAAACACCCAAAAAATCCACAAACTTGTTTTGATTGATCATAAATTGAAGTTGCGCGAGATAACAGATGTTGAACATATCAGAAGGCAGTGAATTCACCATTTTGCATAAACATTTATTAATGAGGAAGCTGTGTTCAAAGTTGGTGCTGTGTTTGCTCACAGTCAATCAAAAAAAAAAAAAGAAAAAAAGAAACAACACATCGATGATTCAAAGTGTTGTTTGCAACTGTTTCAACACAACAAAGAGTTTTTGCCTAAATATGTGACAATGGATGAAACATAGATCCACTACTTCACTCCGGAGTCAAATCAGCAGTCAGCTGAGTGGACAGCAGCAGGTGAAAGCCATTCAAAGCAACCAAAGATGCAAACATCAGCAGGCAAGGTATTAGCTTCAGTATTTTGGGATGTGCAAGGTATTTTGTTTATCAATTACCTTGAAAAAGGAAGAACCATCAATAGTGAATATTATATAGCATTATTGGTGCATTTGAAGGAAGAAATCCTCAAAAAACATCCACAAATGAAGAAGAAAAAAAAGTGATCTTTTACCAAGACAATGTACCATGTCACAAGTTGATCGCAATGATGGTAAAACTTCATGAATTGCGCTTCAAATTGCTTCTGCATCCACCCTATTCTCCAGATCTGGCTCCCAGCGACTACTTGCTGTTTGCAGACCTCAAAAGAATGCTCCAGGGAAAGAGATTTGGCTTCAATGAAGAAGGGATATCAGAAACTGAGGTGTATTTTGAAGCCAAAGATAAATTGTTCTACAAAAAAGGCATCAAATTGTTAGAAAAGCATTGGAATCAGTGCATCACCCTAGAAAGAGACTATGTTGATGAATAAAATTGAATTTTGCCTAAAAGTTGTTGTTTTATTAGTTAGGCCCAGGATTTATTGAGTGATGTGTTATTGTCTTAAGAAAATTTTTTTTTCAACAAGTAATGAATTTTTATAAAAATTGTTTAAATGTTTTTTTTGTTTTTTTTAAATTAAAATAACCTATACTGTAATTTTTTAAAATTCTGTATTAATTAGTACCAGTTAGGTATGTGCATTGTGGTGCAGTGGATCGGCTTGGAACGAGATATCGGGGTGCCGAGTTCGAATTCCAGCTGAATTCATTGCATTTCACTTATGCGCAAATACCCTTGGGAAAGGTATTAATCCGTCTCTTCCTTCCAGTTATGGGTTAAATAACAAGACAGATTGGGTTCTATAGCCTTGGCTGGCAACCAGTCTACCGCAGAAAGCAATGGCAACCTACTGCGGGATAATCTTCTGCCCAGTCAGTCATGTCTCTTTCAAGACATGATCGCCCAAGCGTGGATCACGTATGGCACTTAACTGACTGAATATTAAGTACAAACTAATTTACTAATCATAAATGCAAAGGCTTAATATTAAAAAAAAAAAAAAATTTTTTTCGTGTGTGTATTAATGTGCCAATTTTTCTAAATACAAATGTCCATACATAATATTATCAGAAAATAAGAGTGATAACTATAGTAAATTTAAAGCTAAAATACCTAAAATTAAATAAATATTAGATCACAGGGAATATTTTCCTAAATTTTTAAGATTACAGAGTAATTAAAAATTATATAAAAAAAAGCACTCACATTATAATCCTTAAGTAATTTTTACAGATATCTCTCCCATCAAAAAAAATTAGATAAACTTCTGGTAATCTATCTTAAACTCTTCCTTTCAAGTTAAAAAAAATGTATTTCTGTAATAATTTAAACTAAAAGTAGTATTTTTTTAAAAATAAGATTAATTAAACTTAAAATCAGCTAATATTCCTCAAATAAAGTTTCAGAGAGGGATATTTTTTAAAGATTTTTTAATAAAGAGAATTACACTGTGCTGACAGAAAGCTAAAAATGACAAATCAACTATTTTTAGAGATTGAAAAAACAAAAAACAAAACCTTCTTACAGTCAATTTAAATTAGTTTTGAAATACAGCAAAATATTTTTGTTATTGGAGATATTAAATTTAATCTATTAGCTTGAAATTAAAACTAAATAAAACCTTCAAGAGATTTTTCATTTTAAAAAATTCAGTTAACCTTATATAATCACATTTTTTTGGAGGTATATATATCTTAAACAAAGCAAACTAACATTTGCAAATTAACTTTATGAAACATTAAACTTATTAGCAAATACTGAATGTAAAATTTAAAGAATGCGTTATGCTTTATTAGAAATCAAAAAAAAAAAAAAGGTTAAATTCAGTTTTTTGTTTTTTAAATGCAAGACACAGAGGGAAAATGTCTATAATAGATTATTTATTTTTTTTACTTAGAATAACATGAAAATGATGAAAGATTGTTTTCTCTAATAAAAACTATTTCAAAAAACAAGAAAAAAAAATACATTTTATAAAATTTAAGTTACCTGATTTACAAATTTTTATAATCCTATATATATATATATTTTTTATACTAACATTTTTTTAAAGAAATATTTCAAAAATTTGAATATTGTAATCTCTTTGAACATAAAGTTATATTATTTAATAGACGATTACATTTTTAGTACATAACGCTTGTAAAAGAGGGTTTGTCTTGTGACTGCTGAATTAAAGGAGTGTCTTCACCACCAAGTAGAGAAAAGTATGTAATATTTAAGTGTAGCCCACTAGTAACTGTAAGTGTTGAAAAGAAAGGTAAAAAAAAATGCTTCAAACAGTTTGTTCCTTGAACTAAGTGGTTACCACATTTTTTACAATACTTCATAGAAATTTTGTAATGTCACAGATGACAAAATGTGCTTTTCCTTCCTGAAATTGTCATCAGTGGCTTTGCTGATGTTTATTTCTTGGAAAATAATCTTTGTTCAAGTTAGACCTACCCAATGTTATTTTAATAATTATATTAAATGGTAAACAGGACATTAATTAGAATAATTCTGATCAGAGAAGTATTAAACTCAACAGCACAGGGATAATTTTTTATAAGTTAATTATACAAGAAAGCATTCACTACATGTATACCTCAAAATGACAGCTTAAATTGTGAAAACATTTTTAATTAATCTTAAACATCTTTATGTTTATAGCAGTAAATCTTAGCATCCATAAAAATTCTTACTACAGTTCTCAGTTTGACCCACTTCTAAAAATTAAACTGAATAACCAAGCATCAACCATTTTTTCTTTTTTGTCTTTGTAGAAACAGTTTTGTTGGGCCTTGAAGCTTTCAGTGTGTGTTGGGGAGGTGGGTTTTTCATAGAATATACATATATTACACTCTGATCCAAAGTACAAGTATCTTAATAATATTCAAATGAACTACAACTGATCCATACACCAATAAGCCTCTCATTTTGGGTGGGTACTATGCTATGTGAAGGTATGGTAGAGATATATGGTGTGGCTTAATGAATCAGAAAGCGGAGTTCAAATTCCAGTCAAATCATTATATTCACTTATGTGGTAATACCATTGGAAAAAGTATGAATCCATCTATTCTCCTCTCCAGTTATAAGTAAATAGCAGAACAGACTGGGTCTTATAGCATTGGGTGGCAACAATGCTAGGAGAAAACTGAATACAAATTCATCTCACATGCCACCTTAATAAAGGAATTGGCCATCTACTTAAAGCCATGACAGAAAATAATAAAATCCTACTTCATACAATATCATCATCTCCATTATAAGCTATTTTACATTGAAAGATATTAATGTAATAAACTGCTTCATTTTCATGCTTTTTCATAGGCTGGTGATTGCTGAAAGAAATCATGTTTTTCTTGCTGAGTTCTTGCTTTATTTAGCAAAAGATCAAGAGGCTAAATGAGGAATGAGGATTTTTTTCTGGAGTCAAATTGTCTGATTGTCTTCAGTTTCACAGATCTCACATATCTGTTGATGTCATCCTGGCACTATCCTTTCTGGCTGGTTAATAGTTTCCTCATCATGAAGTTTGTAGTTGAATGTTTAATCCCCTAAACTAATTACAGAATCAGACTATTTGGTCAGCTCATCATACTTTTTGTATGTATTCATGACCAAAATCATGTTTTTCACACCTACACATACATTGCTTGATTAAACACTGTATTTGAATTTCATTGGGACAAATGTTATGTTTACATTTAACTTAAGATGTCAAATCATGCTGTCAAATACATTACAAGTCACACATTAATAAAAATCAACCAAGAAAAAAAGAACTGTCATAACAAAGCCCATTGTTTCATTATTTTCTCTTACTTTTGTCACTTTTTTTAAAAATAAAAAAACCATGAATTTGTGTTTTAGCAAAGATTTTAGTGATTTAATAAGCTTAACTACGTCTTGCAAAATAAACCATAGTAACGAAACATCTTGTGAGTTGGTTTGTATACCATTGTAATACAGCAATGATGATAGATGTAAGAGTATATATCCTGTTACATTAAGCATTTTGAAGCAAAAGGAAAAGGAATAATGAGGATTAGGTTTTTTTTAAGCAATGTACTTTTGATGGATATTGGCTCAGAACAAGAAATCGGGGAGCCGAGTTCAAATTCTAGTTGAATTCCTCACATTCACTTATGCGCAAATATCCTTGGGAATGGTATTAATCCATCTCTTTCCTCCAGTTATGGGTTAAATAACAGGACAGATGGGATTCTAAAGCATTGGCAACCTACTGTAGGATAATCTTCTGCACAATCAGTCATGTCTCGATAGAGACATGATCACCCAAGCAGATATCACATATAGCACTTAACTGACTTATTTATATACTGATATCATACAATATTGTTGGAAATCTGGTAAAATGTCACTTTCTGTTGCTGATTGTCGAAATGGCGATGTATTTCTAAGGTGAGAAGGGATTGGTATAGTTAGTTGATCTGTGTGTCTATAAAATGGTGGTAGCATGCTTGCAAAGTTGGAGTTGCTCTGCATGCTTGAGTACAAGGTGGGTGGAAGTAAGAGCAATTTTGACCCTTGAAACATGCAAGGCCCCTCATGTAGTTTTTGCAGACAGCAGAGTTGACTGTTATTGGAGTTGTTTGTGGACGTGCATTTCCGGTTGCCTCTCAGGGTTATGTCACCGTGCTTGAAACTCATAGATGTGTTCTTACCATGCATTACTAGATGATTTAACTGGCATATCTTTTGCATTTGATGCTTCAGGTCAATGAAATACTAATGAACACCTTGATTCACTTGTGTATATGGTTGCTGTTTTTGTACATACATTATATCTGCAGCAAGGCTGCAAATAGTGTTTGTTTTTACGTCACGGTCAAGGTATTGTTGGGCATCACTTGCTATGCCACCCATCAAGTAGTAGCTGTCTATTGTCTTTACAAAATGGGGGTATATGTTCATAGCCCAGGCCTTAATTTTTTCACTTATGAGCATCATACCCATAAGAGAAAAAAAATACAGTGTTGCACACAAACAACTCTAATAACAGAGTCAGCACTACTGTCTGCAAAACCTACATGAGGGTCCTTGCAGGTTTCAGGGGCAAAAACTGTCCTTACTTATGGCAACATTCAACTTGGTGGGTTGAGTCAGCTTCTTCTCAAGAAGAAGTTTCATGGGAATTTTGGGGGGCTCCCCAATTGCATGTAGTATGAAGATTTTCCCACAGTAGGTTGCCAATTCTTACTACAGTAGACTGGTTGCCAATTAAGGTAATCAAACCTATCTGTCCGGCTATTTACCCATAGTTGGGGGAAGAAATCGATTCACAACTTTCCCAAGGGTATTAACATGTAAGTGAATGAATTCAAATGAAATTTGAACCCAGCTCTCTGATTCTTCAATCCGAGCCACTATCCGTTACTTTACTGTATCTCCAACTTCAATCCACTGCATGCTGAAGCACATGTAGCAACTCCAACTCTGCAAACAAGCTACCACCTTTTTTTAGAAACACAGGTTAAACAACTACATCAGTTTCTCGTCACCTTGGTGACACATTGCCATTTAGCAACAGAAAGTGACATTTTACTAGATTTCCAACAATACTATATGATATCAGTATATAAATAAGAGTCAGTCAGTCAGATAGGTGCCATACATGATACACACTTTGGGCAATCATGTCTCGAAAGAGACATGACTGACAAGGCAGAAGGTTATCCCGCAGTAGGTTGCCATTGCTTTCTACAGTAGACTGGTTGCCAACCAAGGCTATAGAACCCAATCTGTCCTATTATTTAATCCATAACTGGAGAGAAGAGACGGATTAATACCTTTCCCAAGGGTATTTGTGTGTAAGTGAATGCAAGGAATTCAACTAGAATTCAAACTCGGCTCCCCGAGTTGTCGTTCTGAGTCAATATCCACTGCACCACAACACACATCATTGTTTAAAAAACCTAATCCTCATTATTCCTTTTTCTTTCACAGTCAAACACTTAATATCTCAATGGAAATATTTTTAAATTACTCCTGTAAATAGCATCTTTTTTCATCTAAGTATAAATCAAAAGATAAAATTGCTGTATATATGGTTTTATGTGAATCCTGAATAAAACTGAAGTGGTCAAACTTTTAGCAAAAAAAAAAAAAAAAAAAAAAAAAAGATATTTTGCATGCATTCTCATGTCTTTCATTTTTCTTCTAATATCGTCTACTTCTTCTATGTGCAGTGTCCCTTTTTGATCATGGCCTTCCACATCTCCCTATCTCTTGTAGCTCTTAACACCCCTTCTCCTGTTAGCCTCCCAAATCCTACTCTGCCATCCATCTGCTCAAGTTCATCAAGTATAACACATATTGCTTTCTCTAGTCTCTTACTTCCCTCAATCCATCCTGTGAGTATTAGATTCTCTAAGCCCTCTTTCCTCAGTACATATCAGAGAAACTTCAGCTTGTCTTTTCCTGATGCTAAGTATCATTTTCCTTTTCATTTCCATCCTCTCTAAAACCTTGTTGTTGCTCCCATTCAGTTCATGGTATCATCAGCATCCTTCTGTAGAACCACATTTTGGTTGCTTCCAGTCTTTCTCTCATCTTTGATTAGATTATCCAGATTTCACTACCATATTGAAGGCCAGACATCACATAACATACTCTCTTCTTTGTTTCCAGCAAAATTCTACTCAGCTTCTGGAATGCATCCTTGGTCATGCCAAAATGCCTTTAAATCTCAGTGTCACACTTACCATCCTCTGTTAGAACACTTCCCAGGTATTTAAATTTCTGTATTTGTTTGATTTTAGTATCTCCAGCCTGTAGTTGACATTTTGGGCTGTTTTTACTGATGACCATGCATTGAATTTTCTTGTAGTTTATATGTAGTCCTTTCTTTCCATTTTCTTTAACTACATCCTGTAGGAGATCTTAGTTTTCTTTCCATGTTAGCATCAGCACTGTACCATCTGCATATCTTATATTGTTCAAATTGCAGCCATCAATGACGAATCCTGGAAGGACCTCTAGAGCTCTCAGAATTATCTTGCTATATAAGGTTGAATAGAACTGGTGAGAAAACACTTGTCTTACACCCCTTTTTACCTTTATCTATGATTGCACTATATACAGATCAAGAAATAAGGAAAAATTAAATTGAAATATAATTACTTCAAAGCAAAGACTGAAAATATTAAACAATTCTGATAAAATTATTTCATTGAAATTTGACTTTCTTTTTAACACGGATACTTACTTGAAAATAAATAATTTTGTTTTTTTATTTATTTATTTTTGCTAACTTGTATACCATGTGACAACCACAAGAGTACAAAATCTAGCACAGTAGAAAAATATCAAAAAGGCTTGGCATATTAAAAGTAGCAATTTGATCTAATCCAAGCAAGCATGTGATCACTTGAAAAAAATATCAATGTATTGCAACAAAGAATTTTATATATATATATATATATATATATATATATATATAAACACGCAAAAAACATTAAAGATTGTCAATTCTTTTCCAACAAAAAGTGACAATAACACAAAATCAACAAATAATATATTATGTTCCATAAAATGTAATAAATATTATGGAACATAATATTTATTACATTTAGTGAAAGAAATATATAAACAAATATAATATTATTAATGTTATTAGGCAGTATTTTTTTAAAATATTAACATTAATTCAAAGTTTCTTTTAAAAGCAGTTCATAATACAAAATGATGAGGTAGCAATATGATTAATTTTATTATTAATGACACATTTTAATTTGTGTTTAAAAACTGTAAAGAAGGTTTATTGTTCTACTGGACTTCATAGTTAAAACAGTTTTTTTTTTATCGTATCACCCCGAGCAAGGCGGTAACACCACTGATGTGCAGGGGGCTACATAATAGTGAGAAGATTGGAAAAGAGAAAGCCGGAAACCACATCCTAAACAGGGAACAAGGGATGAGCCTCTTAACCTGTTCAATAGACATGGGTGGTGTGTGAACCGGGCAATAGATCTATCTATTCCAATTGTGTAGTCTTTTTCAAAATAATAAGTATATTTTTTTATTAATAAGTAAAATTTTATGATATCAACAGATATATGTATTACTTCTTTACATGAAAAGAGAAATTTCTTTCATAAAAAAATTAATAATACTAAAGAGAGTAAATAAGGTTTGTTATTCCACTAGGCTTCATAGTTAACACAGTGTGAAAATTTTTAATAATAGCTTAAAACAGGTGTAATCTTTCTCAAAATAATATATTCTTATTATACATACCTGTTTCTTACGTGCATTTATTTCAAAATTAACAGCAGCAAACAAGCTTGCATTTATCTATTTAATGTTGTTAAAGTTTATTATGAATGTTTATTATTTTTTCACACATAATAGTTGGAATATTAATATGCAAATGTTTGTTTATATATGCTTATTTATGTAATACTGAATTTTCTATTAAAATGTCCTAAAAACTGCCCTAAATCAATACCCCTTTTCTAATTCTAATGTTCTTGAGAAAACATAAATACATGAGAATTTTAGTATTATATAGATAATTTACATGTAATTTTTCCCCCTTTATCCTTAGTATTTAAAGTAGTGTGTGAAATACCAAGATATAATGAAGATTGTGACAGGGCCTTCTTTTTCTCTACAGCAGTGTTAATTTTAAAGACTAAACACACTATTTAACACATGATGAAAGGTGAAAATATGTGAAAATGCTAGTTATACTGACAAATTTCCAAAGGAAAATCTTTTTTGAAAAAATAAATTTTAAATGTTTCTTTGTGCAGGCGTTTGCAAGAGAGAGATGGTAGACTCAAGTAAATGATTGAATGAATCAAAGTTCAAAATCCAGACTGAAGCAGTTTAACTTTTTAGCACTAATCATCAGGAATGGTATGAATCCATTTTTCCTTTCATTGGCCAAATATTCTGACAAAATGTAATAGTCACTATCATTGCTATGATAGTTTGGTTGATGAAGAGAAGTGATCATTTGGGCATTACTCTCTTCAATGCCTAACAGAAGGGTTGTGGCCTCCATAATCAAATTTTTGACATGACTATCACATTTCATTTGTTTGTTTATTAATAATGATAATAATAATTTTAATTCAATTATTATTTAATAATAATCTTTAACTAGGAAAAATGTTTCAATTCAACATTTAAAAAAAAAAACTCTAAAAGCAGATCGTTCATCTAAGTGTGCCTAGAGCTTGATTTATTATTTAAAAAGGCTTAACGATCAGGGTGTATTCGTTTTAAGTTCAATCAAATTAACTCTCCTTCCAGGTGTGAAACAGTAACCTTGTAATTTCAAAATTATTAGGTAGCCAAGAGTAAGACAGTCATAATGAGCAGTTTCTAAAACCAAGAAACTTAATGGAAAAAAAAAGAGGAAAGGGTTTATTTTTCATTTGAAATTAACTTAAACATTGTTGAATTCTTTTTTACCACTCGTCTTGAAAGTGTGAGAGAGGATTTTATAAACCGATTATTATTTGACCTTATGGTCAAAAAAGTGTGTTACGCCAAAATGTAACAAAACGAGAAGTCAACCGAAAAAAAATTGTCTGAAATATGGGGAAGTGAATCATAGCTTCGTTGTTGGGCAATAAAGCTTCTTCATTGCAATTTCCCCAGCCAGTTTCTGTTTTCAAAAATAATTAAATTCATAGTCATTTAAAAAGCTTTGAATAAAGAACAAAACAGAAGAATCTTGCTTGATATTTTTAAAAAGTTACCAACTTTTAACATTTATTTTGATTTGATTAAAGAAAGAACATTGGAACAGTTTTTAGTTTTTCATTTGAAAATTAAAAATCCAGTAGTTTTTACACTCATTCATTACAAAAAATTTGAAATTCGTGATAGAGACCATCAGGATAATTTCAGATTTTTTATTTTTTTAAAAGTTTTATATATATTTTTCAATTTCTTAATGAACAAGTTTCCAAAAGTTAGTTTTTAATTTTTATTCAAAGTAAAAAAATGTTATTTTAAGATTTATTTATCTTTGGATTTAAAGTTGCATAAAAGTTCCAAATACAGAAAAAATTAGAAACTCAAGAAAAATTCTCATTTTTTATTTCATGACATTCCTGTCCAAAGTAATTTTTTAAAATACTGAAATTAAAATTAACTTAATGCTGAATTAATTTTTTTAATGAGAGATCTTTTTTTCATAAAAAAAACAAAAAAAAAACTGTTTTGCCAGAAATTTAGTTTAACTTTTGAAAAAAGAAAAAATCTCAAACTGTCAAGTTAACAACACGAATTATCAGTTTTTTTGTTTAAACAAAGTTAAAAAACGAGTTAAAAGGCGGGGGACTAAAAATAAAAGTTAAAACATGGTAAACATAATATTTAAAATGATCTTTTTTCTTCTGCGTATCATTTTTATCAAACATATAAAGTATACGCAAGTTTGGTTTTATGAGCAGAAAAAAATAAATAAAATGAACGAATCTCATTAACCATAACAAAACCCAAAACAACAGATTAACAATGCTTAAGTGTAAACACGTTCAACTTCGAAAAAAGTTATTTGCAAAAGAAAAACTGAAATTAAAAAACAGCGAATAAAAAGTATTAAATAAATTACCAATCCTCCAAGCTGTATATCTAAATCATCGGTGAGTATGAAAATGATGTTTGGTTTTGAGGGAGCTCCATTGGTAGGGAAAAGAAAGTAAAAACATAAGATGAAAGATAGACACACTTGGGAACTCCATGTTTTTCCAGCCATTTTCTCTCGTAATGCCGCACATGTGACTGAAGCATCAATCAACGGTGTCTAATAAACACATGTCCTGTCTATTTATTATTCCGGATAATTAAACCAGGCCCAGGGGTTTTCAAACTTTTTGACTTACGGACACCTTTATTTCACTAAACGCTTATGAAATTTATAAATTTTTACTAAAAATAGCTTATAGTTTTGCATTAACGTAGTAAAAACTGGTTTTAAGCTTACTTTAAATTGATAAATTTAAATTTTCATTTTATAACATTAAAAATAAATATCCAGACATTGAAAATTTACTTTGAATTTCACGTGATGAGTTAATCCACGAACCCCCTATCTTATTCTTGCGGATACCTTGTGGTCCGCTGACCACAGTTTGAGAACCCCTGGATTAAACCACTCTCGGAACAAAAGCCAATATGACGCATGTAACGATCTTTTTACTTGCCATCATCCAACAAACATGAACTTTTTTTAGTGTGCCATATATCCTCAATCGGTGCAACATGCTTTTTTGTCGTATTTATTTTTATGATTGATCACCCGAAAATTATATTTTCGGTATTGTTGAAAGCCTATCCATAAAATTTATGGTATAAAATAAATGCTAATCAACACCCCGTGAAAAAAGAGGCTCTGGTCACTGACTAATACTGTTGAGTGTTGACGGTATAGACAAGGTTGAGATAAATTAAAGCCTTGAAAGGCCAGGTTTTATTAAATATACCACTATTTTCATTTTTGACTTCATAAGGTTACATTCTTTATTATATGCAAAATTTTGAATGATTATCATTTCTGTCCTTTTTGTATTTTGTGTCTTTGATATGTTTCTTGTATAAGTCATTGTGGTATTCATGTGAATATTCATTATGTATTCATGTATTGTTGTGTTCAGGTTATAAAGAATTTTTTTCTGTGTATATGTAACAATATTCATGTATATAGCATTTTTGTTCCTTCATGTATGTGTTAGAATGAATGTAATATCAGGTTGCTGTTTGTGCTATGTTATATATTATGTTCTGGGTATTTGAGTGTGTGGATTGTAATCTTGAATTTATTCCTTTTTTTTTTTTTTGCATATTCTTTTTGTGATGATTATTTAAGCACTTCTCTGGTTTGCACAGAGGAAGTCTTTTGGTTGGTTGGTTGGTTGGTTGGTTGGTTGAATCTCTGACAGCTGACTCAAATTCCATATGCACTGTGGGAAAACTGTGAACCAGCTACTATGCATAGGTTAACTGTTCTTTTTATATTTACTTAACGCCTACACATTTCTGATTTGATTTTGGCAGGAGTGTTAGTCATTGGTTGACTTTGCATTATGTCAATTGACCACATAAGCTATGTCCAGGTTATATCTAGGTTACCAGAAATATGGAAGAATAGAAAGAGGGAAAAGATGCAGATGCCGAGAGAGAGAGAGAGAGAGAGAGAGAGAGAGAGAGAGAGAGTTTCTTTGACACTCTATTAATAAAGAGGAAAGGATATATTTCAATATTCTTTACTACTATCTGCGCACTATCAGTTTTTGGTTTTTCATTTATAGAGATTCATTTAATCTTAATTTTCACAGATGACCACAGAAATAGACTAGAGGATAATACTATATAATTCACTGATTATCTTTCAAATTTTATTAATCTCAAAACAGAAAATTTTACTTTTGTTCTTTTAAGTCTGATGATTATGCTTGATTCATTTACAAAATAGATAAGCAAATAAAATAGAGTTTAAGATTCTTCTTTTTTTCCATACATTAATGATTATATATTGATGTTAGCTGATTTTAAGTTAAAACTGGGTTTTGTCCTTGTTTTTCTTTTTAAAGTTTCAGAAAAAAATATGCAAAATTAGGAAAGTTAAATGCTTTTTCTGTATGAAATGAATTGATATACTTAGAGAAGACAAAATAAGAAAGAATTATAGTGAATGAGGTACTACAGGATTGAAATGGTCACCAATTTGTAGCAGAATGTATTACTAATTATTAAGGTTAAGCTGGAAAATTTCAAACATTTTAAAAAAAAACTGTTGCATGTATAATCCTTCTTTTAGTGAAATCATTTAAAACTAACACTCAAAACTACATTCAGACAAAGGCACATGGTCATGCTGCCTGAAAGTAATGTGATGTTACTGTTTGCCAATCCTAGTAGTCATAGAAAGCAGATTTGGAGAGAAAGAGAGAGAAAGGCAAATCATGTGGAATGGTATACAATCAGTAAATAGTACTAAACCATTTAGTGTAAGCTACACAGAAAATTTATAAGAAACAAATAATAAGAAAGAAATGTTCAAGCGTGGTTGATGTATAAAATGTCCATGCCTGAAAAAAGCAAATGTATTAGTCATAGAGAGCAGATTTGGAGAGAAAAGAGAGAGAAAGGTAGCTCATGTGAAACAGGATACAAGTATGAGCTTTGGAGTCCTCAGGGGTCCTTAAGAGTTCTTGTTGCCAAGTTGTTGTGGCCTTGTTAGGGGCCAGAAATAAAGACACAAAGACAGAATCGAATTAAGCAAATATATTAACAAAGAACAGTAGTCTGGCTGTCAGAGCTATCTGTTGGAATAGACCTCTGCTACAAAGCAGAAACTGCTGCTTATTTATAATTGGAAGAGTTTATGTGTGCATGAGTAAATTACCATAACAATGTCTTTCCTTTTATACCCCTGAAACAGCACCACTGAGTGGACATCTTGAAAGACAAGGTAATGTTAATTCCCACAAAATATGTTTCATAATATTTTATAGTTTATATGAATATGGACAGTAATGTTAACAAAAGCAACCAATACATTTATTAACTTCTAGAAATATTCCAAATTTAATAAGTAAAATCATTAGCACATAAAGATTTCAGAGGTATATAAAAAATACACAAAAAGAAGAGGATTGACAGCAGGCTCCCAGGAAAAAAACTGCTAAAATTAAACTTTTAAAATAAGATTTAAATTTTAACATTTTCTGATGTAATAGAAAACAGATCATAAGATATAAAAAGAAGATTTTCATTTAAATTCTGTTTGCTGGAGTAAATTTTAAAAATTACAAGTTTATATCCACTGGAAATAAATATTAGACTTTGCAACAGGTTGTGACTAGTCAACTCAAAAATGTTAGCTCATACACACAAATCTATGTTAATCAACTCCATTTCCTAAAAGAGAGGCTCAAAATTGTTACAGATCAAAAAACTTATCTACACCTAAATCTACATGTTAACTTATCTATGTTAATATACTTTACTTTCTTTTACACTTGTAAACTGTGAATAATGACATTGATGAAATCTATAAAATTGCTTTGTATTAACCACATAAATAATCATGACTTGCTAATCATTGTGGAGAGGGCAACAGGGACCACTCCACTATCGATTTCAAACTATAATGAGGAGTGAGATAATGAAATCATGCATGGCTGATCATGTCTGGATGGAAAAGCATAGTCATCCTTCCTTTGGAAGGAAGTGAAAATACTGGGAAAAGAAGAAAACTGAAGAGTTAAACATCTGAAGGAATCAGCACATATGCTAGGCTATAAGGACCTCCTTAGTAAGCCTAGCATATAAATAAATACAATATGAGAAAGACAAATGACAGCAAATCTTCAACAGCAGCAACCATCAAACATGATAGGTAGCAATAGCACTAATTATCAGGTAGGTTAGGTTTAAGGCTCCAATACCATAGAATAGAATAATAGCCTAGTAGATTAAAGCATTGGTTTGTGAATTTGGTGACAAAGTAATTGTGTGTACTGAGCTGTACCAAAAATAAGAACTAGATGAAATATCCCTAGACATGGGCAGTGGAATGAGAACAGACTACACTCATAGATTAAATAAAGGGTTCAGTTCAGAATTCCCTGTAGATTACCCAGATCAATGAAGGCCAATAGCAGCAACAAAGATGAGGACAACAGTCTACATATAAATAGTGTAAATAATGATAACTCCCCATCCCAGAAATTCATACAGAAATGCCAAACTCTAGTTGGAAGCATGTTGTCTATACACAGAACATCAGCATTTCCATCAGATTATTTATTGTAATGTCATTACATTTTCCAAGGGAGTGGTCTGATTCTAATCGGTTTTGAACCACTGTAAGGGATTCATCCATAGGAATTCTGGTGAACAGGCTCACCATATCCAAACATACCATCTGATCGCTATGGATGTGAGCCCCTTGTATAAATTCCACAAAGTTGTCTGAAGTTTTGGGGTATAGTGTTTTCATTAATCCATATATTATTCAGATTATTTCTTCTCTCTTTTTTAGTATCAACACTGGGGTGAAACATCATTACCACTAATGTAGAACACTCCAGCAGTATTTTACAATACCACCATGCTTTGTTGGGTTTCCATCACAATGTAGGAATGTCACATAAAAATGCAACCTTTTCATATATTTCTAATCAATGTTTATAAGTCCACAATAAATGAAATGTTAATTCAATGATGTGAGATTTGATTTAACTGATCAAATGTCAAGACATTGGGTAGTTAATGTGAATTTCAGCTGGAAAGTTGACATGGTTTTCTATTAAAGTCTATCAAAAGCATTTTCATATTTTGTAGACCTTTACCTAAAGTTTATTTCATATTCATCTCAAAGACTATATTATTAATATTATTATACATGTTCTAACATTATCAGTACTATTAAGCTGTATCTTTTATTTCAAATGTCATAATAGTAAATACAAACATTGAGATTTTGAAGCATTATATTATCAATATTATATATTAAGTAAGTAATTCATCGAGTTTTTATTCAACCTCAACAGAATGCAGAAAGCACTAGATGGCTGTGTTGTCCTATATTTGGGACTCATCAGCAGTGTGCATCCACTACCAGGAATTGAAACCCGGACAGTTGCGTTATTAAGTGAACGTCATACCAACTGTACCACAGACCCCAGTGATGAAGAGGTAACAAATTAAACTCGGTATAGTGCCGCTCATTCACATATTCTGTGGTGGAACTCTGCTGAGCTCCTTTTACCCATAGGACTGTTCCTCCCAGAGCCACGACTACTATCATCAATCTGCTCACACTAGAGCATTATAAGCTTGTTCAAGCAATGATATACAGACGAGAAATTGTAGGAGGATTTGAAATAGTAAGTAATTCATCAAGTTTTTATTTGACCTCAACATAATGCAGAAAGCACTGGATGGCTGTTTTGTTCTATATTTGGGACTCATCAATGATGTTCGCTTAATAACGCAACTGTTTGAGTTTCAATTCCTGATAGTGGCTGTGCACTGCTGATGAGTCCCAGATATAAGAAGAAACGACCGTCTAGTGCTTTCTGCATTCTTTGGAGGTTGAATAAAAACTCGATGAATTACTTGCTTAATATTTCAAATCCTATGACTATATATATATATATATATATATATATATATATAATTATCAGTACTATTAAGCTGTATCTTTTGTTAGGTTAACTTTCTTTCATCTTCCCTAATTAGTATGGACCACACTTGA
The DNA here is from genome assembly GCA_037127315.1 of Ascarosepion bandense. Lineage (NCBI taxonomy): Eukaryota > Metazoa > Mollusca > Cephalopoda > Sepiida > Sepiidae > Ascarosepion > Ascarosepion bandense. Next base: position 1,381,565 of record JBBBDQ010001432.1, read on the forward strand.
CCTGTAATGTGACCCTTAACAGCCAGTGAGTGGTGTCCTAGTCTGAACAGTGAACAGTTTTTGGAATAGAGTTGATGAAGTGAGAATACTTTCCTGCCACATGATAAAAACACAGCCTTCTACAAAATGGCATGCTGGATTTGTAAGGAAAATCCTTTGAAATATTTGCAAACATTTTTTTTTCAAAATCAGAAGTCGTGTAACGCATTTCTACATTTTGTGGACATGTTTTCTTAGTATGAAATAAAAACATCATTTTGTTTTTCTGACCTCTCCTTAGCAGTGCTTTCATTTTTGTTTTGATTTAAATTTATTTTGAAAATATCTGTACCTATCGTAAATACTATTAAGGCCACAAATATATATTTGGTAAACTCAACACTTTTATTTCAAATGTTATAATGGTAGATATAAGTATTCTGACAATGATATGACATTATCTTTTAATTGGGCTTTAAATTCACTGAAGTGTAAAGTAATTAGACAATATGTGACTAAATCTTTTTAAGAATGATGATATATCTCTTGAAATAAAACATAATTGTTGACTATAATGCCTTAAAATGCAAGGTAGAAGAATGCAATGGATTTAACAAAAAGCAAGAGATAAGAACATAATACATTTCTGGATAATATCAGGGCTATCATCAAGAGAAGAAGCCTCCCCTGAAAATCATTTGCCCCCCATTCACTTGTGAAAATGACAAGAAATAATTGTAAAGTGCAAATTCTTATTTGCAGTTCCCTTAACTTAAAAGCCAGCACCTCATGTTAGTGACAGGCCTGGATGAAATGAAGATCCCCATTCAAAATTTCACTGAATTTTAGCAGAGGTGTCATACACCTCTGCTAAAATTCAATGAAATTTGAAATGAAGATCTCATTCAAAATTTCACTGAATTTTAGCAGAGGTGTCATACACCTCTGCTAAAATTCAATGAAATTTTGAATGGGGATCAAAGAAACGCCAAAGAGTAGATTCGCTGAAACACTGTGATAAAAACAATAAAGATAAAAATGCTAGTTTGAACAATCATGAAATAAAATTGAGATGTTTGATTTAAGCTTTTGTGCAAAAAACCCCTCAACTCTGAAATAATTTAAGAAATATTTTAAATTTTTTCTTTGTAGCTGGAATAGTTTCTACATTTTCTAGTAGTGGTGCAACACAATTTCCTAACCCTCCAGTAGGGATGCAATACAATCTTCCTAACCCTCACTTTAACCCTCAATTGTATTTCTTCTTGACAAATAAGCTGAGTAAATGCTTATTTAAAAAAAAATCACTTTCTTGCAACATTAAAACAAAAACAATGAAAAGAAATGAAATGAACAAAATCACAACAAAATATCTCGTTTCTATCAGATGAAGAAAAGTGATAAAAGTGAATGTTAACATTATCTAAAGAAAGAATCAGCCACTTGTATATGATGAGAGTTTTGATAGTATGAGAATTAATTTTGTTTTAATTAACTGCATAATGTCTTGTATTGTACTGGATTTAGTTGTTGCATAATGTATTCTGTATTGTACATCATTATTGAATGAAATGTATTGTAATTAATTGACTTTTTAAAAAGTTTTGTTGGTTTCATTCTAATGTGGCTTTGCAATAATAGAGGAAAAATATTATTTTCTATTTTATATAGCATCTTTGATAAGTTCCAAGAAATCGAACTTATCAAAGATGCTCCTATCCAATGCAACCAGATGGCGAGCCTGGGTGTGGTGAGTCTCTTCACCAAAGTACCCATGGTAGAGGCACTATTAGTAGTCAGGGATAGACTGGCCTAAGACTCATCCCTAGGAGAATATACCAGTATTCCACGAGATAACTTTATGAAGATGCTGACTTTCTGCACACAAACAACACACTTCGGATTGGGATCGAACATATATCAGCAAGATGAAGGCTTAGCAATGGGCTCGTCATTATCACCATCACTGACTAACATATACATGGAATACTTTGAAGAGATGGTATTAGAATCCACAGCTCTAAAGCCAACTCTATTGCTGAGATATGTTGATGACATCTTCGTACTCTGGCCACACCAGGAGGAGGTCCAGGCACTACTGGACCATGTGAACTCATTAAGATCATCCATACAGTTCACTATAGAAAAAGAGAGTGACAACAAACTGGCATTCCTGAATATGCTAATAACTCGAACAGAGGGTGGGGTTCAAGACATCTGTATACTGCAAGCCAACATTCACCAGACAATACCTCAACTGCAACTCCCACCACCCATACAAAGTAAAGAAAGAGATTGTCCCCTGCCAGCAACACCAAGCAAAAGTCATAAGCGGCGACCCAGAGACATCCAAACAGGAAATGGTCAGTATAAGCAGTACCCTACAACAAAACAATTATCCAGGGTAAAAGAGGATAACAACTCTCAGAAAACAGCCTCAGTTTGTCTACCCTATGTGAAGGGGTTATTGGAGAAAATACAAAGGAGTTCTGATCCATATAATATCAGGACAATCTTCAGAAGTGGTTCTACATTTTGCAGGTACCTCTCCCAAGTAAGACCTCCAACAGAGGAGGACATGACTAAGGACTGTGTGTATGCCATTCCATGTAGCTGTGGAAAGAAATATAAAGGAGAAACAGGTCGCCCCCTTAAGGTAAGGCTACAAGAACATTGCAAAGCCGTAACAAGAGGGGAGACAGAAAAATCAGGCATAGCTGACCATATCTGGAGGGAAAAAGAGTATCACTGCCTCCCTATTGGATGAAGTTGAAATAATAGATAGAGAACGCCACTGGAAACTATGTAAATTTAAGGAATCAGCAAATATGCTAAACTACAAAATCTCCTAAGCCGACCAAGCATTGAGATAAATACAATATGGGAACCAGAGAAAATCATTAGTGTCAAAATTGCAATATGAGCTCTGGTAAAAATACTAGAGAAAACCATTCACATAAAAAAACTGCAATATGAACTCTGGTAAAAAATGATACTAGTTTTATAAGTCCCAGAAATTCAGTTGTTCTTGTTCCTTAAGGACACATGGCCCAGTGGATATAGATGTCGGTTAGTTACAGTGACTTGACCGAAAGAGTTACAGTAGTGGTGAACAAGTAACTTAAAGCGTCCAGTTAGAGGAAGATAATTCATAACTACCAAAAGAGTCCATGCAAGGAATGAGAATGATATACCCCAGTCATTGTAATAAAGGGTTTGGTTCAAAATACCTGAAGAAGGCTGAAGCATACAACAGCCGAAATGTTGTACAAATGGCAGCAAAGATGAGGACAATAGTATAAATACTACCTCATCTCAGAAATATAGACAAATAAATAAAAGATTATCTAATCTATCTAAATTTATTTATAAATGGAACTTTGTCTGTGTGTGTGTATGTATCCGTTACCTATAAACTCTGAAACAGCTGAACTGATTTTCTTTAAAATTTACACAGTTGTACTATAAGCATCTGCGAGTGTTCTTAGCTAGGTTTTGTGTCAAGGTACCCCCGATAAATATTGAAAATCGATAATCAAAAAAATCAGGTTATAGAAGGAGTGGTCTGATTTTAATCAAATTTGATACACTCATAGACAAAAACATAAGAAATGATATTCAGAAGTTTCAAGGCTGCAGTTCCTACAATAGTGCATAAAATCAATAATATATATATATATATATATATATAAAAGGCAAGATGTTTGTGTGTTTCTGTTTATCTGCCTGTATGTCTGTATTTTTTTCAGCCCTTTTATTTTAGTTTTTTCTTCGGGTTTGGCTCTAAGTAGGTATAATTGTAGTTCTTAGTTTCACCCATGATACCATTTACTCAGAGGACTTATTTAGCCTTCAAAATTCAGTTTACAACAAAAAAAAACTTATTTGATATTGATACCAGGAAATCAAAATTTGACTTACATCCATTCATTTTTCTTTCAGTCTACAGTTTCACTTTAACTGGAAACAACTATTGCTTTTTAGTCTTTCGTGCCAACATTCAAAGAGTCTGAGCTCCAGGACCATGAATTAGTTTTAAAGCTTTCATTACACCCGAGCAACACCAGGCTATACAGCTAGTTATTTAAAAAACAAAGCTGCAGGGTCATTCTTTGATAATAAGTGTTTCTTTTGAGAATCTATTTTGTACATCAGAACTAAATGATTAACTGCCATTAATTGTCCTCAATAATAATATTTTTAATTTGCATGAACAATCATATTTTTTGATGGGTTTTAGTTTTCATGAAATAATCTATCATTTTTCAGAAAATTATATGCATTTTTAATGTGATTTTAAAAATAAAACATTATAAAAATCAAATTCAAATTTATCATCATGAGATTGTAAAAAACTTGTCCTTAGCAAATTTCAGTAACCAATACTGTGCACTGAAAATCATGAAAATGATAAGTCAGGGATTAACATATACATGACTTACACAAAAAAACTATAAGTATAAATTCATTGCCATTGATTTTACTGTAGAAACACATTGAACATCAAGAATAAATCAAGGAAAAAGATAAGGGTCAATAGTCAGGAATTAATACATACATTACTTACAGAAGAGAACTATATGTTTAAAGATATTTACATATCAAAAGACACAAAATGAAAATAGACAAAAATGATAATCATTCATGTATAACAAAAGATGTAACCTCATAGAGTTAACAACAAAAATAAAAATGATGGTATCTATATAAATAAAACTGAAGATGTATGTCAGTGTGTGCGTGTATTCGTGTGTGTATCCTCATTGATTTCTATTAACATACACTTCCACATTTTTCATCTGATTTGTTTCAAAACTTACACACCCCTTGCAAATTTATTATTCTATACAACAAAGATAAAGAAATTATATGGCCCTCAGTTTAAGTTTGTTTTAATTTCTTATTTTCAAGTATTTTTTTTTGTTAAAGATAAGTTCAGCACAGTAACTTTTACATGGAGAATAAAACTTTCAAAAATACATGAGTCATCTCCCGTATTTAATGCCTGCAAATGTGGGTTATATAAAAAAAATTAAAGGTAGACTTATACTCTTCCCATCCCATATAATGCTGGGTACTTACTGCTAGTAGTTAATAAAACCTGCCCTTTACTCTGTGACTACAATCAGTTAACCATATTAATTTAATGCATTTATCAATTTTTCCCAATTGTTATTTATTTATTTTTGTAGCACTTACTTCAGTTTAATAAATTACAAAATGTGATTTTTAATTGGATAAGAAAATAGCAAAAAAAAATTAAAAACCACAAATTAAATTCAAAAGTATCATTTAACTATTTCTTTAATTAATTTATTTTATACTCCTAATGTAGCAGAAGAATATAGAATTATTATCAGAAAAGTCTATAGAACAAAAATATGACATTCTTAAACTATTCATTATAATGTTAAAGATAATTTATTGTTAAACACAAAAACCATACCAATTTCTAGATTGTAGTAGTTGTGGTCTTCTATACTTATTTAACTTTATTTTTTTAAGTTGGGGTAACAACAGTAGTAAAGTATTGGTGTTAAACATCTCACAAGTTGCCATAAATAAAAATTATTTTAGCTGTTTTTATGCAATAAATAAAATACTTTTCCAAAAAAATCAGTTAATTAATCTTTAACTTTAAAAGCAATTCTCTAAAGACAAATAATGGTTTTTTAAGAGATTTTAAGATTTGTTGATTCATTTTTTTGTCTTGAAAGTTTGATGAGTGATAAATGACCGTGCCAATGATTTTACAAAAAATGTCTAAAAAAACACATTTTTTTCTTTTTTACGAATTAACTTTTTAGTTGTTTTTTTTAAGCTATTCTTGCAAATAAAAACAAAAATTTAACATAAAAAAAAAGGCATTTTACATTTAAATTATTTTAAATACCTTTTTACAGGCTTTTTAAGTTTTTTTTTTTTTTTAGTAATTCTTCTATTTTATTTTTCAAGTTGAAAGTGGGAAACAAATATCTTCACATTAAACTTTAAACCCTGGCATTTACAGTTTTTGTACCTGACTCATATTCACCGCAGATGTGAGATAGAGAAAGATTGCATATTATGATGAGATTTTAAGGAACAAAAATTAAGTTTTACTTTTTAATAGCTGACAGCACAAAGAAAGTACTTAACTCAAGGAAACGCAGACCGCAACCTCATCAAATGATGCCGTTTGGAAGTGATCTTACGAACAAAACCATGATTTATTTTAATCAACGTTTACAATATATTGAATAAAAGTTTATTTTAAAAAATAAATACGATTTATCCAAATTCGATTCATTATGAAAGTTACTCACGAGGTTTATAAAAAAATACGTAACTAAACATATACTATAGATTTAAGTCAAAATAAAAATGAATATATAAGCGTTTACAACTTTACATTATGTAATATCTACGCGCGTGATATATAAATATTAAAAATTAAATCGTTTCAATATTTATAAAAGGAAAAATTACTTATAATCACTTTCAAACTCGTCTTCATAAAAATACGAATTTCTTGCTGAAAATTTGCAAGTTACTAATAATTCCAGTTTTCTCTCATATTTTGATTAACCATAAACTCTCAAAACATCATTATTTTGTTTTGTTTTTTTAAGAGAACGGCAATAAATATCTTTTGTTAAAAATGTGCCGGGAATGCTTAAAGGTAGAATTTCCTTGCCGGAACAATATGTGTCTGGATGACGGGACGTATATGATGAATTATTCCAAATGTGCTGTGTGCCAAGCGTTAGAAACTCTATTGATAGACGGCAAAGTTCGTTCGGAAGACGAAGATGGGCAAGAGATAATTACTTATCAACATGTTTGTCCCAACTGCGAACATGTAGTGGCAAGCCACGAATATACATTTTGTGTTGATGACCAGTACATGATGTATACAATGTCCTGTGCTTTGTGTGGAGAAGCAGAAGATGACCGCTGTATTTTACCTTACGATGAAAGCCAAAGAGCTTTGTTTTAAAAAGCTTTATTTTCTCGCAAATAAAATGAAAAATCGTCTTTTATTTTGGATAAAGAGGGCTATGAAGAATCATTAATAACCTGGAGATTTCTTCAGACCGTTACTCATCTTTGTTGGACTTCATGACGTTTCGATGAGTGATTTTTTTCGCCTTCCTCAGGTGGTGGAAATATGATCTAACAACCAGTGACTGATGATCACAAAGTTAATTAGAATTACACTACAGTCTTTATACGAGCTACTGGAATATGTTACGTTAATATATCTTATCCAGGAAAGAAATAATGATTCTGTAAGTTAAGATTTAAAATGAATGTAAATTTCCATTATTACATTTAAAAAGTAAAAAAAATATTTTTTCTTTAATTTTTTTGAGTAAAACACATTTAAATCTATTTCAATAACAAAAGATGACAAATTCACCTCTTGTCTATCATAATGACATCAGTCTCACTGGATTTTGTTTGAAAGCTTATTTATTGAGTATAGATTTGGGGAAAGTATGCTAAATTCCAATTGACACTATGATGAACATAAGAATGAGTTACAGTGGCGTAGGGCCCAAACTATGTCATGTAGTAGTTACATGTTGAGAATGAAGAAACAGTTCATGTGGTTGAATTTTGTTTAAAAGTGACATATGATGGTAAATTGTTGTCTTCCAAGTTCCAGGCATTATTTCAGTTTATTTGTACATCTAATTTACATATACCAAAGTTGCTAAAAACAACATGTTTCAGTTGGGTCTTTTTTTTTTTTTTTTGAGTGTGTTCAACATTTTTAGCAACCCTGTTTTATTTAACCAGATGCTAAGATGAGATGAAATTATTTAAAAAATAGTAATGTTGCTCTCATAGAATAGTTATTTCATTAGCTTTTGTTAATGAATAGATTTATTGCTTTTGTAATGACTGCTTTTATGCTTTCTCGAGTTAATTGTTGCAAGCATGGAAGATAATTCCTTAAAATTTATCAAAACTGGTTTTAGAATCCATATCCATAAAAGAATATTCAAAATAGATATTTGTGGAAACAGTTTGAGGAAGAATTTGGATTTCTTCTCAGTTATTTATGTACAAAGAAATTGTGAATGTCAAAATGTATTTTCATACAATATAAGCTGCTGAACAATGGAAAGCAAATTTGATGCATTTAAAATTTGTTTATTTCATAAAATAAACTGTGATACTGTATCTTGATTCAAAAAAATAATTTAACAAATTCTTTTTGTTATTTGGTTCTTTATCCAAACTTTGTTCTCTTTTTGCATTTATTTTATTACATATTCTCTCTGTTAATAATTTAACTATTCATGATATAAACATGAATGTGTGTGTGTGGTTTGAAATATATTTTCAAAGGGGATAGAACTAATCCAAATTAAACTTTATTACATATATATTGTTAAAGCTTTTGCAATTAAGAAATAATGAAAATGACTCAAGTAAAAAAACATCTTTAATGGTTTGAACTTTAACCTTATGAAAGACAAAATTAAAGTCTAAGAAACTGATTAATTTCCTAAAATGATCCCATATTTCTTTAAAGAAATGAATGCATAAATCTGTGGTTTCCAAACTTTTTGCATTTTTTAAGAATATATATATTTTTAAGTTCATTAAGTTCTGTTAGCCAAGCTAAATGTACAGCTGAAAATTTATATCATGTTAAAAAAATAATTCACTGAAAAATTTGGTTAATAATTAAAAAAAGGACAGGTAATTAACTATATATAGAGTGTTGTGACACACCATTTTGGATAGCATGGATTATATGCAATTTAAATCCATTTGAGATGCTTCTTGCATACATATACACACATTTACTAAGTTATTGGATTTCACATTTGCATTCATTGATAATTTAAATAAGGGAGTGTGTCTTTTTATCTCTTATTTTATGCTTGTCATGTTTATGTACATTAAGAAAAGAAAGCCTTCTTAGATTGTAATTTGCCATGTCTTTCTAGGAATGTGAGTCACTTTCTATTCAGATATTTTTTTTTTTTCAATCATATCACCCCAAGCAAGGCGGTAATGCCACTGATGTGCAGGGGGCTACATAAGAGTGAAAAGATTGGAAAAAAGAAAGCCGGAAACCACATCCTAAACAGGGAACAAGGGATGAGGCTCTACACCTGTTCAATAGACGTGGGTGGAGTGTGAAATGGGCGATAGTTTAGTCTATCTACTCCAATTGAAAAAAAAAGAAAAAGAAAACAATGAAAAGATTGGAAAAAAGAAAGCCGGAAACCACATCCTAAACAGGGAACAAGGGATGAGCCTCTACACCTGTTCAATAGACATGGGTGGAGTGTGAACTGGGCAATAGTTTAGTCTATCTACTCCAATTAAGTTTAGTCTATCTACTCAATTATCCTTAAAACTTCTTCCCTGTGGTCATCTTCCTATCATGGGAATTTCACACCTAAACAATAAAGAACTAGTTGTCTTGGTTTGAAAATGGTATTTTCTTCTTCCTCTTTTCTTGCACTATCTGAAATTTACAAATATTTATGAACCTACAAAATGTTCCCTAATTTAAATAATTTTCAATTAGTAATTCTTACAAAAACAGATAGGATCTGATTTTCAAATTTTCTGATTAAGCTCAAGTAGTGCTTCCATGATTGATGTTGATGATTTTTTTTTAAAAATTTAAAGACAAAGTAATACTACTTTTGTCTTAGCAACTATAAGACAGAAGTAGTATTACTTTGTCTTTATACATTTATTTATATAGCTCTCATAAACTATGAAAAGGTATTCAACTAAGTAGACAGTTGGCAGTCTCTAACTTACTATGAGGACAGGGTGTTTAAAGAAAATTACATATTAAATTTACTGAGAATATATTCAATAACAGTATTGCAATAATTTGCATGGATGAGCATTTTCCACAGAAATGTATAATTCTACAGAATTTTTTATATCATTTGAGCCATTTCTTTAATTTGTATAAATGTGTGAAGGAAATCACTGAAAAATATTTTTCATGAACAGTATTTAATTATCAGTTATTTTTAATGTTTATTCAGTTAGTTTTTATTTTTATTATTGTTTTCTATAACATTTTTTGATGCTTCAAATTTTTCTGAAATGATTCAGTACAATTTTAAAAAATTTTTTCTTCCTTTCACATGTCCGAAAAATATAGCATCAAATTCAAATAGTAACAAAAATCTATTGTTATATTAGAAGCAAGCAAAAATTTCCAGCATTCTTTTTTTTAGACCCAAGAGCTTTTGATGAAGCGTCTTTGGTATTTAATTTTCAACAGAAAATGGAATTTCTTATTGAATACATAAATAGGCAGAAGAAAAGGAGGTATGATATCACTTAAATTATTACAGCATGCCTTGAAAATATTCTGTAATAAATGAATTGGAAAAAAGATACAAGTAAATATAAATGAAGAATATTTTAACCCTCTAGGGCCATTTGTATCATATTTGATACAGTATTTCCCTATAAGGAAACATTTGGTATTTCCCTATAAGGAAACATTTGGTATTCATTGACTGAGCAGTCAGTACTGCTTTCATTTGAAATTTATAAAATATTTCTCTTAAAAAATTTTTCAGGAAAATATTTCTTTCAAGGCTTGTTTTCATACTGTATCAAATATGATACGAATGACCCTAGAGGGTTAATAATTGACAATTTCCTGATGGTATTTTACTATTATCAGAATCAGAAGATGAATCAGAAAAAATGAAAAATTATCTGAATAGGAAAGTTTGAATGTAAGTTTTACAAGGAACAAAAATAAAACAAAAGTAATATACAATTGTAACATTCTAAAATAATAAAACCAGAGAATAAAGAACTGGAATGTCCTGAAATATATACTTTAGGACAAGAGAGAACATTTAATAATGACCATGAGAATGTAATAAAACAATGTCTCACAATAAGTTGAACATCATTTAATAAAAATAAAGACATAATGAAAAAAACCTTGCCAATATGATTAAAACATGAAGTGTATAATGCCAACTAAGTCATTCAGGTAAAAACATATAGAAATTTCACATAATTGCTTTAAAACAATGTTAGAAATACGAAGGTCAGTGGAAAGATGAATCTAAAAGATAAAGTCATATAAACGTGGATTAGAGAACTGACCAAAATAAAAGGTTTCATAAAAGAGATTAAAAGATAAAAAATGTGGTTAGTAGATAGAGAAAATGGAAAGAACATGTAGAGAGCTTTACTGCCAATATATGGGAGAAAATTGCATAATCATGGTCATAGAAGAATTTGGGAAATGCATTTGGCCTGCAGTCGACATAAAATGGCTAATGCCAATGATGAAATGTAACAACTATTATGGAATAAAGATAGCATGAATTTTCTGATGATAACCAGTTTCAAGATGTAGCCAATTAATGTTCTTCACAGGTTTTGCTTTCACTATCAACAAACCATACATTGGCATGATAGAATTGGGGAAAGATAATCAAGTAGTTTCATATTACCTTCTCCACAGTTTCTGCCTTTCTCTTAGACTGGTTTATGACCAAGGCTCAAAACCCAATCTTCTCTACTACTTAGCTAAAAGCTGATGAAATCGTATTAGATCTATTGATTGATTGGTTCATTTGTTTGTTTGTTTTTTTATGGTTTATCAAATTTTTGTGGGTTATTTAAAGTGGAAACATATTTTTAGGTTTTAGTAATAATTCTTTTTTTTTTTGCCAGATGTTTATTGCATTAATAAATGTTTTGGGATATCAATGATTTTTTCACATAAAATTCTTACTATTTTACTGTATACAGACTACTGGTGCACATAGTGTGCCATGGGGTCCCTAAACAGGCTTCCTTAGATCTTTAAATTCATAGTTTTCCTTTTCCTACAATGGTTGCCAACTGAAGCTAAAGAGTCCAACCTGTCTTACTATTTAAGCTATAGCTAGAAGAAGAGATGGACTCATACCTTTCCCAAGGGTATTTGTGGATAACTTGGCTCTAATTTCTCATTTTGAGCCAGCATCCATTACACAACCCACATATTCATATTGGATTCTGTTGTGGAGGAATATCCTGTCTTACCCAGGAATGGGTATGGCCCGGGTTATAAAAGACAGGGACTAGAACAAACTACAGAGTGTTCGTGACTATACGAGAGTCTTCATCATTATACGAGCGAGATCGAGAGCCATCGGCCTTAAACGAGAGTTAAACATCACTAGATGGAAGCCTTCTTCTCAAGACGGACGCTTACGTCCTATACAGAGACATTGCCCTCTTAAATGTTATTTTTGTTAACTGTTCGTTGGTGTACTTGTATTTGGTTTATTGTACTGAGGTATAATAAATCTCTATTTATATATCCTCAGTGTTAAGAATTATTTCTTGCACTATTCTTTCTCTGTTTATCCCCTCCCGGGATACAACAGATTCATAACTTTTCTAAGAGCATTAGTATAAAATGAACACAACCTATTTTAGTTTTTAACCATCTGTCTACCATACTGCCTTCACGAGCAATTGATGAAAAAAAAAAAAGCATAATAAAAATTACTTAAAAATATACAAAGCAAAAATATAAGAACCCTTTAGTTGCTCATTATGCCATAATGGTTAGCAATCTATAGTTGCATAGATCATTATCCAATAAAGTTTAAGCTCACTACACTGGATATCCTACACTTGAAGCTTGCTATCACTTTTACCTGAAATTAGTAAATACTGAAGACCCCACACTGGAGCAAAGGTTAGCAAGCTTATCTCACAGATCATTACTACTGTAGTGAGTTTGATCTTCACTGAGTATCCCTCACTTGTAGCTTCTTAACAGATGAAGTTAAACTTAGAATATCATTTGAATTACTGCTGTGGTGTAATGGTTAGCAAGCAAGAAGACCATGAGTATCGTAATGAGTCTAATGTTAACTGGGTGCCCCAAACTTGTTGAATTGTACTGTACTAAACTGAATTTAATCAATATATTTTGATCTGCTTTGTGCTGTACATATTAGTGGATAAGCCAACTTTATGTATAGTGTGACTCCTGAATTGATTTGCATTTAATTTATTAGTTGGTTGTTTTGGTTTAGTGGTATAAACCATATATATGACTCTATGGGTCATTTTATGTCAAAATCTAAATATTTTGTATTTTTTTTTTTAGATAATAATGGGTTTAGTGATACAATACGTACTAATTAACCTATAACTGGGTGAAAAGAAGTGGATTCATGCCTTTCCCAAGGGTATTTGCATGAAAGTGAATATAATAAACCTAACTACAACTTGAATCACCAATTTCCAATTCCAAGGCATTATCCATTACACCAACTGCCCATCCAAGCTTACAGCACCTAATATTCCAAGAGGTTACCTATCTAGGTAGCAACCAGTCTCGACATTATTTCACTTCGTAGATCATACCAGTGCTTCAACATGATGTAGCTGTAAGCCTACATGAATTTTAACCCCACAAAAAAAAAAAATTAACTGTGTATAGAACGCCTCCTACTTTTTTTTGCATAACTGATCATAAAAACTTGCACTATACTCAAGTATCTAAACTTATTTATAAATGGAACTTTGTCTGTGTGTGTGTCTGTTACCTATAGACTCCGAAATGGCTGAACCGATTTTCTTGAAAAGTTACACAGTTGTACTATAAGTGTCTGCGAGTGCTTTTAGCTAGATTTTGTGTTGAGGTAAAATTGATAATCGAAAAAATCGGGTTATAGAAGGAGTGGTCCAATTTTAATCAAATTTGGTACACTCATAGACAAAGACATAACGATATTCAGAAGTTTCAAGTTTACAGTTCTTACAATAGTGCAGAAAATCGATAATATATATATATAAAAGGCAAGATGTTTGTGTGTGTGTCTGTTTATCTGTCTGTATGTCCCTTATACAAATCCACAATTTTTATCCGATTCTCACCAAACTTCACACAAATATTCTTTAGGCTGAGTTTGAGCTCCAGGACCATGGATTAGTTTTAAAGCTTTCATTACACCTGCTAGTATACAGTAAATGAAATTGTTGCATCCAGTAATCATTGTCCAAGCTCAAATAAAAACATGAATTCCCTACTTGAAAATTTGATGTATTATAAACTTCACATCATGACAAAAGTTTTTGATAGGAGTCAAACAAAAGCAAAAACACACGAATCATAACCATAAATCTAATTCTGATTTAAATTTAAATGTGAATGTGAAAAATGAAACTATCTTTCAAACAGTGGCTGGTTGATTGCTTCTTAAGAAAGATTAGGTTTCATTAGAGATCTGATTACAAACTAAAACTTCAACAACTAGGAAGAAATCGAGATGAAAGAAAATTAGAGTCACGGTGGATTCTGTCACCACCGCTCGCTTTGTGTGGGTCAAGTTGTGCAATTATCTTGGCAACCAGCGAGGGTGTAATGTGGATGTTATTTAGTTAAGCCTTAGTTCTGGGTGGGAAGTTGGGTGTAGGTATTCCTAACAAGTCCAGTGTCGAATACACCTCCATTCAGAAGCCTTGCCTCTCACAATAAAATCAGTCATAGTTGCTGCTAGCAACTTAACACAGGTAAACTGGGTACCTTACCCAATGAAAACATGGTACAAAATATCACATACCCAAAACATTATAAAAGGCAATCTTGATGAACAACAAACCCAAAAACTGAAACAGATACTACAGTCTATCAATTTTACAAAAAAAACAGACTCCCTGAGTTAGCTGAGGACACCTCTATTTTGGAATAAAATCTAAACATGCAAACCATGGTGCTAATGGCCAAATAAATTAACCTGTAAAATACAGCCAAATTTCAGGTTGATTTCACCAGCCAGATGATTCATTATCAAATGAAGAGACTGGGTTGGAAAGCTATTAGGGTGGATTGCCATTGCCACCAGTGATTCACTGCTTTCATGGTTACAACTCAGGCCAGAACAACAGTCAGTCAGTCAGTTAAGTGCCATACGTGAAACACGCTTGGGCGATCATGTCTCGAAAGAGACATGACTGACTGGGCAGAAAATTATCCCGCAGTAGGTTGCCATTGCTTTCTGCAGTAGATTGGTTGCAAGGCTATAGAACCTAATCTGTTATTTAACCCATAACTGGAAGGAAGAGATGGATTAATACCTTTCCCAAGGGTATTTGCGTGTAAGTGAATGCAATGAATTCAACTGGAATTTGAACTTGGCTCCCCGATTTCGCGTTCCGAGCCGATATCCACTGTCCCACAACGCACTGTGCCCAAAACCATTTATTCCACAAGCATTGCACAAGGTAATTTATGATACCTTCCATAATATGTCACATCCAGGACCCACAGATCAAATTACCTTACTTTTAGCTTGACATAAATAAAAAATATGTTCATGGACCAAACAGTACTTTAGTTGTCAACAAAGTTAATTGCTACACAAAGTGAGTGGTAGTTCTATTCTTAGTACCTTTATCAAATCCAAAACCAAAGTAAATACCAACTACCAATAATGACACAACTGAATTATCTGCTGAGGAAGACACTCCAGATAGACTCCTCAAAATTAGAGCAATCTCAGACTCAACCTAGAAATATATGCTCAAGAGAACAGGTAATATTTTTCAGGAAGAATGAGTTCATCTATTTCAAAATAATAATGCATTTGTAGAGCTCAGCTTCTGAATGGAGGTGTATTACGGAAAAATTAAATAGAACCAATAAATAAAATAATAGTAAAGAATAAAAAAAAATAATTTTCCCATGATGCAAATTATAAAGAAACCAAAAAAGGATTTTTGGTCACATTTGCAATTATGACTCCACATCTAGAAAGGACAGAATGTTTTAGTAGCCCTACTCATGAAGTGATTTGGTCATTCTAACTCAGTGCAATGCTGACTTGAGCTTGACCATTTTAACCATTGTTATCTTTACTTCTGAACCAATAAAGAAAATGGACATGCAAGTTTTTCTATGCTTCTATCTCTTTGTTTATATATTGAAAACACACCCATATAAAATACACACAAACACTCAATCTGTTAACCTCCACACCTCTTCAACCATCTAAGATTAAAGTGGAGTTCTTTATATCTTACTCTATGAACCTATATAAAAAGTTTTCATTTATTTTCCTTTTGTTTCTTTTTAACCACCTTAGATCAAAGTGGAATTCTTTATAACCTATTATATGAAATCATATAAAGTCTGAATTTGTTTTCATCCTGTCTCCTTTCAACTACATAAGATTAAACTGGAATTCTTTGCAGAATATGAACCTATATAAAAAGTTTGCATTTGATTTCATTTTGTTTCCTTTTAAGCCATCTAAAATCAAAGTGGAATTCTTTATAGTTTACTCTATGGACCTATATGAGAAATTTATATTTATGAAAATAAAATGGGATATGAAAAGTTTACAACACTCCAAATTTAATTTTCTAATTTGAACTCACATACTATTTTTTTAAACCATATAACCATTTATTATTTCTCTCATTCCAGAATTCAAAAGTGTATTTGTGTAAATTATTTTCCACTCTATAAAACCTATCCTGCAGACAAAACATCACAAGACTCTCACTACTCTATTGCTATTTCTATGACAAAAGTTCTGTTAAGCTACATGACTTAGTTCCACCAGCCTTGAACTTTACATTTAAGACCTGCCATACGATGTATAGGGCTAACTGTTATCTTTCCCACATATCCTTTTAAACTATACTTCTTACCTCCTTTTCTTACGTTCAACAACTTCAATCAGTAACCCTCTACCTTGAATGCCTCATAGGTCTTATATTGGGTGAACAAAAACTCAAGATTAATTAAATATACAAAAAGGTTTTGTGAAAATTTAAATCTAACAAATTTTCTTTGACAATGACTTGGGCTATAGGTGGATGCATCTTAGAAATAGTGTCTTCAATAGTAGATGTCTGAAATGTATGCAAAGAAATATTTTCTTTTTTATCTATCATTGTTGATATAGGCATTGTAGAGTTTCTCTTGGCACAAAGTAAGAGGTAAACAAGTAAAACTAAAAAATGGGCAGATTATAAGTGTGACATAAGATTTGGGTTAATTCTATACATTTAATTCTAATTGGGAAATTCAGAATTTAGATACTTGGTTAAAAATTCTATACATTTATGTAAATAAATGAGTTGTTTAGTGATATGTGCTTACTGCTTGAATTTAATGTGTTAGTCACTGTTCACTACTTGGTAAATATTCATAAGTTGTAATTGATTGATTTGTTTTTTACAGTTTATCAAATTTTACAGGGTATTTAAAGCCAGAAAATATATTATTTTTGATTCTAAGAATTTATTTGACATAATAATGATATACTGAGTCCTACCAATTAACTGATAGCTGGGAGAAGAAGAGATAGATTCATATCTTCCCCAAGGGTGTTTGTGCATAAGTGAATATAACAAATCTGACTGGAATTAGAACTTGGCTCTTCAATTTCCAATTCCAAGCTATTATCCATTATGCCACATGTACATCTAAGCTTACAGTACTTGGTATTCCCAAGCAGTTACCCATCTAGGTATTGACTAGGTTCAACATGGCTTAACTTTGGTGGTTGTATGAGAAGTCATATTTCAATATGATATGGCTGTAAGCCCCACAAGTTGTGTAATGATGAATAGTTAAATGGGTGGCTGTATTGAGGAGTTAATATTTTACCCTGACTGAATTGTGTATGCATTGAGTAATTTGTCAATAGTGTGATGTGAGTAATAGAAATGGTATAGGGAACATCTTGTTAAAGATCCTTGTGATTATTGTCAGTATTAAAATAAGTAGATATGTTATAAAGAAAAGATGAACTCAAAAATATGGTTTGCACAATGGCATTAAAAATTTCTCATTGGTTGAAAAATAAATAATTAACATTTGATACCAATTTCAGAGTGTTGCTTCAATTCTATACAGATAAAAACATTATTTTGTCATTCAACTTCTGGACATCGTGATGGTGAAGATGGTCATGAAAACTTTCAGCTTTATTTGCATTTTTTA
This sequence comes from Ascarosepion bandense, assembly GCA_037127315.1. Classification (NCBI taxonomy): domain Eukaryota; kingdom Metazoa; phylum Mollusca; class Cephalopoda; order Sepiida; family Sepiidae; genus Ascarosepion; species Ascarosepion bandense. The sequence goes on from JBBBDQ010001432.1 coordinate 1,399,512, forward strand.
AAAATTTACACAATTTCTGTTTTATTTAAAAGCAACTCACACATTTATACATATTTAATTAACACATGTTGACATATTTCAAATTTAATTTAAGGTGATTAGAAATATGGTACATTTGTATATTTGGATAGGCAAAATCACATGCAAAAATTAATTTATTTCAATCATATGTACTTAAAAACTTACAAATATAGAGAGAGCATCAGATATGTTTTGGGTTCTGTTCCAAAAATATCTCATTATTAAAGAGTAAAACCAAGTTTCAAAAACATTACTTTTCATTTCTTTTATTTTGAGTTAACTTTCATCGGATGTATTTTATTTTTAATAATTTTAAAAGTAGAATTCTTAATGGAAATTTGTAGTCAAGGGAGATAAATTTTAATTGCTTATTGAATTTCTTAGCATGTAACATGGAACGTAAGATTGTGTAAAATAACGTAACATTCGTGTTAATTTACATATACAGAGAACAATGCGTATACATGTTTGTTTGTTTTTCTGTACATACACATTTTTTACATAAATTCTTGTCATTATTCTTCCGGTGATATAGAAATCAGAATTATTTGATAATGAATTATTTCTTAAATTTAATTAGTATTTTTAAAATTTATTTGACATTTTAAAAATTAAATTGCAAATTACTTAACTAAAATTGCAGTCACTTTTTAAAAATACAAATTAATTTGTATCATATATTATTATGCGTGCACAAAAGTCTCAAGATTCTTTTTATTTAAAAAAAAATTAAATTCAATATTTTGCTAGATTGTATTCAGTTTCTACTTTTCAAAAAAGATACTGCTGCTAACTTTTTTTTGTATATACTTAATATTTTTCTAAATTTCTTCAGTTAAAAAAACTAACTATATAGCAATTTCTTCCTTTTTCTCTAGAATTATTAGTTTTCAATTGAAGTTATAATTAAGTCATTTAATGAGCACTTAATTAGTCTTTTTTTAAATTAAATATAAAAATAATATTAAGGCGCAAAAAAATGTACCTTCATGTTCATTTATATCTACCTACATTTATCGTCTTTTTACATAACAAGCACACAGTTATTTACCAATGAATCTATAAAATATATTCCTTGATATACATCTCTTCCTCACACACACACAGATTGAGAAAGAAAAAGAGTTTTATAATTAAATAACAGTTTCTTTTTATGTATAAGATTCTTAAACATTGTTATATTTAAATAAATGTATTGCAAACATAATTTATCATATAAATTCAGTCACAACAAAACACAAGATAGACAAACTTACAAATAGAAAAAAATTACCTTCCTTTTTAAATATATTTTTTAGTTTTTACTCATAAAGTAATCTTATACTTTTGTGACTTAAATTTCAAAGAGTTCAGCATTATTCTTTTTTTTCATAATGTTTCACTCAAGTACGAATTTTCCTTTCTACTCTTCATAGTTGAAAACAAAAATTAAAAAAATTTACCATTTTTTTTTTCCAAATTACACAAATACAAGCTTTAAAAGGTTTATCCCTACCACCTTTTATAGAGAGGTGACAGTAATGGAAATTAAAGAAATCTGAGGACTGTTCTTTATCTGCTTTATAACCATGTTTTATTATACTTAGTAGACATTTAGTATTTTTCTAGTTAGTCAAAATAATTATTTTAAACGTTCATTAATCAGTTACATTATATAAAACAAAAAAACATTTTTAAGTCATTCAGAAAAAAAATTATATACTTTGCATATCTACACAAAATTATCTTTATAAAATTTTTACATTTTAATGTAACTTTTTTCCCATAGTTTCTTTCTTTTTAGATTTTTTAAATAACATTCATATTTATTTATTATCTACTGTACTTTTCACTCAGTGAAAATACAAAATTTACTTTTCTGTTCTTTAAGTGAGCAAAATTTCTATAATGTTGTTATTAAAGAAATATAACCATTATAAAATCATTCATGGTATTTTATACAAAATCTTATCTTTGTTTTTTCTCTGTTCTTAATTTAATTTATATGACTCTGGAAAGATGATTAATCCTAGATAATAAAGTTTAACTGATTAAAAAACCCACAATGTTCTGCCTTATTGTCATCTATACAAAACAAAATGTTTCCATTGTTTTAAAGCTCAGAAATGTATAACATTTCAAATGAAAGTTGAAACTGTTTCAAGAACAGTAATAAATTAAATAAGACAATATAAAGCATTTGGCCGTCTTATAAATGACGAAGATGTTGGCAAACTGTTGATTAAGTAATTAGAATTCACAACAATTACTTGCAAACAATGGTGGTCATTGGAAAATGGCAGTCATTTGAAACAGAAGATTTCAGTGACAATAACTGTAGACTCCATTGTTAAATTGTTTTATTTATCACACGCATTTCCATGTCTTTTAAGTCCAAACAATCCTGCTGTGCTAAAACAAAACATTTTATTCCATAAGTTAAGTCTTTGCAGCTAAATTTTGCACAAACAATTTTTGAGAATTTTTTTTTATAATTAATAAGTTCATGAGATCTTCAACTCTTTAAATACAATGTGTTTTAAATACATGGTATGTTTTTCAGGGATGGGACAAAAATATACCAACAGCATTATTATGTAACAAAAAATTTGAATTATTTATAGAAATTAACCACTGCTATTAATACAGATATTATTTTAGAAAATTATGGTCATTAAAAAATTATGGTTAAGCATCATTTACTGTCTACATTTTTCAGGATGTGCTTTAATAACACTGCATAGATTAATCAAACTCAAGATTAATTTGAAGTAACATTTGCATAATATTTTAGATTCTTATTTATATTTAACTTCAAGCTTGAGAATATTATTTCTTTTTGTTAGATTTTCTTTGTAAAAAGTTTCATTTATCTACCATGTACAGTGGTTATCATGATATTAATGTTCATTAAAAAGTACAGAAACTCTTGCATAAGAATTAAAAGATTGTATCAATTCAGCAAAAATATGATGGAGTAACATTTATAATATTAATAATATAATAAAAAATAACAAAGTAAAACTATTAGTAGTCATAAAAAAGTAAAGTGTTTTGATCATAAATGTGATAAAAATAACAAAAAGATGAAGTAATTCTAACAATTACTATTAAAAATAAAGAAGAATGTAAACACATAAACTGTTCTAATAATTAAAGTGACAATCAGTCAGTTAAGTGCCATACGTGATACACGCTTGGGCGATCATGTCTCGAAAGAGACATGACTGACTGGGCAGAAGATTATCCCGCAGTAGGTTGCCATTGCTTTCTGCGGTAGACTGGTTGCCGACCAAGGCTATAGAACCCAATCTGTCCTGATATTTAACCCATAACTGGAAGGAAGAGACGGATTAATACCTTTCCCAAGGGTATTTGCGCGTAAGTGAATACAATAGATTCAGCTGGAATCCGAACTCGGCTACCCGGTTTCTCGTTCCGAGCCGATATCCACTGTACCACAAAGTGACAATAAGAGGAAATAATGCTAATAATGAAGCATTAAATCACACTGAGTGTTTTGATAAAAAGCAACAATAATACAATGGTAGAAAACAAATAATAAAAAATAGTATGAGTAATGAAGAGTTATATGGAAAATTATAAAACAGATTCGTGCAAAATGTGGAAATTTGGAGAAATTATTAAGAATATTTTTTTATTATGACTTTGGTCTACAACGGAAGAGTAAAAATTAGGCATCACTTATATTGATTGTATGTGTTGCATGAAAAAGGTAAAAAGTGATGAAATGAAAGACAATGTACTCAATGTAAAAAGATGAAAAAAAAAAAAAAGCTCCCTAAAAAAGTCATGTTAATTTTATGAGTGGCATGACCAACATAATATGAAAAATGTAAAGGAATAGTGAAATTAAAAACCATGTACTCAGTGTAAAAACATGGTAAATTTATTTATTATTTACACAAATTATGCATTAAAGAAGCAAAGAAAAAATGCTAAAAGAGAATAGTTTTCAAAATTTAACAAAACTGCCTACATTTTAATGAATGATGAGATATTTTCAAAATTATATATAAAGTTTGCTTAAATCATTCTCTGTGTATGGATTGGTCATCAAACAGGATTTGTTGAGCCATTTTTGTGTTTTTGTATTAATTTATTATATTTTATTTTTTCAAACACATTTTCTTAATAAATTTTTTTAGATTGATAGCAATTATAAAGAATGTATTGATTCAAGGTGCTATGATGAAAGGTAAAAATAAAAAGGTAGAGTAAGATTAGTTATAAAAAGTAATCATGAAAAATTTATAGACCTGTATTGTTTGAATAAAAAGCAACAATAGCAAAGGAAAATTATGATAATAAAATAATAGTAAAAATGCTTCATTTAAAAAAGCTTTTTTTTAAATTATGATTTTAAAGAAATAATTTCCTTATTATAATTTGTAAATAATTTTTATTTGTATATTTGTAGCAATAGGTTTGCGACTAAATGATAAAAGCATTCAATTTACACAAAAATATTAATTTGCAATATATTCTTTTTGTCTGAATATCTGGTTTGGGAAGTTATTGTTATTTAAAATGGAGGCTATTGTCCTCTTTTTTGTTGTTATTATCACAATTTTTTGGTTGTTGTGCTCTCTGAAAGATGCAAGAAAAACGATCAAAACATTGAGATGAGGGCGTTAATCTGCATGGAAATAATGTATTGTAAATAATATTCTCCTTGCTTTTCAATGCGTTCAATTTTCTTGTGGTAAATATGTCACATAAATCAAATATTATACAATTAAAATTTCAGAACAAAATTCTGGTTATGCGTCAGACTACAAACTTATTATTCTGCTCTTATAAGCTTCGAAAAATATCAATTCAAGTCATTTAAAAAATGCTAAAAATAATTAAAATGAAACAAAAAAGTAAAAATCTTATCAAATCTAATATTCAACCAAAATATTCAGTTTGCAGACAATGGTTACAATCTGGTATATAAACATTAAATCAGTGCCCGAAATAGTAAAACTATTGTCTCCCTCAAATTTTATTGTAAATTACAAAAATAGAAATTAAAAATTAAAAAATAAATTCATCTGAAAGCAAAATAGAAGAAAAAAACTCCAAAAGCAGGACAAAACTAAGATAAGTTATCCATATGAGCAAAAAATCTAAGTTGCTTCCCTTGAACTGTATTTGTTGTATTTCATTCTTCTAAAAAAAGAAAAGAAAGAAGAGTAATTAAAGTACTTTCGTCCGTGAACAATAAATATTGACTAAAAATTGGTAAGCTGATAGTTGAAAATAATAAAGATTATTTACTTATAAAATAAAAACGTTTTGCTACACGCTTTTCAATGTTTACTCCGGATTAGTATTTTTAAAAGAATTACGTAAACAAAATATTTTTTGCAAAAATAAATAACTGAAAAATGAAACATCGCAATCATACAAGAAATAATAATTTAATTTAAAATGTTTTTTAACTATTTTTTTTTTTCATTTTATTGCTTTAAAAAAGCAAATTTTTACTGTTCTATATTGAAACGAAATTACATATTTTATTGAAGTATTTTTTAATCAAAGCTTGTTAAAAGAAATTCTGATTTATTTTTGGTCATCATTTTGCAAACAAAACAAATGCGCCTCTAAGACATTTCCCCATTTTTGGAGGCGGGAAGCTTTTGCCTATTATTTACTACTTACAGAACATTATAACAATACAAAAATGTAATAATTTTATTTATAGATAAATAAAATAAGTAGAGACAAGGTCAGATAAGCTACACAGATTTGTTGCTTTAGATAAAAAATAAGTAAATTGATATTGATAGCTTCTAATTACTGTAGTGTACTCTCTGTACACTACTACAGTGTTACACAACTGAAGGCGTTTTTTTTTTTGTTTTTTTTTCTGACCTGTTATTTAGATAGATAATTAATGGATTAATTTTTTAATCTGATATTTTTATTACTTCAAAACGTTATTTACTTCGTATTTGAAACGGACTCCCCATTAATATGGGGGTGTTTATCTAAAATGCAAATATCCACTTAAAAACGTTTGAATAAAAAATTAAAATATCTGCATTAGAGAGAATGATATATGTTCATCAAAATTCTATCTACAAAAACAAAATAATTCTTTTTACTTTGGAAACAACAATTTTTGAATAGCTATGCAAAAAGTTTATTTCATAATTACATTTTGCCGCAAAATTTTTTGCGGTGCAGTAGATATGAGCTCGGAACGAGAAAACGGAGAACAGAGTTCGAATTCTAGTTGAAATTCGTAGCATTTCTATATGTGCAAATACTCTTGGGAAAGATATGAATCCGTCGCTTTTCTCTCCAGCTATGGGTAAAATAGCAGAATAAATTGGGTTATATAGCCTTGGGTTGCAATTAGTCTACCGCAGAAGGTAATGGCAACCTACTGCGGGAAAATCTTCTGTCCAGTCTTTCGAGACATGATCGCCCAAGCGTGTATCACGTATGGCACTTAACTGATTGACTGAATGAAAGTTACTCCTATATAGTTATAAATTTACAAATTTCTCTTTTTCAGTCGCATAAAAAAATGTCTCTTAAAACAATATTTTTTTTTTTACAATTATCATCAACTATTTCAAGTAGAAGTTTTCTTTTCCTTCTCAAGCAACAGAGTATTTATTCTGACTGCTAAGTTTTGTTCATTATATTTTATTCTACCTTTTGTGTTCTCAGTACAACCTTCTTTACCAAGCTGATGTAAAACTCATTATGAATTAACCCTGAGATAAGAAATTCTGTTATAAATAAAATACACTGTATTACATAGAAATACTTTTTTTTCAATTATGCTTCCAAACTGAATATATTGTTGCTGGAATGGGAATAATCCAAAAGTTACACTTCTTTTTTACATTGAGATTTAATTCCTATTGACATTTAAATATGACATACTTTAACTCTAAATTCAAATGACACTACCTCAAGATGAAAAAACTATGCTGATTTTTTTTTTTAGTGCTCATTAGATATTTTTTTTAAATTATATAAAGCAATCCCAGTTTTAAAAGTGTTAAAATGTGTTCTTTCTAATTTAAAACTTTGACTTAATTTCATTGAAGGAAATTTTAAAATATCTACCTGAGATTGAAAAATATATTTTTTTATAAAGTACTATTATGAGAGGAGATGATTACTAATCATAATTTCCAAGTCTCAAGCTGAAACAATTTTCACTTTTTATTATAGGTAGTTTTCTTGTATAATGAAGTATTTTTTTAGTGATCTAACAGTAACACCTCTTAAATTTCAGAACAGCTCAAAATGAAAATAAAAATGGTAGGATAAAAGCTAATAATAAAAAATAGTTTATACTAGGACAGACAGCTTGAACAAAAACAGTCACAGCTAAATAAATCTGTATGATAAGCCTATGTCTATTAGATGCAGATAGAGTGAATTTTGCAGGCACCAAAAAGACTGTGAGGAAGAATCTCTAACTCTTTAAAACAAGATGGAAAAATATCTAAATTTGCTATAACAATAAAATAAATTGTTGTTTTCAAAATTTCTACAATAAATTCAATTTCTTTCGCTTATCAATTATTCTGGATTTGTGGACTTTTATAAATGATTTAGTAATATTTGACAGACTGCATTACTCTACCTCCTCTTTTCGTCATTTGTCTCTTGATAAGATATGATTAACAATAACGAAAGATCTGTATCTCATCGTTTATCCCTTATTCACGTCATTCTGTAATAGAATTATCTCCCTTGTATTACATTAAACACGCAAAGATTGATTTCATTTTTATCTTATTTTATAAAAAAGATTGAATTTGTCAAGTAATTTCACTTGACTGATATGTAACATCTGACAGCAGTTGTATTATTTTCTGTAGAAAATAAATAATTATCTATATGGGTTTTTTTTTCTCTATTCCAATTCATGTTATTTATAGCAACAATAATAAATTTAAGAATTAATTGAAAAACTGAGACATGAATTAGTTTACTTCTGAAAGAATATTAACTTAAAAAAGGAATTTTGCCCAGAATACCACAAAAATCTGCAATGACTATGTTGTATTTATACTGTTGTAATATTCTCTCTTTTGTCAAAAGATGTTAAAAGGATTATTTTTTCACTTAAATTATGAATAGAAGAATTAAATTCAGAATCAGATTTGTAAATACTAATGAAATAAATTACTCAAAGTAGAAATTTTGATCATGTAAATTGATAATATAAATTCATACTAATCTTGATTTTACCTAAAGTGAATTGCGGATGAACTGAGTGTTTGATTGAAAAAAAAATTAAAAATACATGAAAAATTAAAGGCAACCACAATTAAGACCTTATCAAACTTTATTTCTTGCATGTCTTCTTTATGAGTAATAATATATTTAAATTATGTTCTCCTCTACTGAATAAAAGAAAAGTAGGAAAACTATTATCAATTGATTACCATGAAAAGATAGCAATTCCTGTAACAACAGCTCATTATTATTGTTGTTGTCGTTATTGTAAATCTCTGTCAAAGTGGATCAACAGTTCCCAACCTTTTTGTGTTATCGCTCACTTTCACATGCAAAAGTTTTCCATTGTCCACCTGTATAGCAAATATTCAAAAGCATACAGTGATGAGTGAACTAAGTTTTGACAAGCCTTTTTCTTGCCTTGATAAATTCAGTAAAGCCAATGTGATAAAAAATGTAAAAAATATTTTATATTAAATAAAAATTATCCTGAGGTCACATCTTAATTTTACTGGTGAAGTTGTGCTTGATCTTACCTTATCAGATTTATATCCAAAAAAATGTTATCTTGTCTGAAGGACTATTTAACTGTTAATGAACCTTCTCAAAACTATGGAAAATAATAAAATATTCCTTGCTTGCAGGGATATTTATATCTTATCTAGGAATGTAACCCAGTTATTCACATTTAGTCTCTTGTTTTTTGAGGGGTGGGGGTAATACAGGATTTTTGCATATCTCCTTTGAATACTTTTTTCATGGCATATGTTGAAATACTTTTTTAATACTCAAAATCTGATATCACTTACCAAAATTTCCAATCGCCCACCATTTACTGTTCAGTTGCTCATCACCTGCCCAACAGTTGAAATCATCCACTGGTAGGCAGTATCCCCCAGGTTGGAAAACCCTGAAGTAGATGATGGAGTAAGTTTTTTGCTGCGATAATCAAGTAGTTATCGGGGAGTAAATTATCCAGGTACTCACCACCCATTTTTTCTGGAGTGTCAGTGATGAAACATTTTGTCATGCTATATGATGGTGTGACAGGGTTCAAGAACAAATGGATTCATACTTTTCCCAATTAATGAGGACAAAGTGAATGTAAATAGCCAAACTCATTTTTCCAATCGCAATTTTTTCTTTAATAAAAATTACATTATTCTGCAGTTCCTCTAAAAACATCAACTGCTTCTGAAATAGCAAAAAAAATATTTAGCATTTCATTTCACTTGGAGAAAAACAATAAAACTCATTGAAATACTTCAGTCATGATATTGGAATAAATATTTTAAAAACTTGTTTTATTCAAAAACTTTTAAAACTTAATCAGTACACTGTACACTATTCATGTAAATTGTAAGATAGTTTGAAATGGAATCAAAAGTCAAATTGGTATGGGTGACTTTATATTTCTAAAATCAATCTGTTGTTAACTGTGGCAAAAAAATGGCTTGTTAATTTTAACATCTTCAAAATGAAACTGCTCTCCTTTAATCATATAAGAGAACCTTCTTTTTCTATCCATCAGTGTGGAGAGCAACTCATTGTGCTGTCTCAGTCTCATGTTTTCCACTGTCATTAATTGAAATAATTATATTGAATCAGTAGCTAAGTCTGCCTTGATTCAATCCATCTTACTCATTTGCAAGTCTACCATTTGTCTGTGTATTGAATATTACTGCCACATCTGGTTCAGCACTTCTGTTATGTATCTAGAGATTCTTGACAAAATCTGAAGAAACTTCAATGTAACTGGTCCTGACAGCTCAGTTTCTACCACTTTCCTACCACTATAACCTTGCTTTTCTGTGCCTATTGTATACTTTCATGGCAATTGTTCTGATAAGCTTTCTTTTTTTGATATCTCAACTTCACAAATTTAAACACTGTACTAGATTGGCAATTAGGTCTCATAATTTCACTCTTGAAATTGCTTGATGTAAATTGCTTTCTTGTCAACTACAATCTTCAAAAGTTTAAATACAATATCAATTGCCTTGAATCCTAGTATTTTAAAATATTCTATCACCTCAACATATTTTAAGTTTCTTTCACTCTTAGTAACCTATCTTAGTAACTTTATCACCTTGCTTGGGATAAATCATTAAAAAAATGTAATATTTTGACAATTTTGTTTATTTGTTTCAACAAAATAACCATGGAATTCAATGTTCCCTCTCAAAAGCAGCTTCTTTCATAAACAGCCAACTTGTGCACACAGAGCAAACAAAGCACAACAAACACAAAATAGAATTTTTGCATTGTTAGAATTATTTGCAATACTAATTTACTTATCATGAATGGAAGGTACATATATATGGGTCGGTAGTTACTTTTACATGACAGAATTACTCTTATGATTATTATTTTTTAATCATTTCACCCCAAGCAACACAATAAAAGCCACTAAGATGAAATTGGTTACTGAGAGAAAAACAGAGAGGACAATAAAAGAACAAGATTCAAGGAGACATATGATGACAACTGAGACTGCATTTAAATTTTGAAGATCGTAGTTCACAGGAAACCAGGAAGCTGCAAGAGTTCCACAAGCAAGAAATACAAGAGAAGAAACTATTATAGAACTTAGGGTTACAGCAATTTCAACAGTGAAATTATGAAACCTAGCTGCCAATCTAGTCAGTCAGTTAAGTGCCATACGTGAAACACGCTTAGGCGATCATGTCTCGAAAGAGACATGACTGACTGGGCAGAAGATTATCCCGCAGTAGGTTGCCATTGCTTTCTGCAGTAGATTGGTTGCTAGCCAAGGCTATAGAACCCAATCTGTCCTGCTATTTAACCAATAACTGGAGGGAATAGATGGATTAATACCTTTGCCAAGGGTATTTGTGCATAAGTGAATGCAAGGAATTCAACTGGAATTCAAACTTGGTTCCCCGATTTCTCGTTCCAAGCCGATATCCACTGCACCACAACAATAGACAAAAGTATCAAAGTCTTGACTTTATATTAGCTTCCAAAAATATTTTTAACAATGAAAATATTATAGAATAGGAAAACTGACTGCTTTATATCTTCTCTATATAGTAAAGTGGGGATTCTATAAAACATAAAAATAAAGATTGCTTTAATATCCTCTCCACTACAGTGCTCATTTGAATATCGTCCCCACTCAGTTTTGTCGACTGAATATTCTCCTTTCCCAGAGAAAATTAAGATTGTAAACCATCAACATTTAGAGTAAGTTAAGGAGGTTTGGAAATACATTGAAATTATTTTATTTTATTGATAGAGAAAATTTATTTTTCCATTTATGTGAATGTGTTTATTTTTAAATGTATTATTGAAAAATCTGTTAGCCATGGGTTCTAATGTATACTGATTTTAAAAGTCCTCTAAACTAAACATGACAAAAGAAGTCACTTTAACATTCTTGTTCCTCACCTGTACTAAATGTTGGGGTGGGATGTTAAAGTGATCCAAATAAAGTATAGTCAGAATTCATACATGTAAAAATTTGGAGATCAGATTATAGCAATTTACTAAGCATATCTTACATGAGGCACAAGGCTGAAAGTATGTACCATTCAAAGAAGATTGAACTCACTACTTAGTCATACTTGATCTAGTAAGACAAATTTGCTAACCATGACACCACTCCCAAGTGCTCTGGGATTGCATTATATATATATAATTTTATTCTCACTGAATATAGTAATTTAAAAAAACATGTTTATTCTTATTAAAATTTCCTGAACCAAAATTTATTCATTTAATTAATGTTATGATTTTTTATTTCTATTTCTGTTCAGTAATTTCTTCTAATCTTTACATTGAAAACATCTGATTGTTTTTTTTTATTAAAATATTCATCTTTAAACTCTTACTATCTTTATTTTAAATATAACTGTATCTCTTCACAGTAAATTCCTCTGTAAATATTATTTTAGATCTATTGGTAATTGTAATAGTAATCTTAGCCATTCCCTTATATGGAAACATTCAGTATTTATTGAACACACTGCCAGCACTACTTTTGGTTGAAGTTTATAAAATCTTTGTCTTCAAACAATTTCTCAGAAAAATATTGGGTTGTCCAAAAAGTTCATGCTGATTTTTAAAGGAAATTAAAGCACAAAACAAAATTATATCATTAAATATTTATTCAACTAAATATGAACCATTTTGTTGCACAGCCTTTCTGCATTTTTCCTTCAGCTTAAAAATTTTGTCTTCTCAGAATTTCACTGCAAAGTTCTTGGCAAAGAACTCATTAAGGTGGTATTTTATGTCATCCAAAGAATTAAAAATTTTGCCATTGAGATTATTTTGCAAGGATCCGAATAAATTAAAATCCAAAGGAGCAATGTCTGGTGAATATGGCAGGTGGGGTAACACATCCCGAACAAACTGCAACAATTTTTACTGAGTTGTCAAAGAAATGTGTGGTCTGGCATCCTGATTTTCTGCTGGTCAGTTTTGGGAGTTTTTCTTGAATTGCTGCTTTTAATTCATCCAGTTGAGAGCAGTACTTTTCAGAATGAATTGAATGGTTACTTGGTAGAAGCTCATAGAACAGGATTCCTTTCCATTCTCACCAGATGCACAGCATGACTTTCATTGTTGTAAATGATCCATTTCTCATCACCCGTTACAATTTGCATAAAAAAGAATGCATTTTCATTGTGTTTATACAGCAGATAACAGGCAGAAATGCAACTCAAAAGATTCTTTTCACTAAGATCATGTGGTACCCAAATATCATGGTGTTTTGAGTACCCAAACTTCACTAAGTGCTCATGGATGGTGGATTTTAATAAATTTAGTGATTTTTGCCAATTCCTGTGTTATGTAATGCAGTTTATTCTCAATCAATGTCTTGATTTGATTGTCATCTGTAATGGGCGATCTACCTGAGCATTCTTTATCAATAAGGCTAAAATCACCAACTCTAAATTTAGCAAACCATTTCTGTCAGTTAAAGCAATTTCACCATACACAGTGCATATCTTTTTTGTTGCTTGGGAGGCATTTTTGCCTTTATGGTAACAAAAAAGCATCAAGTGTCTAAAATGCACCTTATAATCTTCCATTTTCATTGGAATGCAAAATTAATATGAATTTAAGTAATTTTAACCTTTCTTTCTCAAGCGATAGTTTAAAGTGTGCTTTAATCAGAAATGTAAGTATATTGTACCATCTGATAATTCAATGTGTTTTAACATGTTGGAAAATGAGCAAGTAAAAATCGGCATGAACTTTTCAGATAACCCAATAGATTTCTCAAGAACTCATTAAGGTGGTATTTTATGTCACTCAAAGAATTACAATTTTTGCCATTGAGATTATTTTGCAAGGACCCGAATAAATTAAATAACAGTTAGTGACAACTGTTATTGCTCTTTCAAGTATTGATGAGGAACTTCTTTTTTAATTTTTTGTTTGAAATAGTGTGGAGCATTTACATCATTATTATGTCCTTATTTTCTCATTATTGAGTTACATGTACTGTCTATTTTAGTTGTTAAATATTTAATAAACATAGCTTATTTTTAAACATATAAGGAGATGCTGAAAAGTTCTTGGCCAGGCCTACTTCCTCCAAATTCAAGTAAATAACCTAACATCAGAATATCTTTTTTAATCTCTTTTAAGTCAAGCTAAGAATTTTTCAATATTATGGTGAAAGCAATCATAGCAGTCTCCACCTAAAACTGCTTGACTATAAAAGAAATTGACCTTACAGAAATCATATTGAATTGAATAAAGCTTCACCACAAGCTTAAATGTTCATCTACTTTTCTTTATCTATATACATTCTCATGTTTTGAGGTAAAGTACTTTCATTATTAGTTTTAATTAATATCTTTACACCATCTTATTTATTCAATACCAAAAAGTTTTATTTTATATGAAAAAATTATAAATTAATTTTATCTCAAAACTTACACTTTTTTCTTTTCTAGCCAATATTACAAGTATACAACTTTTCAATTTCTTTTATTTAAAAGCCTGTTATTGTCATATGCCTACCTATATATAGGCATAGGATATATAGGCATAGGATGTTCCTATCCTCTTAAATACATGAACAATATTGGAGTAGAGTAGTTTGGATCAGATGTGATCACTTTAACTCTTGTTCAACTCTCTGCTTCAGAACAGAGAGGGACCCAAACAAGGCTCTGTCAAAGGGTAGAGTTTCGTCTGGGGTGAATAAACAAGCCTTAAGCTGGGTATGTGGGATATTTTTGGCTGAGCTTAAGGGCTTGGATCCCCACTTTAATTGACCATGTGTCACATCTGCCTTGGTGGGAAGGTGGTAAATACCGAGTGATTATACTGACTAGGAGTTCACTAGCAGGGTATCTACTTCATGCAGTGTGCAAGTTTTGTACTTGTTGATATACTATTATTCCCAACCTCCATTTTGGTGATTACTCACGCAATAATCTTTTAGGGTTACTACAGTTATATTTTTTGTTTTTATTTATCTATTTTTGACAATGTCTTCAATTTCTCATTTTCAAAAAAAAAAAAAAAAATACAAAGTCATGGGAACTTTTACACATACTTAATCCTTATTTTAATCAAATTTACCACAAGCAAGACAGTAAAGTTACTATGACACAGGGTGTGAAAAAAATAGAAAACAGAAAACATTACAAAGGAGCAGGAACAATAGAAAAGTAATCAGTAACAAATGATTGACATTGCATTTAAATTGATGATCACAGTTGGCCAGAGGGCATGGAGCCAGAAGAGAGTTGCATTAGTGAAAACTACAAGAAAAGAAACTGTTAGCATAGAACTTACAGTTAGATCTAACCAATTCAATTGTAAAATGATAAGACCTTACTGTCAATCTAGTACTGTGCTTAAATTCATAAAGTCTAAGTACCATAGTGAAGAGCTCATCCAAATAATTGCCATGAAAGTATTTATAGAAAAAGCAACTTTACAGCAGTAGAAAAGTCATTGAAACTGAGACACCAGTACCAATAATATTGCTGATTCTCCTTTGGATTTTATCAAGAATCTCTAAATATATAGCAGGAGCACTGGACCATATGTGGCAGCAATATGGACAAATAGTACAGATACCTAAGATAGATTTTGGAAAGAAAAATTGTCTAGTACAACACAGTGAACCAACTTTCTTAGCAGCTTGCCTAGCAATGGATTTTCCACTTCATGTCAGTTGAGAATGTTAACTTAAGAAGGAATAAAAAGTCACTCTCCTGGAGGTTAGTATCAACCATGCTGATGGAAGGCAGAAAGGAGTCTCTCAGATGATTAACAAAAAGCAGTTTATTGTTAGATGTGCTAAAATTAACAAAACATTCTTTACCCCAGCTTAATAACAGACTGTAGGTTGTTTGTGAGATTAGCCACAAATTTGACCTTATCAAACTGATCAGAATTACTATCGAGACAGTAGTAAATCAGCATAAATACCAAGTTGAAAGCTGATGTCATCAGAAAGTTTGTTAATGAAAATTAAAAACAAAGTGGGACCAAGGATAGAGACCTGAGAGACATCTGCATTAATACAGAAGGATCTAGAAGAGTGGTTGTTCAGGACAACTCCCATTTCATGATTCAGTAAGAAAGACTGAATCATTTCAAAAAATTGCCTGGAGACACCATAACCTTTCAACTTGAAAATCTTCATCCAAAAAGCAGGTAAGTAAGAGGCAGGGAGACATTTATTATAGAGTTTAGAGAGAACATAAGGGCACATTTCTTAAGGACTAATACAGGGCTACCATCAGGTCCACATGATTTGTGGGATCCAGATTAGTGATGGTAGCAAAAGCCATAGATGGGGTTATATGCACATTACTGAACACGGACTCAGTTCTAATTGTGAAGTTAGGCAAGGATACTCCAGATAAGCCAAGAGTAAAATTTAAAGAGAATTTACAAACAAAACATTCTGCTTTATCAGCAGAAGATGTTAACACATTTCAGAGCAGCCAGTAATCACAAGAGCAAAAGTTCTTCAATGCAATATGGTGCCTCATTCTCTCAGCAAATTGATTTAGCTCCTTTGAGGATATGTTTACATCTATTACTTGCAACCACAAATAGGCATCTGTTATGATGGGAATTGTCTGCTAGCATAGTCGAAAATAGTGAATCCTTTAAACTATAATGGCAGAGCATGCTGCTGTAAATCATGGAGAAGAATGAGGTTTTACCTGGTATTTCTGAGAGGGAATGAAAACATCTATGCAGGCTTTGACCAAAGAAAAAATTAGTGGTGCACTTCTCAGCATGATGGTTAAAAATGTCAGCTCAAGAGGTGTCTTGAAGAAAGTCACAAAGTGAATCCCAATCAGCATGCTAGTAATGGAAAAAAGGTCTTATGAGCAGGAGGTTCCTGTGTAACAGATGACTGGAAGGAAATATCAATAGGTACTCTAGTGTAATCCAAGTTGTCAAGAGGGCAGTGTTGTGAAGCATGATAAGAGAGAGAAGAAAAGGTAAGGAACAAATCAAGTAAAAAAGCATGTTGCTCATATTTATTAAGAAAATAAGTAGGGAAATCTATGATTTGAGTAAGAGACTGAGCAACAGAAAATTTGAAAGTTTAAATACCAGCAACATCAGTAACATTAGAATGTTTAAGTCACTTAATATGTCATCAGAAATATATTAATTTCATATTAATTTTCAGCATTAAATTAATATTATTTTCAGCATATTAATTTCATCGAGGACAAAATATTCACAGATGGATGAAGAGAAAACTCTGTTTCAATATTATCAGATATTTTTTCTAATATATTGCAATCATGAGAAGAGGAGAAGTGATAAGGGGAAAAGAGTTTACAGAGTGTAATAAGGAAAGTCGAAAGCAAAGGAAAGAGTTGTTAGGGGACTGTAGTGATACTTACCTTGCCATTGGAAGATTACCTCAGATGTAAACACTAAGGCCATACATATAAATGCTAGAATATTTTCAGCAGGAATGAAAATTGCCTGGAACAGAGAATTTGTTAGTAGCAATGGAAGAATTTGAATTGGTTTCACAAAGGCAAAGACCTTCCAAGAGGAAAGATTCTATGCTGAAGAAGTTGAACAGGTACCAGAAATATTGGAGATAGAAAGGTTGAGGGAGAAGATATGTAATTTTTGCTTCTTGATTTTCTTGTTTTTTTTCTTGTTTTTGTCATTAGAAGATTTGTTTTGAGGATGAAAAAAAAAAAGGCTAACATCATTATCACTGTCACCAATGGCAATACAAACTAACCAGAATTTGGCTGAGACTAGAATGTAAGTGGCATCAAGGTTATCCACTGAAAATACATGCAGAGACACCAACCCATATATGACATGACTCTACAAATAGCTCAATATTATGTGACTGTTGATCAGAGCAGTCTCTCTTAGGGCTACCAAAGAGTTCAGGCTCCTTATTTACAGTTGGATGCAGGAGCCAGCGAACTGCCAACTCAGTACCCTCATAACAGAAAGTCATAGTCACTGATTAGTCAAATTACCAAAAAGTTAAGACAGTTAAATTATTATGGGCTTGGAAGAAAGAAAGAAGGAGCCAGTGAATCATATCCTAAACAGGGAACAAGGGATACTCCTCTATAACTGTTCAATAAACAAGAAATGAGTGTGAGCCAGATGATAGCTGAGTCTATCTACCCTTATCTATATATAATAGCTCTGTTCTCTCAATTATCTGCTCAATTTGCAACAACTGCAAATCACAACATGTAGATTGAATGGTGAAACTTCTTAAATCAAATTTTAAGTCAGAAGTTGCAAAATTTCATAGTAAAATTATTAAGTTTTTCTTTTAAATTGTTAATACAACCATACTGATTTTTAATCATCCATTTTCTTGTGAATTCTCTTTAATTTAGGACAACTGTAGATTACCTGCCTTTTAATATATTCTTTGCATCCTCTAAACTAGGCATAGGTAAAATTTTTTAGTAGTGGGCTGCATGATCTATGGCTCAGTACAAGGAGGGCTACACTACTAAGAAAAAACAAAGGTAATTTATAATTGATAATTAAGTACGTACCTCAGCTAATTTCACTGCAGAAGACTAAATGCTTAAGCATATACCTTAGAAATGGTGGAAAAATTCATTGTTTTTTAGAGAAAAGACTTTTCTATGATTAAAAACTTGAAGTCTTGGTATAATGTTAACACTGATGACAGTGTGATTAATATGTCGCTATGTGCCCGATCGCCACTCCCACTTTGTGTAAACAATCCCGGATATGCCTGTCCCTGTCGATAGAAAACGGTCAGACCTATGTGTGCTAAAAATAGCAACGACCTCTTTTCAAACAAACAAAAAAACACAAAAACTTAATTTTTGCCATGAAACAAAAACAAAAGACATTTAACTTCGAACCAAAATTAATCTAAATACAGTCAACAAACACCGAATACACTTTTGACTGTAATTAATACAGCCTGAAAGTAATTATAGTCATTTATTTGTTTAGTGAGCTCGCTGCTGTTGTATGAACATCTTTGTATGAATGTCAGCGATTTCACGGCAATGAACTTCTCGGTTTGGGAGGCTTCGGCCTTCCGGCTGAGTCCGAAATGACCGAATAACACCAGTTTAAGACCAGTTTAGACCGGTTTTGAACCTATCCACTACGGTAGATAGGTAATGTTTTGACCAGTACCTGGGCGTATGCGCTCAGATACCCCACATTAAAAAAAGACCTTGTGTCACATCTCTTTCAAGTGGGGGAGAAGAGTAAATATATCCCGGCTAGAGGGGCAAGGAGCCTCACTGCATCGCGACTTTGACACACCCAATCAAGTCGACCGAGTATCCAGCAACATCCAACTCACTCCTGCAGTTTCCAGCAGCTTCCAGTTCACTCCTGCAGTCTCCAGCAGCATTCAGCTCCCTCTTGTAGTTTCCAGTGGCTCTCAGTTCACTCCTGCAGTTTCCAGCGGTTTCCAGCTCACTCCCGCAGACCCCAGCTAACTCCTGCAGCTTCCAGCGACTCTGGCAGCCACCAGCTACCTACTGCAGTGTTCCACTGATGCCTGACAACCTGTTCCAGTACCCACTGACGTCTAGCGACTGGTTACAGCGCCCACCGACGTCCGGATATCGCTCCAAATGCACGACCTCCATTGCCACACCATTCACCGATTGCTTAAAAAAAAAAAATAAAGACACGATTTTTATCATCTCCAATTGACCATCTGTGTTTGTCATTCTTCTTTGCTATTGCTGTCACCTTTCCTTGCCTTTGTATCCACTTTCTTAGCTGCACGGTCGATTGGCACTCACACCTCTCGACACCTCCACAACAAATATACACTGCTACATGTGATTTATTTCTAATTTATTCATTTAAAAATGAAAACATTTATTTCTTCTTTAGGGAAAAAATTGTAATGAATGTTTCCTGTTTCAAAAGTAAAAGATTTTTACATGGATGATCTTCCTTAGAGAAAATCATCAATGGTTTAAAAAATGATGAAAACATTATTTGCACTGAGAGTTTATAAAATTTGAGAACCATATTTACTTACTGTTTATGAATATGGTTATGTATGAGAGACTGTGAGTGAACAATTGATAATGATATTTCATTAAAACAAAAATTTTAAGAAACTTTGTTTTCTTTATGAAAAGCATGCCATTCAGAAAGATCAAACAAGCTGCATGCAGCCTGAGGGGGCTACAGTTTGGGCTCATGACTGTTCTAAACGCAGTTCCGATTTTAAGTAGAAGTTTACTGATAGAATGTAGATATGTATATCTATTGTCTCCGTTCACATTATGAAATGTAAAATGTTGGCTTTCAATTACTAATATATGCTTTTAGTATTTGGTATGTCACTAGTATTGATAAACATTAGACTGAACAAATGAAATGCATTATAAAAGTGTTGGCCTCTGGTTACTTTCTATACTTTTAGTAATTGTTATGTCTCAACCTACTTTCCAAAATTTGACCAAATTTTAAAACATTCATATTTTATTTGAATCCCATTTCAGTCAGATTGAAAACTATTATATACGTGTAGGCCTGTGCTGCCGAATATGACGGCAAAATATTCATATCGATATACCATCTAAAATTATGGCAACATATATATTGATGATGTACCTACTATTGAGTATCTTACATTGAGACACAAGAAAAAAAAATCCAAATCCCTGAGCGTAACAGGAGGGAAATATCTTATATATATATATATATATATATATATATATATATATATATATATAAATACACAACAGTCTTTATTATAACAGAGAAAATATATATTCTTGACTACTCAACGACATAATTATTGTAAAAAAATAAAATAATAAACCACAGTTAAAGAGCGAACATGTGATAAGAGCATTGATAACTGGTAGTAAAGTTTAATAACTGGTAATAAAAAGAATGAAGTGAGCTGATGCTGTCTTGCTGTTGTCTCTCTAATGATCTAAGTTGACACTGTCTCCTTATCATCTCTCACTACAAGTACGACTGGAGGGAAATATATATATATATATATATATATATATATGTATAATAATATTTATAATAAAGACCATTGTGTGTCTGTATATATATATATATATATATATATATATATATATATATATAAAGATCATTGTGTATATATATATATATATATATATATACACACACAATGGTCTTTATTATAATAGGGAGGATAGTTAAATATTCTCTCTCTCTCTCTCTATATATATATATATGTATGTATGTATATAGGAGTGGTGTAATAGCAAACTTTTTTTGGTAAATCAATTATGACTGAGTAGTGAGTTCTATCCTCATTAGGCGTCCCATACTTTTGGCCTTATTTATACCACTTCTTAACTATGTTTAGAAATTCGTTTCGCTCTCTCTCTCTCTCTCTCTCTCTCTCTCTATATATATATATATATATATATATATATATAGTTATACAACATAATATAAAATGTTTTCTCATATAAGAAAACATTTTATATCATATTGTGTAACTACCTGCCAAAAAGTTAATACAATCTGTACAGACCCACACACGTCTGTGATAAATCTATTAAGTAAGTAATGCTTCTTGGCTTAGACTTATATCACACACATGCACAGACATTCGCATAGATAAGAAGAATTAATTTATAGTATTATTCAACAAGTTGGCGGTTTAATGATGTTTTATTGTATTTTCTAATTTTTGAATAACTTGTTAACACATCTGAATGAAAAATGTGGATAAACTTTCGAAGTTCATGTTTTTGTTCTATTTGTTTTTTCGTTTTTTTTTTTTTTTGTTTCTTGTTTGAGTACTTTCGTCTGGACTCTTGTTCATTCAAGAACTTGTTTAGTATCCTATTACGGGAGTCAGCTACATCCTGGCATTTTTTGGAACGTTACATTTCAAATTCAAATATATACGCGTTTCCTGTATCGTATACAATACATAGCATCATGCGTATACCAGATATGATTTTTAAATATTTTATGTGTGTTTGCCCCCACTTCATCAACAAATGTAATATTTTTAATGCAATTTCCTCAGATACGAGAATTCATCATTGTTTTAAATGTTTTACTTACATGAGCGGAGATAAAGTTTCCACTCATTGCTAATGATAGGGTATGATTTAGAATTTTTTTAACAATAATTGTAAAGTTAGAGTAAGGTGTTTGTTTTGTAATCATAAAGCGATATGTACTACTTATTTTAATGATTTTTCTTTCATTTTGTTTATAGTTTTTTTTTTTTTTTTTTTTTTTTTTTTTATGGGTACAATGAATGAATGAATATAAAAAGAATGATTCTTTTCTTTCGGAATAATTGCTTGTGTCATTTTTTCCTAAAGTTCGTTAAGGTTAATTTTATTTGATTTGCTCGTCCACGACTTATAGGAAATTATTGTTAGGTGTTTTTTTTTCCTTTTTTTATATGTTGTTCAACAACTTTTAATGCGCGCGGAGAAATTATTATTTTTGCTTAGTTAATGTTTTTGTTAGCTGGACGTGCGTTGTGGGGCAGTGGATATCGGCTCGGAACGAGAAATCGGGGAGCCGAGTTCGAATTCCAGTTGAATCCATTGCATTCACTTACGCGCAAATACTCTTTGGGAAAGGTATTAATCCGCCTCTTCCCTTCCCTCTATGGGTTAAATTACAGGACTGATTGGGTTCTATAGCCTTGCATTTATGGCTGGCAACCAGTCTACCGCAGAAAGCAATGGCAACCTACTGCGGGAAAATCGGCAATGTCTCTTTCATTCACTTGTTTTTGATTGTTTTCTTTTCTCAAGTGAAATATGTAAAATTGTTTTTTAGTCTCGAAAACATCAAAGAAAGGGATTTTTTAAAGAATGTTAAGTTCATAAGTGTAATAAAACCAGCATTTTCCTCGAAGGTTTCCGTCTGTTTTTATTTTTTATCTTTTATCTTTTATTTTTTAGCTATTTTGAATTTGCCATCGATATTGAACATTTTGTGAACTTAACTAAAAATTCTTATACAGTTTTTATTACAAAATCCATAGTTTCTTTGACACAGCCATTGGTAAAGAAGAGATTTTCAACGTCCAATGAGAGTGAGACATACCGTTATTACGTTTTTTGAGTGCTCAATTACATACATTACAAGAAAGAGATTCATTTTGAATTAGTTTTTACTAGTAAAGTTGATTAGATATTTTTTGTGGGGGATAAGTGATTACATACAGGAGTAGGAATAAAAATGTGGCACGTAGAGGTGTGCTATATAGGTAGCCAGGGTAATACTCGTCCATCATTTAATGTGTTTTATGAAAATCAGACTTCTGCATTCATGGCTGTATCAATGGGAGGCAAGTAGTTTATTTCTTTTTTAGCTTTCTTGTCGAGAATAGAGTCTACAGTACAGTCTATCGGTTTTACTTTTTAACAAAAATACTTATCCCTCTTCCAAATTATTAAGGTTTCTTTTCGTTTTGTTTTTTTTTTTTAAACTAACAGCCAAGTTCGTTTTCTTTTTTCTTTTTGTCTACCTTTTAATGACTTCAGTTTTCTTTTAAGTTAATTAATAAATAACGTTTCAAATTTTGCCCATTTTTTGTGTGTGTAAAACAAAAATTACAGTAGAAATGGCAATTTCATCCCAGTATAAGCATGTGACATACACATGCACACACACCTGTGGAATCACACACACACACACACTTGTGGAAACACACGCACTTACTTGCGCAATCATGCAATTGTATGCATTAAATTCTGTATGTAACCATTTTATATTTGAATAAATGTAATCTGCTTGCTGATTGGTTTGAGCTAGCCAATCAGAATCAAGGTAAGTTAACTACATTTTTACCGCCAACTTGTAAGGGTTTTTGAACACCTATATATATACAATTTGCCGCACATTTTCAGACAGTTGGCAGCAGTTCCAGATAACACCAAGCAAGGCAGTGACAGTCACAGTTACCCGTGATAGCGGCATGCTATCATGGGGTTGTGTTCTTTAATATCAAGTAATTCTCTCATACACCTGCACTAACTGCAAGACGCAATTAGATGTCTTTTATTTCTTTAAATAACACTTGTACAAATTATTACAGTTGGCACCAGAATTTCTTAAGCACACATCATGTCAAACTATATGTGCTTTAAGCCCAACTCACTCCCTCAAAGAATTTCATTCTTTTGTACAACTACAAAATGAACGTTATTCATGAACTCTCAGATTTGAACAATTTTTTTAGCAATAATATTCCTTACACAAATTTCTTATCACACTGATAAATCTTGCACCAACGATGAACATTACAACTTACATTAAAAGCTCTAATACAAATCTTCATACAGTCCATGGAAGACGCTTTCAAACAAACAATTTTACATCATATTCAACATCTATGTAATTTATGTATTTCTTGTTAATATTTGCTAAATACACTGTATCATTGCAAATTGATGCTTTGTCAACTTCATTCCACTTTCTATTTGCTTGTTTAATGAATGATTTTCAATGCTTATAAGAATCATGATGGTTTGTAAGGATTTAGTTAGGAAGTTCCTTTGGGAAATGGCTTTGTACCATGTGAAATCCAGCAGAGAAATTACTCCATATTAACCTTGCAGCAGACCCTCCCACAAGCACATCTTTAATTTTGTTTTTTGATGTTCTATAAGTTGGTAATTGGAGACATCAAGTCAAAGTGGTATGTGGAGTTTCAAAAATATATTTTTCCTCAGTATGAACTGTTGGGCATTTTTGTATTATTAACTTGTGTCAATTAAGGAACTACTTAAAAAGTTTTTTTCAAGGAATAATTTTTGTATATTACTACTTACTAATAACAGTACTATTTAATATTGATTTTTGTATTGTTTTATAAAAGGGGTTCATAGTTAGTAAAACTAATTATAATTCCTGACTTCTTTACAGAGTCATTGGACTTAGATGTTATTCATAAATGTCAAGTCTGAAACAACTTCAGAATAGAGAAATCATTGACAACTGATTTTTTTGGAAGTATATGCACAAACATAGAGGGATAATTTTAATATAATAATATTTATCTTGAAGAACAAACAGATAAACTGTAAATTTTTATTCTTTTATCTATTCTTTATTTAAAAAAAAAATTTGTAACAAAAAAGTGTCTGTTTTTATATGCAGAACAATTAAGTCAATATAGCTCTAAAAATTCAGAGATCAATACCATGTATCAATATTACAAAACAATCATGCTTCTAAAACAATAAAAAGTCAATATTTTTCAATTTTGACATGTGTCACACCTTGTGGAATGTAATGTGAATGAGCACTAATCTACAATGATTATTTTCAAAATAATCTTTCCTGAAGTTGGTAGTAGTTGTTCCACTTGTAAAAAATACAAGTGGAACAGTTACTAACTAGTAACAATTTCTCTTTCAGAAAGACAGGGTACAACTGGTACTCCAAACAGCCATACATTTTTTTTGTACAAACTATTTTGGCCTCTTAATAAGCATAATGTCTGAGGAGAAATTCAATATGAAATTCATCCTAGAGTTTGATGGCTTGGCATCCTGGCCATCTGTGGTCACATGGATCAAAATAGCAAAACTTGTATGCAATATGTGTGGTGTAAAATAATTTGAAAACATAATCCTCCTTAAGGTTGTCAGGTAGAGCATTTGTTGTTTACCAGCAGCTGAGAGAAGAGGAAAGAGTAAATATTAACTGAATAAAATTTGTATTGCATACAATTGGAGTAGATAGATCTGTCTATCACCCGGTTCACACTCCACCCACGTCTATTGAACAGGTTAAGAGGCTCATCCCTTGTTCCCTGTTTAGGATGTGGTTTCCGGCTTTCTCTTTTCCAATCTTTTTACTATTACGTAGCCCCCTGTACATCAGTGGTGTTACCACTTTGCTTGGGGTGATATGGTTAAAAAAAACAAAAAACATACACCTTTTGCAATGGATGTGTTTATGGCATATGAGCAATTCACTGAGTAACAGCTTTGTCATGGAGAATCAGGAGACATACTTGGCAGAGTTGTGAAAATTGCGGTATTATTTGGTAGAATGAGTGAATGCAGACTGGCATGTGCATTTGTAAGGGGATTGCCAGAGCAGGTGAAGTGGCTTCTTTATGCATCAATCCAGATGGTTGCACTATCAATTAACCAGCTGTTGGATTAACTGAGAACAATTATGAAGGATGAGATGATGGAGGATTGTCGGCAGTTGCAGTAGTGCAAACGGTGCAGGATGAGATAAAGAAGCTTCCTACCGAGCATCAACATGATATCATAACATGTCATTGCAGTGGTGCTAATCATATTGCAAAGGTCTCTGTGGACCACATGTTGAAAGATGGAAGCCCCAAATACACTGCTACAGATAGAGATGACGAGATAGTTCATATCTCAAAAAATTGTCTGGGAAATGAGCCAGAGGAAGAAATATTAGCACCAGTCTGTTCCCATCTGAATGAGATGCTACTTGCAATTACTGCATGCATCAATGGGACCAAGAGTGCAGTCTTAGTGGACACAGGTTGCTCGTGGTCACTTGTTAGCAGAACACTTTGTCGTTCCTGGAAGAGGAAGGATATGAATATGCTCACTGTTGGTGATGAGACCCTTAGGAGCTATGGAGTTGGACTTGTTCAATTTGGTGTGAGTGACAGGTGCCCTATTGATGTTGAGGTTCTGATTGTAGATGGGAAGCTATTGGGATATGCTTGGACATCATCAAGAGATTGGGTGGTGTGTGTGTGTGTGTGTGACTAGCAATGACACTGACTTTTTCTCAATTTGACCAACCTTTCTCCACAGCCATCATCATCAACAAGCTGGACTTTCATGCATAATATGACCTGAACAGGAAGATCTGGGTTGTATCATGGAAGTGAACAAACATCACTCATGCTGAGGAACCAGATACCAGTGAATCTTGCACCAAAGCATCTCAGGGAGGAGTGCACTCATGAACTGTAAACCCAGATAGATAATAGTTGGCTTCTTCTGTACTCAGAGGAAAAGCTCAAACCTTCCAAGGGCTGAATCTAACTAATGCCTATTCTGCATGAAAACAAAAAAGACAGTCCACCTTATTATGGATTATCAGGAATTCAATATGATGATAGCTAATGCAAAAATTGAGGGAGTGGCAATAGGAAGGGTCAGAAATCCATGTGGACAAATATTTGTGGGTATTTGAAACAGTAGAAATCAAAGAGAAAAGGTATTGTCTTACCTGTTTGCAGTTGGGTCTCAATGTGTTACTGCTGATCATGTGGTCAATTGTCAGTACTGTGATTGCACAAGAAAAAACCATCCAAAGGGTCACATTGACAATATATTTATCAATGAGAGTGTGTACTCTGGGTCCTGAGTAAGAGTGTACCTGGAACAATTCGAATTGGCTAGCAAGAATCTGAAGCATTCAAATGACGGCACCTATGGACTGGATTTGCATATCTAAGAGGAGCAAGATAAACTGCAATTGATGATTAATATACTCATGTATTGAAAGATCTTTTCCCTCTGTGGAAAATTAATTGGACATCTTCTAGTGTGCAGTTAGCTCCATGTTGTAAATGCATTCATGAAACAACAAGCATACTCTGTAATGTCTGACTGAGATGATCAGACATGGAGCCCACTCTTAGTTTGAATGCTGAAGTTGGAGTCTCTATTCTCCTAGATAAGGCCACCTCCTGTGCTATTCATTGACAATTATGCAGCATTCTGTGGAGAGATGTTTGCAAGGTTTGCAAAGGAGTGGGGTGTCTGAAAGACATTCTGGTGTACCTATGTGCCCTCAGGGAATGGTATCATAGAGAGATGCCATTATATCATCAAGTGAGTTACTGCTAAAACACAATGTTCCATCATTAGGGTGTTATATTGGTATAACAAGATGCCAAAAGATGACACAACAGCTGTGATAGCACCAACTAACTCTATATACAAATATCAAACCTGCATAAATGGTGATGATGTTGCACCACTGCTTGAACATATAGATCCCAGAATCTACAGAGTAGGAGATGTGGTCTGGACAAAGACCCCACATGGTCAATGCATGATGCAATTTACAAAAAGAGAGATTGACAGGAATCTATAGACTACAATTGGTCTTTGTCAATGGAATATCACACCACATCAAAGATCTTCATCCTCATCACAGATCTATTTCCTCAGAAGACAACAGTAGTGATATGTCAGGTTCACTGTTGCTTTTCAGAGAAGCATCAGAAGATTCACCTGCAGAGCCAGAAGAAATAGAGTTGGAAGATGACAATGATGATGCCGAGAACAAGTGAGAACCTATAGACACAAATGAAGAGATTGAAGAACTCCCTCCAACATTATCAAGAAGCACTCATTTAAGAAAGCAACCATCTCCCTGCCACTTACATGATCATGAAATCAGAGAAGAGTGTAGTATGCCTTACCTCCTGGAACAAAACATGCTTGTAAGTGTCTCGTATGCAAAACACATAGAAAAAAATATGGCCGATACAAAAGCTGCAATTTAAGAACTATTTGGTCTCAGAGCACAAAGATTTTGTGAAATGAATTTGTGGCTCATGCAAATTTCCAGACCTCAGCCACTTGACAAAATGAGCATGAGTGAGAGAACATCAAAAGTGCTGTAGATGCTGATGAGTTGATTGGTTATGCTTTGTGTGTGGAGTTTCATATTAGTCTCACCAATAGTGATTGAAAAAACAGGGCTCAACTAGTACTCCAAACGACCATACTTTTTTTTTACTTTACTGATATAAACCAAAAATATAAACAATAGGCTACCATATGAAGCTGCACCTTAACTATAAACAAGCCATTAGAAATATAATTTGCTTGTACATATCACTTAATGGATTAGGAAGTACCTCCAAAAGTTCACTAAAAATAGTAATGATGCAAAAATACCACTAGCTCAATGAAAACAAAGTCTTATCATCAAAACATTTATAATTCAGAGAAAAAAAAAAAACAAAGGATCTTTTAATTATTAAAATTAAATTATATTTTTTTATGTTTTTTAGAATTTTAGAAATTTTGGTTAAAAATCTTGTTTATCTTACATCAGCAGGTAAATTACTATGGGAAATTTTAGTGTCTTTTTGTGGTGCAAAACACACTGATTTGAAAATTCTTGCAAAAATCAGGTAATTGTTGAATTTTAATGAAACTTTCTCTTTTCAGGATTTTCAAAAATGAATGAAACTGTTTTCTTTTTTAGAAAATCTTTGTAACAAATACATATATATCTGATGAGCTGTGATACAGCAAAACAGATCTGTCTGCGGATGACTATATATCTCTATATATATATATTTTACATCTGTTAAATGAAACCCCACTTATATAATTTTATGAAATTTCAAGAAATTATTTTTTGCAGTATTTGATGTTTATATCATTTATTAGTTCTTGGAGAATTTAAATAATGTTTTTGGTCAAACAGGACTCTAGTGATAAAAAATCTGTTCTAAATTGTAAATTAAAAAACACAATAAAACTAAGACATTGTTTAATTAGAGAATTTAATTGCTTTTATATATATAAAATATGGCCTCTATTTGCTTAAGAAAAAATTTTTTCAATGAATAATTAATTTCTACAAAAATGTTTTTCATTTTTTTTAAATTTTAATTAGAACAATTCATAAAATTTTAAATCTTTTAAAATTCTGTATTAAATTGTATAGTCAAATGTTATTAAGTTAAGACTGTAAATGAAAAAGCTTACTACTATTCAATGACACACAATATTTTTAAAAAAATTATAAATTCATTACATGTGTATATAAATGTGTCGATTTTTGTAAATATGGATATCCAAATATGAAATCATCAGAAAATAAGAGTAATAACTATAGTAATGTTAAAATTTATTGGTAATTCCTTGTAAGTTAGACTATAAAGCTAAAAGATGTAAAATTCAATAAATTAAACTGCCTATAATATTTTCTTGACTTTTTAAGTGTTGTGGTGAAATCTTCGTCTAAGTTGTGACCTGTTTGGAACTGGAAGTAAGACACGGAAACAAGAAGGTAGTGTCAAACAGTGTATGAGAATAACAGAACAATATATACAATAATAAGTGTTAATAATTAGCAAATAGAAGTGTAATTTCCAACGGTATAGTTACACTGAGTTTGACTGCCTCTAGACTGTCTTTTGACTGCTCCACAACTGCATCCCCTGAAGTCACTCCAGTTAGTATTTATAGCAGGAGGAAGAGTCCATTTCACATAGAAGGGCACCATAACATTAAGATTTCTAGTAGTTAAAAAAATTGTATAAAAAAGGTATTCACATTATATTTACCAAGTAATTGTTACAGTTATGTCCCCTTTATATAAAATTCTGAAACAAGTTTATTGTGAGATAAAAATACCCACCTTCATGTTAAAAACCCTGAACTTCATTATAAAAACACCCACCTCACCTCTGTGATAAAAACACCCACCTTTATGTCAAAAATGCTTTGCTATGATATTTTAAACTTAAGTAATATTTGTTTCAAATCAGATTAATTAAACTTTAAATCAGCTAATCTTGCACAAATGTTTCAGAAAAGTATATTTTGTTCTTGAAAGATATTTTAATAAATTATCTAGTGTTGACAGATTTTTTTAATATGAACAGTTTTAGTATTTTTACTGACCATAAAAAACAACTCATTCCAATCATTTTAAATTCAGTTTGATATACAGTAAAGTATTTTGCTTATTAGAAATTATTAAATTTAATCTATTAGCTTGAAATTAATATAGAGAAAAAGCAAACATGTTTGAACACTCCATATCCACCATCAGGAAGAGAAAGTTGAAATCAGATGGATACATCATAAGCACCAACAATCTTACCACTATCATTGTACAAGGTTCCACCATAAACAAAAGAAGAAGAGAAAGGCAGAAGAAAAATGGACTGATAATGTCACTGAATCAACTGGAAGATTATTCCTGGAGACTTGGACATTGGTACGTACTTGAGATATATGGATGGAGGTTGCCAGGTGCTGAGCAGCACAGTAACTTCACAACCATATCTGGTGATGGGGCTAATACTAATGATGAAATAAATTATATAGCAAAATATAGCAGTAACAACAACTAACAAAATAATCCTTTTCTATTGCAGCCAAAAACATCCAAACTACAAATAAAATCAAGTAGCCAGTAAAAACATTATCCACATATATGCATCTCCATTGAAGCACAATAAATATATGAGATTAAGAACTTACTACAAAAATAAAAATAACTAACCTCATTATTACAAACAGCAATTGTCACCAACTTCTTGTACAACACACCAATGTCAGTAATAAATTACATTCCTTAACTTGCTCAATCATCATATTTATATGCTGGACATATACACACTATTCTGTCCCCGTTAATCTGCCACAAAGCAATATTCACCCACAGCAATAAACATATATTATTGCCAATAAGATCACAATCAACATAAGACAAATGCTCGCAAACAAATCATGCATACCATTTTTTTTAATCATTTCACCTCTAAACAAAGCACTAAAATCACTAAGATGCAAGAGATTGAGTGTGAGAGAACATAAGGAAAACAAAACATCATTAATTGACATTGAATGCATTAAGGAGAGAGTTTGGGTTATCCCACTTGACTTTGCTAAAAAACATCTCTAGGAGAAGCTCCTTAAGCCTATAAAAATGCATACATTTTTCTCCACACTCACCTTTTTCTCTTTTTCAAGCTCGGCTATAAGTTGTAGCCACATGTAGGAACAAAATCCCCACCCCACTTGGGCACGTTCATTTTCATGGTTTTACTTTTCTCTTGTGACTTTTTGTATTCTTTCACACATGTCTATCATGTAGACCGCCACAAATTTCAAAAACACTAAAACACATTCTCTTCTTTAAAAGTTTTTTTTTTATGAAACTAGTCTTTAAAAGTTTTCCTCCTTTATTGTAATTATAATTCTTTTATTTAATACATGCCTTGTTGTTTGTTTTGTATTACTCATTTTTATGGGAACATGCACTGAGTCTGTCAATATTGGTTGTGGGATAAATTTTCCAGGAACCTGTAAATGTTTACTCTCAAAAGTGTTGATTCCCACAGCATAATGGTGACTGAATGTCCACCCAATCATACAAGCAATTCTGTAACAAGAGAACAATAAAAGAATTGGAATTAAGAAGATAAAAGATAATGATTGACATTGCATTTAAATTTTTGAAGATCAAAGTTGATTTGAAAGCAGTAAACCAGAAAACAGTTCCACAAGTGATAAGTGTGAGAGAAGAAGCTGTTAGTATAGAACTTATGGTTAGTTACATCTAGCCATTTCAACTGTAAAAGGATGAGAACTTACCACTAATCTAGTATTGCCCTTAAATTCATAAAGTCCAGGTATTATAGAGGAAAGTTCATTAAAACGATTACCATGAAAATATTTATAGAAAGAAAATAGGGAAGCTTTGTTATGATGGTGGGAAGGTAATTGAAGCCAAGATGCAAGGTCAGGACCAGTAATATTGTAGATTCTTCTTTGTATTTTATCTAGAATCTCTGAATACAGAACAAACGTAGACTTTATATCTTTTTTGTTCATTATGTCACGTAACTAACTCTCTTCACAACAGAAATAGAAAGAACAGAGATAAAACCCTTCAACATGATATCGGTTCAGACTACTACAGAAAAAGGTTATGAATGAATTGCCATGTAGCAGCTTAGAAAATAGAGCCAACCATACATTTATCCAGCTGGTTTATTAGTTTTACTTATTATCATCACTAACTATTTGTTTATCACTACTGCACTTTAATGTCTGTGGCTGGTATATCATATGTTGTATGACTGGACAACAGACAAGCTATACCACATACAACACATCTTCAGATCTCAGTCTTGCACTTTCCAACTTCAGTCAGAACACTTCAGTTAATCTCAAATGTCTAATCATAATGGAATTGCTTGTACTACACACACTGCTGTGAATGGGTTAGTCTGATAGTAATGGAATTGCCTGTATTGCACACATTACTGTGAATGGGTTGATCCATCAGTCTATTTTTCATCATTTTTTCTGCTTATTATTATGCTCTGGCTTTTACTAATGAAAAAAAGGACCTCCTTAATTTTTTGCATAAAAATTGTATACCGGAAAAAGACTATAGAACAGAACATCGAAAATATTGTGGTGTTAACAAAAGCTATAAAAAGAATGAATTCAGTTTTCTGCATGAGGAATGATAAATATTGCTCTCTATCAAATCTATAACTATAATCATTAAAATAATAAAAAGTGATAAAAGAACAGTATTGTTCACTATATAATTATCAGTGTAAAATAAACTAATATTTTGTCACATTTGACTTAAGTCAAAGTTTATTGTATATCCTCTCTATTATAATAAAGGGCATTGTGTATTTATTTGTGTGTGTGTGTGTGTGTGTGTGTGTGTGTGTGTGTGTATATATATGTATGTATATATGTATTTCACTCCTGTGATGCTCGTGGGGAGAGAGACAATAGTGAGGTAGCATCAGCTCAGTTTATTAGAGAGACAATTGTGAGGCAGCATTGGCTCAGTTCATTCTCTTGACTACCAGTTATTAAACTTTACTACCAGTTATAAAAGCTCTTGCTGCACCATTGCCCTTTAACAGTGCCTTATTATTTTATATTTTTGCAAGAATTATGTCATCGAGCAGTGAGGAATATATATATCTTCTCTGTTATAATAAAGACTATTGTATATAGTGCATATACACTCTTATATAGTATTTCATGTATAAAGATTTTCGTATTTATAAAAATATATAGTAAAATATTGGTTTACAGTACTCTAGTAACCGTTGCACATGACTGTACATAGTCATTAAGTACTGTACACATATATTGCACAAGTGTTAAAAAAACATAACCTTACTTATTTGAGAAGTGTTAAAAAGCCACATAAGTTACAAAAACTTCTTTTGCTACATAAAAACTTGGTAAGATTCATAAACAGTTATGAAGATAAAGACCATGCAAGAAGATGAGACACATTGTGTTTGCCAACTGCAGAACTATTTTCAGCGCACATGATTTTTTTCTGTAAAATGGTGCAATATGCTTTTAAATCAGTTATTCTTATTGTATCCTGGTTTCTTCAACCTACAATGTCTCACATGACCATCTAAATTCTCCAAGTAAGGCCTGTACAGTAAATATCAGCTTAATCAAAGGCCACCATGTACTGTAAAGTACATATGCATTGCACACATAATCTTATAAAAAGATAACATAACCCCAAGTAGATACAATATGTAGATTACTGTACAACATTAAACAAACTGTATGTGTACCCGTACAGTATTTTTTTGCTACATAGAATATACTTGTAAGATTCATGCATATAACATAAAAAATCAGATTCTACAAATTAAAATTTACAGTTTATAATCATAAAACATTTTATATTTTTACTGTACATTCTCTATCCATCTCTATTTCATACAGTATGGAAATTATAAGGCCTTTTAGGCTTGCTACCAGAAGCCTTAGAAGAAACAGGGCACTTTTTAGTCATCTTGAGGCTTAAAAGCAAAATGTCACAAGAAAATCACTTAGCACTTTCATGGTAGTTACAGAACTTGGCATGAACTGATGCACCATGTGATACTTAGGAGGTTGAAGGGCAAGATGCTGCACCTACAAAGATGCTCTGCTTCATGGCCAATTCACAACACAAATCTCTGTGCTCTCATTTGGTGACTCTTGTCTGTCAGCCAATAGCAAGTCATGTATGGCCTCTTGTAGGTAGAGACCATGCGAGAGGATGAGACCCATTGTGTTCACCAACTGCAGAACTACTTTCAGTGTATATGTTTTTTTTCTGTGAAATGGTGCAATATGCTTTATAATTTATGTAATTAGTGTTTTTTTTTCTGTTCTTAACTTTTCTGATGCAAAATACCTATTTTACTATTAAATACATTAAAATAATGCATTTCTATGATTTTCAAATTTCCATGAATTTTCTGGTATTTTTCATAATTTCTGTGATATTAAATCACATATATATTTTTTAAAAGCCTGCAATACAGTGACACCATGAAAGGTAAACTGTGAAATTATGAGGGAAATTTATATATATGTATATATATTTTATTCCTGTCATGCTCAGAGATGTTTGGATTATTTTTTTCTTATGTCTTAATGTAAGATATGTTGTCATTTTAGACGGTATATTGATATAAATATTTTGCCAACCTTTTTTATGGCATGGCTTACTTGTATATATATATATATATATATATATATATATATATATATATATATATATATATATATATATGAGAATGCTGAAAAGTTCTTGATACCCTTCTTAAAATATAACCAAAGAACTTTTTAGTATCCCCTCATTATATATATATATATATGACTGGGTGTTTGCATAAGTGTCAGCATAAGTAAACAAAAGAACCTGTCTTTGCAGACAATTGAAAAACATTAAAGTTGAAAACAATGCGAAAAACACAATAAATATTGTTTGTCTGAATTTCTGGGTAATAAATACAGGATTTATTATATCAATTTCTGGTTTCTTCAACCTACAATGTCTCACATGACCATCTAAATACTCTGAGTAAAATGAATGACCTGATTTCCTGCAAACAGATTATTTAAGAAGAAAAAGAGAAACTGCAGATAATTTTTGCAACAAGTATGTGTAATTTGATGCAGAAATCAATACTTTTTCTTTTGTTCATTTCATATCATTTACCAGAGATCAATAGCCTTGGATCAATAGTTTAAATCAGTTATTCTTATTGTATTTTTTGTTGGTTCAATTTAATGTTCCTGTCATGGAGTTATGACTTTCATGCTAATGTCACAAAGCCATTTTAAGTATGTTTATTAATGTCTAAGTGCTCTATGAGGCTGGGTTTATGCTAGAGTTGGCTCAGTCCAATAAATGTCACCTGCTATTTTCATTTATGAATTATGTCTATTTTCTTTATATAAAATAAGTGTCAAAATATATTAGGTATTTTCTAGGATTAGTTTAATTTAGTTCAAGGCTACAATAATGGGTAACAGGTAGAAAATTTGTTTGATGAGTTCTTTGACCAACTAAGAAGGGATTTCCCCCAAAATTCTGTTTGGTCCTTTTGTCAGATTTTCGAAAGTGACCCATGTTGAGAAATTTTGACATCTCCCATAGAGCCAAAGCATTTTTTATGGTCAAATTCCTGGGACTATTGTAGCACCTTGTGCGTGTGTGTGCAGATTTGAGTTTGTCAGTCTTCCAATCAAAGCAGATTCATCAAAGGTTCAAGATTTTAGGCCATTTGATCCAAACAACCTGTATAGATATGAATAAAATAAAAGTTAAAACAGCAAACATTAAGATTGCATAAACAGCACACAATACTGACATGAAAACCACCCTGAAGAATGTGATCCAGAAAAAAGAAGCTATAATTACCTGCTTAATTAGCCATCAAAACAATCTATAATAACTTGGTTGGCTGCATTGTTCTCATCTTCTGTTGCTCATAATTATCATTTTTTGTCACCTTATAAAGTAGGGAAGAAACCAAATACAACAGATCTACTCAGAATAGCTGTGAGGCAACAACCTGGCTCACCTAACCTTTAAGCATGTTACAGACATGAAATTACTCCATTTACATAAATTCGAAATATCATGTGATCTTCTGACTAGTGAATGATTGATGCTTATTTAGGTCACCTATTTGTAGTCAAGCTGAGCTACAGAAACCAATGGACAAAAAGATATAAATAACAAATCAACACAAGTGTAACAATATATAATTCTGGAAAAACAAATAAAGATATGTTGTCATCAAATGAACAAAAATAGAAAGAAATGAACAAAATAATTAGCAGAATTTGAGCCATAAATTGTCAAGAATTTAAATATAGCTTCCACTTGTTTATTTACAAAGTAAAATTTGATTGCCTTTTAAAACAATCTATAGAACTCATTTAAAGTTTTATTGAATCATTTTTCTTAAAAGAATTCTTTTGCATAAATAATTTCTAAAAGATCTCTAAATATTAAAATAATTTAATTGGCTGGTACCATTGCATCTTGTAGCCCCAATGTTGTTGATATTTACTAAGCTTAAGGGAAATTGGGTAAGAAAAATTCTGTTATGCCAATAAAGAGGACCTGCATATCTAGAAAATTTGAAATCAAAACCCTTACTTTTACCTCTTGCACTGAGAGGAAATAACAATTTCAAGTATAAGTCAGACAAAAATCTTGATATTTATTAAAGTTTTAAAAGAAGGCCACATTAATTGGGCATCTAGTGAGGATTGAACTGCCTACACTAGTGAATTGATCTATAAGATCTTACTAATTATGCTATAGTAGGTACCCAAGAATATTCACTCTGTTTAGCTTAGTATAGAACAAAGACTTAAATATAGGGCACCCAATTAAAGCTGTCTGATTGGATAATAAATAAGAAAATTGTGCTACATTTGAAAGACTACATTCAGTAAATCTTAAATGTAATTTATTCTCGTTAATTCAAGTTAGTCCAGTTTATTTTAAAGGTAGCTTGAAAATTTGTAAAATTGCAAAATTCAAAATTTAGTAGCAATGTACTTTCAAAAGAAGCCCAGTCTAGCAACCCTGCACCTAATTATAACTGAATTCAGTATTGTAATAATTGTTTGTGAAACTACCTTGCTTGCGATTGCTCCACAGTGAGGTATTCATAATTCATAGTGACTTATCAAGATTATTCTGCACAAACTCAACAGTAATGAGGCTTTGAGCAAGGATCAAATTTACAGTACTATCATAATCGGTCCTCTCAGATGAAGAGGACATTTGAAGCTACAGAGATGTGATTCTGCAGAAGGATGTTAGAATAACATGGTAAAAGCATGTAAGCAATAAGAAAGTTTTAAAGAAAATGGAAACCGAAAGAACACTTAAACTTAAAATCAGAATGAGAAAGTTGATATTTCTGGGATGCTTAATGAGGAAAGAGGGCTTGAAGAATTTAATGTTCAAAATACATACTGACTAATGTTACTTAGTGCTATAAAGAACAAGAAGCTGTGGAGAACCATTATTGCCTACATCCTGAGGGGACATGATACATATAAGAAAAAAACAGAACATAATCAATTTTGAGAATTGCTTCTTAATCACTTCTTTATAAAAAAATACTCATATAGCTACAGTGTTATCCATGTTGTGAAAAAATATACAAGAGTCATGCAAAAGGTTCACTCAGGAATTGAAGAGACAGGACAGTTTTTCACTATTTTTCAATATAGCCTCCCTTGACATCAATGTACTTGATCCAATGATGCTTAAGCACTACAATTTCATCATGAAAGAAGGTGGCATCCTGGTCCTCCAAAAACTCTATCACAACACATATGATCTCATCATTGTTTCGAAAATGGCAATCCCGTAGGTGGGATTTGAGTTTAGGGAAGAGGGAAAAGTCAGATGAAGCTAATCCTGATGAGTAAGGAGAATGGGGTAGCTACAGTTGGCTGATTCAGCTACTGCAACAAGAGCAGTATGAATGAGCATGTTATCCTGGAGTAAGAGTACACCTGCCCTCAACTTCCCTTTGCATTTTGACTTGACTGCTTTCTTCAGTTATATTAATTCTTATGTATAGTATTGTCCATTAATATTTTTTCCTTTTGCAGGTAGTCTATCATGATTACACCTTCAGAATTTCAAAAACAGAGGCCATCACTTTGCCAAAAAACCAGTTTGCTTGAACTTCTTTGGGGTGAAGAACTAGAGTGTTTCAACTGTTTACTTTGAAGTTTTGATTCAGTTTCAAAGTGATGAACCCAGATTTCACCTTGAGTTACTAATGTGCAGTAGAAATACTCAGGTTCAGCTTGTAATTGACTCAAAAGTGTTCTGAAAATGTCAATGCTTTTCAGCTTCTGCTCTGATGTAAGCATTCTTGGGACCCATCTTGTAGACAGCTTGCTCCTCTCTAAAACATTGGAAACATTATAGACCAAACCAGAACTGGTGCCTATGAACTTAGCTATCTGCTGAACAGTAAGAAGTCTGTCATCCAAAACTATATGGGAAATGGCATCAACTTGTTCATCAGTGGTTGAGGTTTTTGAATGACCTGACTGACGGTCAACTTCTGTGATGTTCTTGCCCCTCTTGAATTTCACAGCCCACTTCATCACAGTTGCATTGAAAGTGTCTGTGACATGTTCCCATGGATTTCCTTGAGTGTCATACTTTCTTTAGCAAATACTTTATAACTGCTTGGATTTCTGTCCATTTTTACATTTCTTGCACACATCTCACCTTTTTATGGGCCTCACCTGCACAGGAATTAAGACAGAAATCTGAATGAGTTTTCTAGTTTTATAAGAAGTGTTGTGTGTTGCCCTATAAAAATGTTCAGTTATGGCTCTTCTTTCTGGGTGAGGCTTAGAGCTTTTTGAAGGACTCTCATAAAACACTACTGTGCATTTTGAACATAAAATCAATGTAAATTCTGTATAAGTTCTTTAAAAAGGTAAAGCTTGATTGGATGTAACAACCTTACTGTTGAGATAAAAAGCTTCAATAAGACAAAAGTAAAAAGCACAATCAAAAATTAATTGGAAGAATCACCATATAAAAATACCAACATAAAACTATTAAACAGGTATCAGACCATTTCTCCAACAAGCCTGGAATTGGAGATAATCTGGATTTTTTGGAGTTTTACACCAAAACTTAATATATACTTAAAATAAAAAAGCAACAAAAAGTTAAGTCTGAAATTATATTTAACAGATATAAATTAATTAATTTTTAAATCAGGGACTATTTATTTATTTTATTAACTGAGCTAAATTTCTTAAAATATATGATGAAAAGTAAACAAAGGAAAGCAAATAACAAAAGTTTGATTAAATTTTCTTAATTTTTTGAATTTCAGTAGATTTTTAAATACAAGTGTATATGTGGCACTGAAAATTTTTCAAATAATTTTTTGTGTGTATTTTTTGTAAAAAAATAAATACTTACTGGAGAAAGAAAGAACAAAACACATTTCTACATAATGAAAGAAAATAATTTTTATATAATAGTTTTCTCTAATTGTTCTTTGTTTTTAAGTTAAAAATTTTATGGAATTAATTAAATTGTTATGTGTGACTGAATATCAATAGTTGTTGATTTTACAAGTCCATGATCAAAGTGATTGTACAGTAAACTCTCTGAATGAAAACTAACCAGTTTTTACAAAAAATAGCACATTTTCTGGCAATTATGATCTTCTAGAAGCCAAATAAATTGTCTGAGACCTGTACAAGATAATAAACAAAAAATATAATGCAAAAAAGAAAATGGCAACAAATTTAGCTGTGTATAGATGTGAATCGTTTTTTTTGCATGTTAAATATTTGTTAGTATGGTATTTTTGGGCAGCACGGATTTTTGGGTGTGAAGTGTATTTGTGTTTAGTGATGCAGTGGTCTGAAATTTGAAAAAAATGTGTATTGTTGAAAATGCCAAAGAGGTGGGGTTTGGATTTAGAGATTTTTTATTATGACTACAGAAGTCAGAAAAGGTTATGCCCCAAATTCAGAATTGCACCAGAAGACAGCTATCAGTAGAGTGGAAGTGACACCAAGCTAACAGTTATGAAGCAAAATTTTAATTTGATTTGTAGAATCTGATACGAGCAGTTGAAAGGAGCAGTTGGACCCTAAGTTAGGCTTAAGCACCAGGATTTCTCCTGAGTGGGGATTTTCTTTCTGTATGCAGAAGTTCTGACAACCCTGACCAAAAGAAGCTACTCCTATTCCACGGTATGTCACTGAAGATATCTTTTAAAAAAGGAAAATAAAATATGGTTATATTTTACTAGCAGTATAGTTCGGCATTGCTTGAGTGTAATGAAAGCTTTAAAACTAATCCATGGTCCTGGAGCTCAGACTCTTTTGATGTTGACACGAAAGACTAAAAAGCAATAGTTGTTTCCAGTTAAAGTGAAACTGTACACTCAAAGAAAAATGAATGGATGTAAGTCAAATTTTGAAGTTTGGTGAGAATCGGATAAAAATTTGTATAAAGAACATACAGACAGATAAACAGACACACACACAAACATCTTGCCTTTTATATTATCAATTTTTTTATATTATCGATTTTCTGCACTATTGTAAGAACTGCAACCTTGAAACTTCTGAATATCATTTCTTATGTCTTTGTCTATGAGTGTATGAAATTTGATTAAAATCGGACCACTCCTTCTATAACCCGATTTTTTCATTATCGATTTATCGGGGGGGGGGGGGGTACCTCGACACAAAACCTAACTAAGAACACTCACAGACGATTATAGTACAACTGTGTCAATTTTAAAGAAAATCGAGAGTCTATAGGTCACACACACACACACACACACACACACACACACACAAAGTTCCATTTATAAAATAAGTTTAGATTTACACTTGATTCAGTTTATTATTTCAACAAAGCATTTGTTGCAGATTATTGTTGTTGTTGCTGATAGGGTTGACAAAGAAAATGAAGAAGAAGCTTATGAAATGTGATTGTGAAATTGATTTACAGTGAAAGTTGGTTTGAGTGTTCCCCAACAAGTGATTTATGATTTCAAAAGTTTTAATCTCATTATTGTAGTTACAGAAGTTGTCAAGCCAAAAGATTTTAGTAGTTGTCCTTGTCACAGTTGTAGTGAAACAGCCAAATTTGCAGAAGATTTTATTGTTGTTCTCATTATTTTAGTAACATTCATCTCAAACACCATTGATTCATAATGACAAGTGGATCTCAGAAGAAATATATACCCAACAAAAGAACTAATCTAGAGAACTAAGGAAATGACCATTTATGATATATTGCCAGAATATAAGATATAAGTTCAATTTTTATTGGAAAATAAATTATTTTATTTCTGATTAAGAACTGCTTACTGTGCGGACATAGAATGCGATCACCTGAGCATTGTGCTAAATAGAAACAATAAACTGAAATTAATCATGAGCACAACCTGTTGATACATGTATGTAGCATGATTTGATTATTTTTGTCAATATATTGATTGAATTCTAGATAAGTCATTTACTATAACTTTACACCTGACACAAAACAAGTCTTTAATTTTACTTTGGTCTCAAATTTTAAGTAGTTAAAATTTAGTGCTTTTCTTTAAATATCCTAATTTTTGTAATTACTTCAAAACATTTAGGACTTTTATGGATTATTGTCCAGAATAGTAATAAGTATAACTAATAAGCAACAAATGTTGTGCTGAACAAAAGTATTATATATATATATATATATATATATATATATATATATGTAAAAATATACTCAGTTTTAATCCGAGATTAAGGAAACTATGGTTAACACTGTTAACAATAATAATCTAAACAATAACAAATACATCATACTACCAACCAATTCCATTACATCCAATATCCAAAACAATCTATCTCATATAAAAAACACACACATAGTAACAACTACTTCAAAAACTATTATGGACATTGTGAGATCTGAAAATAACCGAAATCAAAATGACGAACAAGCAGGTGTATACCGAATAAATTGCCAGGACTGTTCCTCCATCTACATTGGAGAAACAAGTAGAAATCCCCAAAAACGTATATATGAACACAAAAGAGACATCACTAATAATAATCTAACCAATGCATTAGTGATTCATAGAAATAAATTCAACTACAATTTCGATTTTAAAAATGCCACACTAATAAAAAGAGTGGACAATTTATTCAGAAGGAAGGTTCTCGAGAGTGCCACTATCCAAAACTACCAGAACATCAATTTGCGACCCGGATTTTTCCCAATCTCACCTATGCTTAGGGAAATTATATTAAAACAGACTAAAATGAATGGTGAGAATTTCAAAGAAAACGGTTGATTTCCTTTTTCATTCTAAGATCTTGTGCTTTTGCACTGCACATGGGGGAGTTCTGGAACATACTAAACATACAGAATGGACAGTTTTCAAAGAAAACTAATAAACTCCCTTCATCTTAACGTTGCGTGACTTTGCAACTACACATGAAGAAATTCTAAAAACTGAAATATTCTGTTAATTTTTTTAAATGATTTGTGAGCGTATTTGTGGTTACCAACACTAATTTTGTTTATAGATATGTCATTTAGAATAAAGCTCATTTCGTCTTTCTGCCTTGAAAAAGTCCATCACGGACGAAACGCATAGGCGATTTAAAATACAGTTTTCCTCTTGTCTTTATTTTATTTAACCATATATATATATATATATATATATATATATATATATATACCATACAAACCATACATATATCTATGTATGGTTTTCTCTCTTTTTCTCTCTGTGTATGCGCGTATATATATATATATATATATACACACACAGAGAAAGAGAGAGAAAACCATACATAGATAGATACATGCAGAGGGAGATTGATTATTTTGTGATTGATTCATTTTCTACAGCTTATCAATCCTTTGCCTTGTATTTAAAACGCTAAGATATTTTTAGATTGTAAGAATTTTCAAAAAGATAATAATGCTTTAGTGATACAAATTATTGCTAATTAGCCCATAGTTGAGGGGAGAAAAAGTTGATTTGTACTTTTTCCTAATGAATAAAAGTGAATAAAAGAAACTCAGTGACAACTGGAACTTGTCTCTACAACTAACAATTTGAAGCCATTATCCATTATACCACCTGCATACCCAAACTTACAGTACCTGGTGTGTCCAAATAGTCACCCATCTAGGTACTGATTAGGCTCAACATTGATAACTTCACGCAGGAACTGGTGTTTGAATATGATGTGACTGTAAACCAGACACAGATACACTGAAACAGAGATAGGATAATCTAAAATATAGAATAGTTAAGTGTATTGATGATGGTTGATAATAA
This sequence comes from Ascarosepion bandense, assembly GCA_037127315.1. Classification (NCBI taxonomy): domain Eukaryota; kingdom Metazoa; phylum Mollusca; class Cephalopoda; order Sepiida; family Sepiidae; genus Ascarosepion; species Ascarosepion bandense. Next base: position 1,443,103 of record JBBBDQ010001432.1, read on the forward strand.
TCCAAAGTTATGACCAATTATATTTCAAAACCTAATATTATTAAAATTAACTGAATAATTAACTGAATAAGTAAAGAAAAATACATTAGTGACAAAAATATAAGAGTCAATTGATGCTGCTACAACTGTTCAACAGTGATGTAGTTATACAAATCAAAATGTTGATTAAAATTAATCCAGGTCACATGATATGGGACATCACAGAGATACCCCATGTATTTCATAAGTATTGTAAGGCATAAAAACACTTGAATATGTGAACCGTTACAATTTAACAGAAAATAATTTAATGGACTTCAATTCCATTTACAATTTTCTGCTCAAATACAACAAAAATAATCCATTTTTGAAAAGTATGACTACAAGCAAACAGGTGAAGAGGCTCATCCCTTGTTCCCTGTTTAGGATGTGGTTTCTGGCTTTCTCTTTTTCAATCTTTTCACTGTTTTATTTATTTATTTATTTTTCAATTGGAGTAGATAGACTAATCTATCGCCCGGTTCACACTCCACCCATGTCTGTTGAACAGGTGGAGAGGCTCATCCCTTGTTCCCTGTTTAGGATGTGGTTTCCGGCTTTCTCTTTTCCAATCTTTTCACTCTTACGTAGCCCCTGCGCTTCGGTGGCATTACTGCCTTGCTTGGGTTGATATGATTATAAAAAAAAAAAAAAAAAAGAAATGTAAAATAGATTAAAACAATGTGGAGTGAAAATGATGCTGGAGAATATTAGATGAGTTCTTCTTACTCTCTTCAAAAGCTGTCCTGCTTCTGAAGACAGTGATGCTGTGTGTCTGGTGGAATTGGAAAGACATTGTGTGCTATAAGCTTCTTCAGTAAAATCAGACATTGAATTCTGACAAGTACTCTTCCCATTTGGACCAGTTAGAGCCAGCAACTGATGAAAATCATGCAAAATTAGTCAATCTGAAGGGTTTTTGTCTTCCATCAGGACAACATCAGACCTCTCATCTCATTGCTGGTCCAGCAGAAATTGGTATGAAAATAGTTTACATTTGAATTACAACGTATTTTGATCCGTAGTGAATTTTCTTAATGAGAAAAAATTCAGTTCTCTGAAAGCTTGTAAAAAAACACCTAAATCAGTTTGTCACCTAGAAAGATAAAAAGTTTTGGGAAGATGAAATGATAAAGCTGCCTCAAAAATGACAAAAACGCAGTGAAACAAAATTACACTAATGTTGTTGAATACATCAATGTCCAACTATCTTAATATTGTTTTGGAAATTTGCTTAAAATTTTTTACAAACTTGTTCTCAATTTCATTCAAGAGAGCTTTATTGTAGCCTCAAAATTTGATTAGCTGTATAAAAATGGTTGAGTCTGAGTTAAATTTTGGCAGGCATAAAATCTATGGTTTTATATTCATGAAAACATGTTGAAAGCTTACTAAAAATAAACAAAAATAATAGATAAATAAAATAAAAATGGAAGAGAATGGATAGGTCCTCATTAAAGTTAATAAATAGCTACCAAGAAACCCTATTTGATCCAAACACTTTAAATGAAAGTAACAGGCTAAAAATTTGTCAATGAAAGTAGTCATTATTTTCAATTTTTTACTAATATTGCTTTTGCTTTTTATTATAATTCTTAGTTTAGTAATCTTAAACCTTCAAAAAAGCAATGTGAATTTGAAATAAAGAACATACTGCTAACAAGACTTGTTTCCCTTATTGGACAGGCTAAAGATAAGGGATATGAGTTCAAATCTTGCTAGAGACTTATTCTTAATTTCTGATTCACACTGAATAAAGATCTTAACAGTGTTTTGATAAAAAGCAATTAAAATTAAATGAAAAAAATAAGTAAAACATTTGTACTGACATTAAGCAAAAATATTAAATTTATATTTTTTACTAAAACTTCTAAAATTTATATAATTTTTATTGAATGCTGAGAATGTAATCCAAATTGTTTGAGCTATTTGTTCTCCTTTTTTTGTTTACTTTTCTTCATTATTTTTATGGTTCATAATAAATGAATCCATTGATAAGTTAAAGGTGACCTAGTATACATCAACAAACAGCTGTCTGGTCTATGAATAAAGAAGTGCTATAATACTTATCATCCAATGATCCAAACAAAATAGAATCAGGCCACAGCTTTAATTTACAGTCAACAATTGCTTTAAAAAGCTCTGTTATAATCCAATTATTTTTTATGTAAATCATCAATAAAATTAGGTATGTAAATCGCATATACCCAGCCAGAGCATGTAAAACTTTCAATAGAGGAAGAAACAAATGGTATATATCCTTCTGAAAATTAAAAGAAAAAAAAATAGATAAAATATTTCTCTAAAAAACTGACAAGAGAAAAGTTATTTTAACAATTAATTAAATAACTGATTCTATTTATTGATGTTTATTAAACTAGTTTTCCACAAAAGGAAGCATTCAGTGAAGTGCAACAGTGCTCAGAAAACTTACTAACAGCTGTCCATAACAGTTTACCTAGTTTACCTGTAATGTCAAAATAATGACAATATTTAAGTTTGCAATTACATTGTTCTGATAAAATATAAAAAATTCATGTTTCCCTGCATTTTCATGTTTATATTCAATACTTTTTGAATATTATTCAAAATAAATAACATTCTCTTCACCATTTTATCAAGAATTCTATTAACCGAGTTTAACATGAAATAAAATTCTATTCTATATCATCATAGGAGTTATGACATACAGATAGACAACTTTTTTTTTTTAATCATATCACCCCAAGCAAGACGATAACACCACTGATGTACAGGGGGCTACATAAGAGTGAAAAGATTGGAAAAGAGAGAATCAGAAGCCACATCCTAAACAGGGAACAGGGGATGAACCCCTTCACCTGTTCAGTAGACGTGGGTGGAGTGTGAACCGGGCGATAGTTTAGTCTATCTACTCCAATTGAAAAAAAAACAAAGTGAGAAGATTAGAAAAGAGAAAAGAGAAAACCAGAAAACGCATTCTAAACAGGAAACAAGGGATGAGCCTCTACACCTGTTCAATAGATGTGGGTGGAGTGTGAACCGATCAATAGTTTAGTCTATCTACTCCAATTGAAAAAAAAAAAAGTGAAAAGATTAGAAACTACCCTAATCTCTATGCAGTGGAATCTTCTAGTAAAAATAAATTAAAAATATTGATGATCATAAATCCCAAATTTATTCTTTAACAACATGAAATATTTGTGCAAATACTAGAAATATTTAAAATATAAAATGACCGGTTTTTAAGGCAGAACTTACACATTTACATAAATATATGTTCGTAAATTTGTATACAGAACAATATAAAGCTCTAAATAGATTCATTGCTGCTCTGAAAACATTCATTATGAACCAAAAGTTGTGATAACAATGTTTTCAAAGATTAACTCTGGTAACACTCATCCACCTTCCCTCTTCTGTATGTAATGTGCTGGTGTTAAATTGTTTAAAATACTTACTCTTATAAACAGAATGCTATACCTAATAATCACTGTACACAACTATCAGATGAATCATAAAATAGTAAAAATGTTAGATATCAAATATTCACTGATTGTTCATAGACTACAGTTTGTTAATTGTTGTATCTTGTGAACTTATGAAAAGACATTGATACAAAGTCAAAATATAGCAAGTGAAGTTGAGAATCAAATACAACCAAAGTTGAATGAACAGTAAATAACTGCTTCCTACCCAGAATACTGGTTTAATTGTCATATATTGAGAGGTTAATATGTGTAGTAACAGCAGTAATATTCGTAGTAGCAGCCCATCTTGAAATTTTTTTTATCTCGAACTTGTATCAAGTAAAAAAAAAGTCAGGCATCAAATGTGTATAACTGCAGATTCATTGTAACCAAGTCAAATAGAGGATAAGATTGCAGATCTTCTTTTATGTGCTGTTTCCCTTCGGGATATGAACAATCATAGTTTTCCAAAACTTCCTGTCCCTTTTAGATCTAAGTAGCATTTGACTCTTTACCATATCTCATAATAAAATTACCATATCTCATAATAAAATCATATCTCATTGTCTCCCATCTGCCATCCATTCATGCAAACTCAATAGGTAGGTTACTCACTATTTCCCTCTTCTCTTCTTGCCTTAATTATGTTCGGTGAGTGTTAAATTCTCCAAGTCCACTTTCCTTATAATGTATCATCATATTTAATATATATATTTGTGATGCTTGCACATAATTATATATATAATAGATATGTTTCATTTAAGCAGGTTTTATTAAAAACCACAGAGAAGGTTTATTTATTCTGACAACACTTCAGTGATTCATTCTCTCCAGCTTTTGTGAATGGTAAGATATGTCTGGTTGCAGTGTGTGTAAAATTGTCTACATATATTTGCTCAAATGCCTTCATTTCTCATTGGCCACCCCAAATAACAAGCTATATAGAAAAGCAAAAATAAAAAGAATCAAAATATTCAAATGACACACATAAGAGGAGATATGGAGTTTTTAAATGATATAGAATTGCATGCATAAACAGACAGAAATAATGTAAAAACAGAGTACACAAAAGCAATACACCTAAAGCAATACACAAATGCTCAAACTTAATATATTTAGATAGTAATATTCCTTATCATTAGTAAATTTATTTTGATAGCAATTTACCTTACCATTAGCATACGCTTTCACACCCTGATTGAGCACTCTGGAAGAATGGTAAACTTTGAAAAAACAGTAGCTACTCTAGCATCTACGCATTGCTCATTCAGTAATGAATTAGAGCACTCTAACTATAGGCGTATGATACATCATATGCTAAAAGTCTGCCTCCTTCTACTGAGCTCCCATAGCTTAGAGGTAGAATCACCAACTGACGCCAATTTGGTCAGGTTTCAATTGTGGGTAAAAGCAATTGGATGTCTAACTGTACTGATGAGCTGTGATACAGTGAAACAGATCTGTCTGCAGATGACTATATATATATATATGTTGTATATTATGGTGTTACTGCAAAACAGCAATTGTCTTGACAGACAACAAGAAACACATATATATAAAAAATATAATCTTGTATTTTTATACTTCATCATTAACAGCTGTGTAGAGCCTGATAGAAAACAGGCAGATGCAGGAGTTTTCAGGGAGTCATTAGCCAGTCTCTGCTTCTTCAACTAGCAGGAATCTTTCTTCTCTCTCTTTGTCTTCTGTTCTGTCTTTGGCCAAATACCTTAGGCTTATATAATCTCAAAATTCCTACGCATTTTTGCTTTTTTGGGTTATCTCTTAATCGATGTCATTTACAGCCAGATACATCTATGAATCATCTTTGCTGGCTATCACCTTTGAAATCAGTTGTTGCCTGTGTTTTCTACTTTTTTCAAGCAAAAATACTGCGAAACACAAAGACCGCTTGTATCAAGTCTTTCAGAGATTATCTCAATTTGGACTAAAAATAAATTTAGATAAGTTTACTTTTGGCACCATTCTGGTTAAATTTCTTGAACATGTCATATCCTTACTTGGAAAAGTGGCAGCAGTTGAAAATTTCCCTGTACCTATTTCCATCCAACAGTTAAGAAGATTCATTTGACTGATAAATTATTGTCATCATTTCATTCCTAATCTACCATCTATATTTTTTACCATTAACCAACCCTATTAGAGAACAAAAAAACATCACTCTACAATAGGATGCCCTCCATGCCTTCATTACAGTCAAATCTGCTCCTGCAGACTTCACTAAACTCTCACACATCAGCAATGATGTAAACATATGCATCTTCCTCACTACAGATACATCCAACATGGCAATAGAAGTTGTAATTGAACAGAAAATCAATTCAGTAAGAAATTTTTTTCCTTTTCTCAGTGAAATTAACTAAGACTAAAACCATTTATTTCACCTTTTCCAGATAATTGTTCACTATATATTTAGCAATTAAACAATTTATACATATACTTAAAGGTAGAAACTTTGTAATAAACACAGATCATAAAACTATCGCTCATGCTATGAACTGCAGTGCAGACAAATACTCTCCTAGAGAAATTAGATTTTAACTCTCAGTATGCAAAAGACATTTGTTATATTATAGTTCAACAGAATATTATAGCTGGTGCACTGTCATGTACAGATATAGCAACAATCATTGATGCCATATTAAGTAATGATTTAAATTCTAATGGACAGAAATCTGATTCAACTAACAGAAATATCATCAAACAACTTTTTAAGACTGAAACAATTCCCAGTTCCTTTCAGCAATATAACACTTTGTGACACTACATTCACCAACCCTAGACCATAAATTTCTCCCACATTGAGAAAACAAACATCAGACATTAGAAATTGGACTAGGAGTAGCCAGTGTAATTACCACTGATTGTGGCACACAATTCTTATCATCCCTTTTTCAAGAATTCAGCAACTTTTTGGGAGCAAAGTATATTAAAACTACAACATACCACCCGTGTGCTAAAAGATTAGTGGAAAGATTCCACAGGTAACTCAAAACATGAAGAAAAACTCAACCAATTGGATTGATAACTTATCTCTTATACTTCTCTCTATAAGGAACATTATTAGAGATGAATTTGGCTGCACACCAATCAAAATAGTTTTTGCTACACTCTTGTCACTACTAAGACAATTTTTGAAGATGATATGCATTCTAATTTGACATTGTATGTCATACAAGAATAAGATGTTTTTCTCTTTTCCAATCTTTTCACTATTACGTAGCCCCCTGCACATCAGTGGCGTTACCGCCTTGCTCGGGGTGATACGATTAAAAAAAAAATATATATATATATATATATATTCCAAGTGAAGAGGACTCAAGGTTTTTTTATATTTTGAGTGCTCTAGCATTTATTTTATTATAAACAGTGCTCAATATAATGAGTATTATAGAGCTTAATATAATATAATATAATTATATGGTTATGTCAATTTTACATTGCGACATGGAAATTTCTATGTTTCGAGATTAATTCTCATCATCAGGCAATGTTGGTATGGTTGTGCAGATGATTTACATTTAAATGGCAAATACTTTCAGTTTACTGTGAATGTATGTGGGTGATTTTTTGTGTGTGCGTGTGTGGCTAATCAGAATGGAGATTCACTTTGGGCTTTGACCCCAAAGAATTTCTGTGCTAACCAAATTTTTCCTCCTCTTTTTTCTTTTTCCTTGACCCTATTCTTCTCTTGTCTATTTTCCTTCGCATTTATCTGATCTTATCATTTTCCCTTCAGTTTTATTACATTTGATGTGATATTCCTTTTTTAGTAGTACCCATCTCCTTTCTCGTCCCCTTTAGTCTATTTGTTAAAGAAAAGATTTTTTCCAAAAAACCTCAAACTGCTATTTTTTCGCTCCATCTATCAATTTGCTGTAAAGTTTATTATCCTGATACAAAGGGGGGAATTATTAAAAAAAAAGGAAAACTAACTTTTTCTATTTTTGGCTTTATTTTTATTTTTATCTTTATTTTTACCTAATTCGTCAGTGAGCATGTTATTTAATTTAGATTTATCCATTTTCTAATGTGAATAATTTACAATGTCTACATATGACATTAATTTCGTTGGGTTTATTTAATAAATTTTTATTTTTAATGGATCTAATAATAAATAGTTTTTCATATAAGCATAATGAACATGATTCATTTAAGGACTTACATGTTTTAGCTTCTTTTAGGATTTTCCAATTTATTTTGGGTGTTTTTTTTGTTTCCTTTAGGTACCAATGGTATCTCGATAGGGATGTTCTATTTCTGTATTTGCTATTATTAAATGAAGAGGTATGCTGGTAAATTTTCTGCTTTAGAGTGTTTTTAGTACTCCTTTTATAGACTTTTATATTGTTTGGGTTTTCCTTCGTCGATATTTCGCATTGATAGATTATCGATTCCGTCAAACGACTATTTTCTAGCAGACAGTTTATGGGGTTTTTACAATTACATTTTTCCTTGTCCAAATTGTTATTTTCTGTTGTCTGGTTATTTTTACTGGTTTTGTTGAATTTTTAAAAAATATTATTATTGTGGTTTTTTATAATTATTTCTAGATTATTCATACAGCTGTAACTTAATTTTATAGTGTTTTTATTAAAGATCTTATTTAGTGGATTTTTCTCCGGGAAGTGTTTCCTAATTAACTTGAGGAATTTTCTTCCCAACCTACCGTTAGTCATCTGATTGTAAGGGGGTGTGTACCAGATGATTTTCCTATTCCTATTTTTTTTTCGAGGGTTGCTTTTCTTGTTTACATATTTAATATTTGGGTTTATGTATCCACTATTTTTAAATGTAGTATTATAAAAATCGCTATGCTTATTGAACACTTCCTCATTAGCCAAGTTTCTACTAATTCTGTATTCTATTGATGAGGGTACATGCTTGATGATAGAAGGAGGGTGGTTAGATTTTGGGTGGATGTATAAAGGGTTTGTGTTTGGTTTTTTGTATGGTTGGTGTATATTTTTCTCTAGATCCAAAGTTACATCGAGGAAATCCACTTTTTTTATCTTAGCTTTAACTGTTACTTTCAAATTGAGATTTTTAAACTCCTTGTGTATCATTTTTCTAACCCTGTCTATTTTGAAGTTTGTGGTATTTCTTATTACTATAAGTCCGTCATCTCTATAAAGTCCAATGTCTTTAGTGCTTACTTCCTTATAGGCTGTGAGATTATATAATATTAATAATCCTGCCAGATTTGAAGATTCTGCAGAATCCACCGAACCCATCGTAATATCAAAATTGTTCTCGTTGGAATTCATTTTTTTCCACTGTTCTTCCTTGTGGATGAGTACAGATGTCTTGGCACTCATTATTATTGTTTTCTCCTCCTTTGTTATATCCGAGTAAAGAGTGGTGAATTCCAGAGCCGTAACAAATAGTTTCTTTGATATCGATGGATAGTATTCTTCGATATCAAATTGGATAAAAGAGCAATTGCTCTTTTCTTTTATATTATAGAACCACCCTGTTATGTCCATGGTGTCTTTCCATAATTTCAATTCCAGCGAATCCTTGATTTGTTTGTTGATTCTTTCTAAAATTTTCTTACTAATTTTTCCTATTTCTGGTCTGGTTGGATTTATCATCCTAGTGGTGGGATTCATATTAAAGTTTTCTTTATGGTCTTTTACTGTTATATAGCACTCCCTTGTGTTAAGTTTTGCTACTCTATCACTAATTTCTAATCTATCCGTGATTCTTTTGCTATCTGTATTAATTTTATCTCCTAAGTCCACTTTATTCTTATCAACTTTTTTATAGTTCTTTGTTAGGTTTTTCATGATTAGCATGTTGTATTTTTCCGGTGTTATTTTATAGAAATAAGCTGTTTTATCTGCTTTCATGAACACTTTGTCTGATGTTTTTATATCATTCACTACTTTTACAAGATGTTTTTGGAAATCATTTTTCCTCTTTTGAAATATTGTGCTACTTATTATATCCAGTAAGTCATTTTCAAAGCCGCATAACCTTTCAATGCATGGAGCTGTTTTCTTGCTTTTAAACCCATATGTATCATGTTCTTTTGGTTTTTCTTCTTTGTGTAAGAAGAAATGCATTTAAATGTAAATCATCTGCACAACCATACCAACATTGCCTGATGATGAGAATTAATCTCGAAACAGAAATTTCCATGTCGCAATGTAAAATTGACATAACCATATAATTATATTATATATATATATATATATATATATATATATATATATATAAAAGAAAGTTTACATTCATAGCAAAAAAAATACTTTGATACTTTTCACTTGTTTCTAAAAGTTAGTAAAATCTAATTTTTCATAAGTTACTTGTAAGTTACTAAAGTAAGGTTCAAAAGTGTTCAGATAAAAAATTGAAAATACTTTTTACTTGTTTCTGAAAGTTTGTAAATTAATTTTTCATAAGTCTATGGCCCTGTAAGTTGTAAGTGCATTTTCTGCAATGCATTTTGATTGCAGCCATTTGTATTAGTTTAAAATTAGACCTTTCCTTTTTTTTTTCTTTGTAAATTTATCAGTATGAACTTCTTTCCCTTTGTAGTTTGTAACTTCTTGCTCACATTACCTAGCTATAACTGTTAGAGCTTTTTGGCATTTTCTTTGTAAATCTACCTGCACTGTCAAAGAGCAAGCATTTGTTTAAATAAAACACTTGTTGTATGCTCAACACTAACAAAGCAATTTATGATATAATCTTCAAGAATAGAATGAAATTGTAAACAGTAATCTGATTAGAAATAACCTACAAAGAAAAAGTTTGGTGGGCATCCAATTCTTCCCACCCTGGTAAAAGGTAAAGGGATGGTAAAGAAAAGTAGAGAATTTACTGAGATGTAACTGATAGGAAAACAAGGAAAGAGTTATTATTGCAACTAGCGATACTGTTGTTAGTATTATAAGCTGGATGGTGATCAAAGTGTAAATAGTTAAAACTTCTAATTAAATAAGAGGCTTATGGTCACATGATATTGAAACACTGGTACTCGTATGATCATTGAAGTTAAGTAACATTGAGACTAGTCAGTACCTAGATGGGTGACCACTTGGATGTGATGGATAATAAGTTAGAATTATTAATCAGAGAACCAAGTTTCAATTCTTACATGCAAATACCCTTGGAAAAGGTATAAATCCACATCTGCCCAATTTATGAGTTAATTAGTAAAACTTTTATTGCTAAATCTTTATTACTGCCAAAAAATAATTCTTACAATCAAAAATATTTTCTGGCTTTAAATAACCTGCAAAGGGTTGACAAGCCGTAGAAAATTAAATTAAAGAAAATTAAAAAATACAGGAACAGAGAAAGATTTGAATTAAAGAAAGAGAAAATTATTATTATACTGTTAATATTTGTTATGAAGTGTGATTTCCTTCATATTTTATAGGTCTAGTGGTAGCCATTTATCTCACATATCATGAGCTGCTCTATCCTTACTGCTTGAGCACTTATATAGTCTATGACTTAGCTATCCTAATTAGGCAGTTATTTACATATCACAACAATATTAGTATTATTTTTACTATCAATATAAATAATTAACATTATTTCATCTTGTAGTGTATTATTATCATATTAGTATCATTTTTATTATTAATAGATAATTAACACTTTTTCATTTTGGACTCTTCTGTGATTTCCTTTGTGATGTCCTTTAAAACAAAGATTTTAGTCTCCCTGTTCAAGATTAAGCCTCTGAAGTATCCTCTTAGGGGAAAATTAACATTGATGTTTTCATCCCAGCTAGGAAATTGTGACTCATAATGAAGGTAAGTGTGTCCTAAATGATGTTAAGCTGTTGTTTGCTGATAGAATAAAGCAACGTATAGCATCTTGCAAGTTTGGTTCCAAGGGTTATTGGTGGCTCTGCAAGAGTGTACTCAACAACAGAAAACCTTATTCAATCAAATTGAAGTCCCCACATCCACTGCAGACAAGTTTGAGTACTTTGCCTGTAAATTCTTGTCCAACTCCATACTTGACTTGTCTAGTGTATCCACACCCATTTTCCGACCTAAAACTGAGTCTTAACTGAGTAATATATATATATAATCCTGTTTCTAACATAATTTCTAAGCTTGCCTCCTATAAGGCAGGTAGAAGTGATGGAATTCCAGTCCTCATCCTTAAGAAATGTGCCCCTGAACTGCTCCAGTATTCCCTAAACTCTATAATTGTTGCCTCACTGCTTTCAGCTTTTCTGCTTGTTGGAAGTTCTCTGTAGTTTCTGTTTTTAAGAACTCTGGGGATCTAACCTCTAACCCCTTGAATTATTTCCCTATTAGCCTCTTACCTCTTTTTGGCAAGGTATTTGAGGTTATTATAAATGCTGAAATAGGCATCTCACATCTCACAACCTTCTCTCCGACAAACAATATGGCCATGTCTACTGCTGATGTGCTAATATATATTAGAGCCTGATATATATATTCAATAATGAATATATATACCAGGCTCTTGATAAAATGGCAAAGCTTGAGCTGTTGCTCTTGATATCTCTAAAACATTTGACAGAGTTTGGCATGCTAGCCTTCTGTGCAAGCTATAGAGCTCTGGTATTACTGAACGATTGTTTGATTTAATCCAATTCTTCATTTCAATGTGAAATGTGGGTTGTTTTGAATGGGTAAGCTTCCAGATCCTTTCATATGAACACAGGCATTCCTCAAGGCTTTATTCTAGGTCCTATGCTTTTTCTGCTCTTCATCAGCTCCCAAGTAGGCATTTATGCAGATGACACCACCATTTACTCCAGCCTCAATAAGAAATTTGCCAAGGCTGACAAAACCTGGCTGCTGACATTCAAAAGGACCTCCAATCTGTGGTTGAATGGGGTAGGAAATGGCTCAAAAAATTTAATGCCTCCAAAATGAATCTACTCTTTTTTAACCACCAGAGAGAAATTTTCCTGCCTACCATCAGAATGGATAACACTAGTTTCTGAGAGAGTAAAACACTGTGCCTCCTTGGCCTTACTCTCTTAAATGACCTCAAATATAGTGACTACATTAAATCCATAGCTGCATCTATTGCTAGAAAGATTAGGTTACTGTGTCGAGCAAGGAAGTTTTTCTTGTTAGAATCCATTTTGCACATTTATAAATCTACCATTCATCCGTGCATTGAATACTGTCATCATATCTTGTCAGGTGCTCCTGCTATTCATCTTGTGGTTTTTGACAAAATCTAAAGGTGGATCTGCAATATAATCAATCCTGACTTGGTAGCCCACCTTCAGTCACTTTCTCACCAATGTGGTGTGGCTTCCTTCTGTCTTTTCTACATGTATTTTTATGGCAACTGCACTGACAAGATTTTTTCTCTGGTTCCCCAACTACATGTATTTACATGTGCTACAAGATTGGCATCTAGGTCCCACCCTTTTACTGTCAAAGTAGTTAAATGTAACTGCCCTTTCTACTCTAACAGTTTCTTTTCTTACACTTTTTGTTTGTGGAATTACCCTCTGTTTGCTTGCTTCCCTGATAGCTACAACCTCTAAGAGTTTAAATGCAATGTCAATTGCCATCTTCTATCTACTGGATTTCAGTTCATCTTTTATCCTTTCTTTGACATCCCCTGTACCTTGTTTTGTCTCTTACTGTAACCCCATGTGCACCAGTGGCACTCCTGCCTTGCTTGGGGTGAAATGATTAAAACAAAGGTAATAGTAGTAATAGTACAGGTGATGGCTAAGGTAGAAGTAAGAGAAAGTTTTTATCTTTTGAAGAGAGATTGCCTTTCCTTCTGCTGCTTTCATTTGTGTTTAACTCTTGCAAAATTATTATTATTATTATTATTATTATTATTATTATTATTTCCCCATTAGTTTTTTATATCAGTAGTAATTGATAACTTACACTGGAAATTAAATGATAGTAATTTTCCTCAATACTCTCTTTAGCTTTATTATTCTAACTGTAATCAGTCATGTTACTTGAAAGATCTTGATTCTTTCTCAGATTTCCAGTTCCTCCACTCTTTTTGCTAGGCTTTTAGGAATTGAGCCCAGTGCTCTAACAACTGTCACCCTCATATGCCACAATTTATTCACTACTGTGATGGGGTTTAGATACTTATCCAACTTTTTACTTCCTTTTAATTATGCTTTGTGATCTGCTGAGGCAGTGAAAACCACCATCTGATTCATGTTTACTTAGATTTAGTCTGCTGCCTTAAATTGGGTGATCTGTTTGAATTTCAAAGTCCTAGAAGATTTTGTGTTTTACTTTCTCTAAAACAGATTCTGGTTTGTTCATATATAATTGGTCTGTATGGAAAAATCATAGCTGTTCACATAATTCCCATAGGATAAACTTTCCCATCTAGTCATACTTATATTTGTACTCTTTCTAAGCTTCTTTTCTTCACTGTTACCATCACTATTACTCCTACTAATACAAATAGTTCACATGAATAGTAAATGATAGTTTGCACTTGGAATTAAGTTAAAGCAGACCAGGTAACATAACAGGTATAAACTGTGCAATTGTAATTCATTGGTAGTCTTACTGGTGCTAAAAGTAAATCTAACAATACTGTCCCAGATTTATTCAACCTTTACAGCTTGGCAATACTCAGGAAACTTGAGACCCTAACAGTATTTATTAATAATGGGCATAAGATATGCAGATGGCACTGTGTTGATGGCTGGCCTGGAAATGAAACTACAGTACTTCTGATAAAAGGTGGTAAGAGAAATGGACTAACCTTCAACTACAAGAAGACAGAAAATATGGAGATCAGCAAGAGAAAAAGTCTGAGATGCAAGTTACAAAATGGAGATACAAACATCAAGCAGATACAGAAGTTCAAATATTTGGAAAGTGTTTTAACAGAAAATGAAAAATGTGACACTCAAACCCAAACATGCATGGGACAAGTGAAAAAACATTCTAAAAGTTAAACAAGATGCTGAGAAATGGAAAAATCTCATTAAAAACACGAAAAATAGTGCTGGATTACTATGTGGTATTCCCCTTCCTATATAGAAGTGAATGTTGGACAATTTTCCCAAGGATGAGGAAAAAACTAGAAGCAGTAGAAATGTAATTCTATAGAAGGATACTGAAAATTCCATGGACAGTGAGAGTAGGCAACAAGTCTTAAAGAAAATAGCAATAAAAATAGTCCTTTTACTCAAAATCAGGAAAAGAAAAACAGAAATTTCTTGGGCATATAATGAGAAAAGTTGCCTTAGAAAACTTAATCCTCATTGGGTATACTGAGGGCAAAAAAAGATTTTAAAAAAAGCAGTGAACAACTTACCTGACAATCTTGTGTAAATGGGTGGTAGAACATTGGGTGGAGGCCTCAAAAAGTTGCTTGCCTATATCTTGAAGGGGCACAACACATAAAAGAAGAAGACTAGGGATGTAAGTAATGCTTAACTTATTTCAATGGAAATTGCAAAAGATATGTGGAATATGATAATGCCAGATTCAATAGTGTTGTAGGATATGTTTTCAGCTACAAAACTATTTTTCCAGATAGTTATTTATCTGGAATAGAGGTCATAACCTGCTTTCTAAGTGTATGTTTCAAGATTTTATGATCCATCCTCTTTTTCTCAAACAGCTGATAACCATTTTTTTCCATTTGTATCAATTTTCTGTAAACATTTCCCAACCCTCAGCATCAATACCAAGAGGTAGAAATAACCTTAAAATTCATAAAATGATTTTTAGTATGTGTTTCAGACATTTATATATAAAATAACTGTTTACAGATGAAGCACTTATTCATCTTAGATTAAGTGTTGACTCATTGAGGAACAACTGTACCACATGTAATGAACTGTCACTTGGTGCTCAAGATACTTCTAAGATACTCATAATAGAATCTTTTTAAAGCTTTAATATGATGGTAGCATGTAGTCCAAGGTACTCAAAAACATGTACTTAATGCTTAATGGTTAGCCCTGTTCAGTTTAATAAATAAAAAATATAACAATATAGTTTTATGGTATAGTATATTATAGATAAAAGTGGTCAACATTAGGGGTAAAGCATATGTAAATATTAATATAAAAGTGGATACTATAGTCAACACTAAGTATCAAAATTCCGTTTAATGTTTGAATGCAACCTTTAAGCTTGAAGATTGACCTAAAACAATTTTCCTCATCAGAAAATAAATTATAGAGAAAAAAATATATGATCTGCAAATAAACTTAGTTCACAGTAAAATCTGCTGAAGATTGGATGAAACTTACATGAAACGCAAAATACAAATTGAAAAATAATAAGTTAACTATTTTAATTCTGTCTAAATATCTTTAACTCTGTGTTTATATATTTATATTAATATCTATCTATCTATCTATCTATCTATACACACACCGGTGTGTGTGTGTAAAGTAGATATTTATATAACACAGTATCATGAATGAATTATGTTAAACAAATACATGAAAACATTATTTCCTTCTAATCAGTATCTATCTATCTATCTATCTATCTATCTATCTATCTATATATATATATATATATATATATATATATAATTAGTTACTTTTTGGCCATAACTAAATTAGATCAGTACACTGTTGTATTAAAAAGTGTTCAATACATTTATATTTTTTAATAATTTTCATTTAGAAATAAGTTATTTCCACAACCTTTTAGTATCTTCAAGTGATTTATAATAACTGGTTTTCTTCTTTTCAAATGTACAAACAGGGATTTTTATGAACATGTGACTAGAATTTTTAAACCAAACATTTTCCAAATCACGGAGGAGTTATTTAAGGATATTAAAATACTTTCATCTATGTTTGTATGATTCTAGTATATATTTATAGGTGTTATTACATCTGGACATTTTTTCTGTTCTTTCATTCAGTAATTTTTTGAAAAAAAGAAAATTAATTATTATAAATGCCTGAAGATACCAAAAGGTTGAAATAAGTAATTTCCAAAATGAAAAAAAATATATTTCTATATATAAGAGCAAAAAAGATGTATATATGCTACAATGTCCTTTTTTTATTGTTAACTTCAGATGTTACCATTACTCTCCTACTTTCCCATTTAAATTTAGTCATTTTCTGCAGGAACAAATAAGTAATTCTAGTTCAAGTGGAAAAATAATAAAAAACGCAAAAGTTGGAGTTTAAACCATCAATTTATGTATTTTTTGTCATGTAGAATTTGTTTTAGCATGTATCAGCACCCAATCTCTATACCAAAATGAGGAAAAATGTGATTGTCAGTCATCTCAAATTATTGTAAATGTTACTGACAGGATAGCACTATTATATGTGTAGTGTATATTTAAGTACCAAGAACAGAAACTAAGTGCCTGGATCTATACTATTGCTCTATACTTCAAATGCAGATAATAGAATATTATTTCTAATTATTTCTAATTTCATTGAATATGATGAAATTAAAAAACAATTTTTCTCAACCTTTTCATAAACTCTGACAGAAGGTAGTGAAAGAAAGCAAGCAGAAAGAACTAAACTTCAATTGCAAGAAGACAGAATGTATGGTTGTTAACATGGTTGTTAGAAAACAGCCCAACATGCAAATTACAAGTTGGAGATACTAAACTCAAACAATTACAACAATTTAAATATCTGCGAAGTGTTCTAACAGAAGCTGGAAAGTGCAACACTGAAATCTGAAGGCACATTGGGATGGTGAAGAGTCCTTCCAAAAGCTAAGCAAAGTATTAAGAAACTGAAAAATTTTGTTAGAAACAAAGAAAAGAGTATTGTACTGTTATGCAATATCAATCTTCTCATATGGCAGTGAATGCTGGACAATCTCCTCACAGATGAAGAAAACTTGAAGCAACAGAAATGTGGTTCTATAAAAGGATGCTAAGAATAACATGGATTGAACATTTAAGCAATGTTGAAGTTTTAGAGATAATGAAAATAAAAAAGGAAACTCATGCTTAACACAATGAAGACAGATTTAGTTGAAGTTTCTAAGGCACATAATGAAGAAAAAGGGTTTGAAAAATTTGGTACTGGACAGATTTAAAGCAAGAGGGACAAAAGTAAAAATGAATGACCTGCCTAGTGAGCTTGAGTAAATAAAGATAGCAGAACAACGTTTAGAAGAGATAACAAAAAGATAAAATTCATCAACAGCTACAAAAGACAGGAAATTGTAGAAAGCAATGATTGCTAATGTTCTGAAAGGACATGGCATGTAAAAGAAAAAGAAGAAAACCCTTTTCAGAATGTCATGTTCCCCTTCCAATATTGTCTTAAATGTTGCATTGCATAAATATAGTTCAGTATTCCAACAGTTTGAATCTGCACATCTATGGGCCCAATTCCCCCATTAAACCCTAAAATTTCCTCTCAGAGGTATCTGTCTCTCAGTTGAAAACTGCTGAATTAAAATTACTAATTTTTCCTACTTAAGTAATATCTTCTCAGCTTACAGCTAAAATATTTTATCAATTGTTATGCATACACATTTTCTTAAATAATGAAGAAGAATTGTTGACATAAAGAAGGCTTTAGAATAGATAGACTGAAATTATAAACAAAAAAGAATGAGATCAACAGGTTTAAACAACTGTTGAACTGGTAATGACTCTTCCCAAAATGAAAGAAGGTAAAACATCATCTGTTGCTTTACAACTCAATCAGCATCTATTCACAAAACTCATGAGAGTGATAGAAATAGAAAAATAGAGAAAGGGAAGAGAAAAAAGGCAAGATAAAGAGAGAATGTGTACTGAGGACAAAGATGAAGTCTCACTTTACTTACTTTCTATAAATAAAATATATCTGCTGATCCAGTGAATGAGAAGTGAGTAAGATATTCCAAGTGAGAAAAGACAAGGTCATATCCTACTTAAATGAAGTAACTGGGGGTGATAGGTAAATGCAGTGATTAGTCAATGAAGTAACTACCTCAATTAAACTCTCCACAGTAACATTATTATTATTATTATTATTATTATTGTTCTTGTTGTTGATGATAATACGGATTATGACAACAGCAACATTTCAATTATTAATATTATTAAGTATTTGGTCTTTTGTGGTTATTATTGTAAATCAATGTTTCTCTTGTCACATGTCTAACATTGTGAATACTTTGTTTACATCTTATTTTATAACTATATGATGTAAATAATGACATCACATCAAGGATTGTCAATTCTACACATACAAAGGCATCCGAATAACTTTGTAGCTTAATGATGTAAATATTTTTCATAACTGCTTATTTTTTCATATTATTCCCTTTCCTGTCTATGCACTTAATTCAGTGAAGAATATTACTCATTGAACTGAAGATTATTCAGTGAAAATTTCAGATCAAAATTTAAGAAATAACTTTTGTCAAACTATGGATTTATTGATGCACTCTTGTGCTCACCTGACTACTTGGCTGTAAAAAGTATTTTGTTTTGTCTTGAATGTGATTTCTTTTCTATTTTGTGACTGTATTTATTTAATGAAGCTGACATAACATTTGAAATTCATTTAAACTTTATACTCTTTCTTATTTTTTTATTGAATCAGTGAAACTGACTCGATAAAAATTAAGGTTTGTGACGTGTATGTTGTATACTATTATTAAACTAATTTAAGCATGTCATAAAAAAATATGACAATGTTTAAGCATTTGATATTTTGTAAGTAAAATACACTTACAAAATTACTATCCATTTATCAGATGCTAAAAATAATGTGACATCTAAAAACAATTTTAAACAATTAAAATATATTTTATTTGCCATGTTTAAAATTTCAGAAATTTCTGTCTTCTGTTATTTTTCTTTTATTATGGGTGAAAACTCTCTCTCTTTCTCTCTCGCTCACACACACACACACACACACATCCTTGGTATGATGATAAACTATATCCAACAGCAAGGTCTCTGATTGGGAAATTAGAGATTTTGTAACGTGTGGAACCATTTCTTAATTCCAGTTCTTTCCAGGCCTGCCTTGACTTGTGGGTGGTAGCATATGTTAGGGTCCCAGCTATGGGCAAATAGTAAGCCACCCAAACAAAAACAAAACACTATGAAAGTATGAAAATATATTTTTATAATAAAAAACACTAGCAATACATTTTTATATGAAAAAATTATCAACAGTGACTATTACCAACAATAAACAAAAGAATACCTATTTATTCCCAACAATAAACTAAAAATTACCAACAATACATCAACCAACATGAAAGAACTCTTTTATAACATTAATTCATATATTCTACAATTTCTTAAAGAAATCAAACTGTATTCCAAAATATAACTTCAACAAAACTACAACATAAAAGAACTCTTTTATGACAATAATCCATATAATATCCTACAAGTTCAGAAAGAAATCAAACTGTATTCCAAAATATAACTTCAACAAAACTACAACATAAAACACTTACATCTTTGCCTCTAGTAATTATGACAACACAAACATTTATATGCATAAAAGCTGAATACCATCTACCAGGTATTCAATTGTGAAAGCCAAACAACATATATCATATTTTTATTACTTTAAATCTCCCAAGAAAATTACATTTTGGCATTAAATGACTCATAAGAAGTTAATAAGAAGTTAATATTTGTTAAACAAACAAACAAATCAAATCTCACACACACACACACACACACACACACTATCCTCTCAAGGTATAGGGCCTCCCCTAGGGGACATCTGTTTATCATGACTGGTGGTAGTTCAGGGTCTGATTGGTGATGATGGAATGTAATCAGTCTGGTTTTAGAGGCATTGAATATAACTAACCAGTTTTTTCCCCACTGTGAAGTTAGTGTTAGATCAGAAGAGAGGTCAGTTGATAATCTCTGATTGTCAAGACTTTTGGAGATGCACCCATATATCATCAGCATAGACATTTACAAATGATCAGAGTATATTCTTAAGCAGATTATTTATGTAGATTAAAAAGAGGGTTGGTTTGAGAAGTGACCCCTGCAGGATGCCTGCATTGACTGTCAGGGCCTTGGAGGATTGGTCATTAATAACTACATTCCAGAATTTACCTGTTAGGAATGATTTTATAATAAAGAAAACCCTTTCAGTGATTCCATAACTGAAAAATTTTTGTCGCAAACCCTTGTGCCACACCCTGTCAAGGCCTTCAAGATATCTAAAGCTATGGTCCTTGTGGTATATGCATCATCAAAGGCCTCACTAATTCCGTGTGCAATGGTAGATCAGTGGATTGGGCTGATCAAAATCCATACTGCTTGTCACACAAAAGGTTGTTCCTATACGGGTACCTGAAAATCTTTTTGTTGATAATAGCCTCAAAAAGTTTGCTGCTGATACTAAGGAGACTAATAGGTCTGTACTGAGAGGGAGGGGATTGGTTGACTGTGTTCTTGAAAACTAGACATATGCTGCCATCTTACAGATGCTCAGGAAAGATTTCTCCTTCAAGTGGCAGTTAAATAACTTTGCTAGAATTAAGGATAATTCTGAATTGATATTCTTAAGGATGACTACTGGAATTTTGTCTGGGTCAGTGGCTTTTATGGAATTGAGGATTTTAATAAGTGTAGAGACTTCTTTTATTTAAATTATTATATTATTGAGATTGTGCTCAGTGAGATGTGGGAAGTTAAAGAGAGGATAACATTTGTCATCTAACATTGAGTTTGAGGAATATATTGAGGTGAAGAGCTTCACCTTGTCTGCTGAGAATGATATAATCTCAAGGCATTGTTTGGTCTCTTTTGCATCATGTCAAGAATCTCATCTGTGATCCATTCATTTTTCTTGCTACGCCTGTTTTCCTTTGGGTTGATGTTGTTTGCTGATATCACTAATGTTTGTTTTAGTGTGTCCTATTTAGAGCCTCCATTTCTAATTTGTCCCTCATATTTTTTCCATACTGCCTGTGTATTTTTTCTGTAGGTTGAGGTCATTCACATCTCTGTTGTACTGCAGTCTGGGTGATGCACTAGATTTCTTTAATCTTCAAAGTTTCATCCTTAGTTTACATATAACCAGGAGGTGGTTGCTTTCACAGTTGGCACTTGGGTATTTTTTACAATAAACACTTACATTCCTGAATCTCCTGTTTTTAGTTGATGTAATGAATAGGTAATGAATATGTATACTCCTTGGTTCCCCTTCATTGGAATGTGATTGGCTGGCATCAGCCATAAATACAGACGAAGGCAAGGATGTCTAGAGAGCAAGTTAGAGACATCTAGAGATCTTCCACTAGAGATCCACGTCTACTACTAACTTAGCCTATATCTCAGGATACTGCATACAATGATTATGTCTACATACTAGATTGACCTACCCGGTTACATTTGCCTTAACCACTTAACTACCTCGTATTGATATTCCTTTCCGGGACATATCAGTTGGTGATATAGAATTCGAAACTAGTTCACAAGAAAAAATACTAACGAAGAATGTTAGAAATACTTGTAAAACTTACAGAAAGTAAATTTTTCCTCAATTTTTCAGTTGGTTGAACACTTCTAATGAGGAACATTAGAAGAGGAAAAACTTTGGCAATGCTTACAGAAGTAAGAAAGTGCCCCCCTCTTGTTGGACTTGGAAGAATTTTTGTATACATAAATTGAATACGTTGGTAAAATGGAACAACTTGTTGAATTAATTAAGGTGCTACAAGGCACTTTACAGCGACAACAAGAACAACAACAACTTATTCAGCAACAATTCCAATTCCAACAACAACAATTTATGCAACAACCACAATTTATGCAACAACAACAAACGTTTGAAAAATTATTCGAACAGCAAGCAAATGATAATGAACTACTTTTGAAAGACGCATTATCAAGAACTAAAGAACCGGGTGATAAATTTTTTCCGCGGAAATTATTGCAAATTCAATATCTGACTTTAAGTACAACCCTGCCAGCAGTTTGACGTTTCCAGCATATTTTTGGAGATTTGAAACGATACTTACGAAACAATGCGAACAATGGTCAGACAAAGAAAAATTTTGCTATTGTTGCAGAAGTTGGGAACTGAAGAGAACATGAAATATACGAATTTAATCCTCTCAAAGAAGCCAGAAGAAATTATGTTCAGCAAAATGGTAGAAATTTTGTTGAAAATTTTTGATAAAAGAGATAGTATATTTCACGTACAATACAAATGTCTGAATATCGTAAAAGAAGAGGATAATAATTTGTCATGTATGCAGGTATAGCACTGTGTGAGGCATTTAAATTGAACAAATTGTCAAGCAATGTGTTCAAGTGTCTAATTTTTGTTCAAGGGCTAACGATGCTGAAGGACAAAGATATTAGATCATGAATCTCCACTATCATGGAACAGGATCCAAAGGTTACACTACAAAAAGTAACGGAAGAATGTCAGTGACCTATAAATTTAAAGAAAGACAATACTCGGACTAAGGAGAAGAGCATTTTGCGAGTAAAAACTGTAAGACGTAAAAAACGGAGACAAAATAAAGAAAGGAAAATTAGATGCAGTTCGTGTGAAGGACAGTATATAAAGAAGGATTGTTTCTTAAAGGATAAAAAATTCTTTAATTGTGGGTATGTAAGCTATAGAAGTTGGGCAAAGCAGAGAAAAGGAAAAGAAAAGTTGTGAACAAGAATGAATATAGTTTGCTTGGAAAATGAAATTGATTAGGGTAAAAGAAGAAAATACCTCAATGTAAAAATAAATGGTCAGACTGTAAAATTATTACTTGATTCTGGAAGTGATGTCTCCGTGATAAACAAGCAAACATAAAAAAATTGGTTATCCATGGTTGACTAACACAGACAAAATTGCTAGGGGAGTGTCAGGAAAAAGATTTAAATTTAAAGGAGAATTAAAATGTAACATTTTGTTCATGGGAAAAATTCACAAATCAAAAGTTTATGTGCTCCCTGGTTCAGAAAACCTTTTTGGTTTAGACTGGATTGTATTATAATACACATATTAGAGCAGTATTTCAGAGAATTGAGGAATACAGATTCAAGCTGAGTGCTGAAAAATGTGAGTTCTTCTTAAAGAAGATAAAATATTTCGGACAGATTATTGACAGTAAAGGAAGAAAACCAGATCCAGAAATGGCTGAGGCTATAAAAAATATGCCAGCTCCTGATAATGTGGCTAAACTCCAGGTGTTCTTGGGATTAGTAAGCTGTTATAGCATTTATATCATGAAAGCATGTGATACAAGAGCTCCTTTAAATGAGTTGTTGAAAAAGGGTGCAAAGTCGATATGGTTGAATGAATTGGAACAGACTTTTAAAAAAATAAAAAGCTGTCTTTTAACAGACCTCTCATTGGTGCATTTCAACCCAAAGAAGAAAATTATTGTAGCAGCAGATGCCAGTAATGAGGGACTATGTGCAGTATTGCTTCATGAATTCCAAGACGGATTTAAGAAGCCAATAGCACATGCTTCAAGAACATTACTGCCCGCCAAACGAAATTACAGCCAAATAGAAAAGGAGAGTTTAGCAATAATTTACGCTGCAAAAAAATTTCACAGGTTTCTATATGGAAGAGAGTTTACTCTGCAAACAGACCACAATCTGCTGTTAACAATATTTGGAAAAAAAAGGTATACCAACTCACACGGCAACTTGACTGTAGCATTATGGTGTAAATCTATTGAATTATAATTTCAAAATAGAATATGTGCCTTCAAAGAAGCTGGGTCATGCCAATGGGTTATCAAGATTGGTACCTGAATATACGGAACCATTGGAAGAAACTGTAATAGCATCACTAAGAGACAAAAGTGAATTGTCAAGTCTGGTATGCAATATTATTAGAGAACTTCCAGTTATTCTAGAAGATGTGAAAAATGCAGAAGAGAACGATAATTTCATTAAAAAAATGAAAAAGCCAAGTTAGATTAATTGAGAAATCCAAGAAAGGAAGTAGTGTGTCATCATTTTCAATCTGCAATCAGCTATTACTACATACAAATAGAGTTGTAATGCTGAGTACGCTACAAAAGAAAATTCTAAAAGAATTTCACACTGGCCATCCAGGAATTTTGAGAATGAAATCTCTAATGTGAAGCTATACCTATTGGCTGAGGATGGACCAAGACATAGAAAACCTGGTGAAAAGGTGCAGAGGATGTCAACTGGTAGCAAGAGATCCACCTGTAAAGATTCAACCATGGCCAAAGACAGATGTCCCATGGACTTGATTGTATATCAACTATACAGGGCCCAAGGAATTATAACCAAAAGAATCGGACAGGTCATATATGACATAAAAGGAGAAAAATTTCCTTGTAAAAGACATTGGAATCAATTGAGACCCTGACACACTACAGACGTCACGGAAAACACTGAAGAAATTCCAGTGGAAGTCCTGTATGACACATTTGAAATTCCCATTCTCGAAAGTCAACATTCGCGAATGGAAGTATTCCTGATCTCAAGGCCAATGTACCAGTATGTCAAACGCGACCACAGCAGGAAGGTTTCAGGTGAAAAAGACTTAGGAAAAAAGTTGATTGATTATCTCCAGACCTTACAAATAGGAAATATTGAAGCTAAATTTCATGGGATAATTTAGCTCATGGGGAGGTGATGTAATGAACAGGTAATGAATATGTATACACTTTGGTTCTCCCTCACTGGAATGTGATTGGCTGGTATCAGCCATACAGACAAAGGCAAGGTCATCCAGAGAGTGAGTGAGAGACATCTAGAGATCTTCTACTAGAGATCTATGTTTACTACTGACTATGCCTATGTCTCAGGATACTGCAAACAATGATTACGTCTATGTACTAAATTGACCTACCCAATTACATTTGCCTTAACCACTTAACAACCTCGTATTGATATATGTTTCTTTCCAAAACATATCAATAGTTATAAAGTTGTTTTTGTTTTTTGTGTCTCCTCGTGAGCTTCTCCATGTCCATAATCATCTTGGGTGTTTTTGAAACCAGGTGTTGTTTATTACCTGGTCATTCGCTGTGAACCATTGGACACATTTTTCTCTTCAGTCATTGCAGTTTCATTGTCTAAAGTTGCCAACTGTTATACCTTCTCTCTCCTTGCCTACTTTGGCATTCAGGTCTCCGAAGGTAATTCAAATTTCTTGTGTTTTGCTCTGACCTTGACATTGTCCAGTATGGAGTAGAAAGATTCTATTTCATCTTCAATGATTGGCGTTTATTGGTGCATGAGTAAAAATCTTTTATATTGATAGGAAACTTTGACAAAAGTGAATTATAATTTTTGTTATTGTTATTTTTGTACCAAAACTTTAAGCAGAGATCAAGTGGCAGCAAACAGCTTTAGAAATTTTTCTTAGTATTCTTGTTGTATTCAATACTTGGATAGCTTTTACTTTATCTTTTACCTGATTTCTTTCACTTACTCTGAAAATTTCTGCTCAGCTGATATCTTTACTTTTCTTGTCTACTCTGTTATACTTGAATAGTCATTCACATTTGGTATATTCATTTCTTTTTTTGTTGATAATTTCAGCAAGACTTCCAACATTAACTGAGAGATCATTGTCTATCTCAGAGTCCTAAACAGTTTGCTTTTTGTCTTCTAAAACAGTTCATGGTCTGTACTTGTCACATTTTCTGCAAGTTATCTGATTTTTGCTCAGTTCTCAATGCTGATCCTACTCAAATGACTCAACTAAATGTAAGATACTACAACTACTATTACTACTACTGTTATATATCGCCGTACGACGACAAACAACGAGAACACGCATATATAAAAATATAAGGTTATATTTTTATTCCTGACGACGAACCCGTGTGGAACAGAGAATGGAAGAGTGAGAGTGCACATAGAATGGGTCGACGGGAGTGTAGTCTTGCCTGTGGTGTCTCTCTGCTTCCACTGGCCGTTCTCTGCTGGCGAATCCGTGTGTCGAGGTCTTTTTATAGTCTTCTAGAACCGGGACTTTTCCTTCCGGTTTTGCCTCGCCCACGCAACGCCCACGTAATTCCAAGAGACACCTGTTCTGTTTGCCTCCGTAGTCATTTCCGCCGCTGTCGGAAATAAGGTCAAACGAGCCCGACTCATAACCCTGCGACATCCGCTCCAGGCCCCGACAGGATGTATTTCTCAAACACCTGTCTTGTCGTTCGCCAACCCCTTCACCGACGGGAAACACCATCGATTGCATCAACCTTCCTCGGGTGGGGCCAGATTGCTATATTACACTACTACTACTACTACTTTCTATTTCACATTTTCTATCTATTTAATAGTGAAATATTTTATTCCTATAATGATATTTTTTGCATTTTTCTGAGTCTTATTTATTGTCTTTGGTCTGTTTCCTCTGGAATAAACTTTCAAATTAATTTTTACCTCTATGAGATTCTGTATTTTTCAAATTACATTTTTGGCCAAAAGTTTATGGCACCCGCTCTGAATACTGAAAAAGTGAAAAAAAATTGAAGGCTACAAGCTCTTTTTAAAAGTAACTTATAAAATCATTTCAGGACAGAGAGACTTTTTCTTCCTGAAGGATTTTATCATATATTCAATATTCTTAATAATAACAAAATTATTACATAAAGTTTCCTTAAAATTGTAGCTCTTTTTCCCTCATCAATCTTGCTGGCTAATGGTAATCTATAGGCTAAATGAGTGACCAGCCCATTTCAAGGTTGAAAATGAGTGTAACAGCTTGTTACTGTTATTACTGCTTGATCACTACCATAGTTATAGAAGTAAGGTTTGCTCATGTGCTCAGTCACCTACTCTATGCTCTGTCAATCATCATGGCATGCCAGTGATGAGATGTTTTTGTCAAGATATTAGGTGATAGGATAGAATAGAGGACTGCAGATTCATTCCTTTCCCAAGGGCATTAGCTTTTAGTGTACACAAGTAACCTCAGCTGAAATTTGAAATCAGTTTGTCAATTTTGTATTCTATATTAATAAGTGTTTCACTACTGCACACTTTTATTTAGTACTAGCAGTATAGCCCGGCGTTGCTCGGGTGTAATGAAAGCTTTAAAATTAATGCATGGTCCTGGAGCTCAAACTCAGCCTAAAGAATATTTGTGTGAAGTTTGGTGAGAATCGGATAAAAATTGTGGATTTGTATAAAGGACATACAGACAGATAAACAGACACACACACAAACATCTTGCCTTTTATATATATATATATATATATATATATATATATATATATATATATATATTATTGATTTTCTCCACTATTGTAAGAACTGCAACCTTAAAACTTCTGAATATCGTTTCTTATGTCTTTCTCTATGAGTGTATGAAATTTGATTAAAATCGGACCCCTCCTTCTATAACCCAATTTTTTCGATTATCAATTTTTGATATTTATCGGGGGTACCTTGACACAAAACCTAGCTAAGAACACTCACAGACACTTATAGTACAACTGTGTAAATTTTCAAGAAAACCAGTTCAGCTGTTTCAGAGCCTATAGGTAATGGATACACACACACACACAAAGTTCCATTTATAAATAAGTTTAGATATATATAGAAGAGAGGAAGAGATAGATTTATGCCTTCCTTAAGAGATTTAGGGCTTAAAGAGCACAAACAGGTACAGCTGAAATTTGAAATTGGATTTCTGATTCAATTTTCATCTAGATCCTTTTGTACTAATGCAGATGTTCCCCAGGGCTCTATCCTTAGTTCTACTTTGTTTTTAATTTTCATTAGCAACCTCCTTGATGACATCAGTTTTCAATTTGGTATCTATACCAATGACAATTTATTGTTAAATAATTCAGTTGCATCTGAAGTTAGGGCTAAAAGTGGATTTTCTAACTCAATGTCAAAGTCTAGTACCAGTACATACTTTCTGTGGTCATAAGATATGTTGTTTTCATTTGAAGTCTTAGAATTTATAAAAAAAATTTTTTTTATTCCTTAGTCTTTAGTGTAATAAAAAAAAGTTTTAATTTTTCTAGTTTTTTTTTTACATGAGAAAAAATAAAAAAGTGTATTTTTGTGACAGACGACTTTTAAAAATAAATTGTTACAGTTGTGTGAAAATCCATTTCAAAATTAGTGGTTAAAGAACCACAAAATTATTTGTGAATTGTTGCAGATCCATTTTTCAAATTTTATAGAGAAATAAGTCTTTATATTCACTGGCCAATGAGGGACGTGCTCTCAAACCCTTGTGAAAATCTGGATGAAGCCAGTCTGATCCTTCATTGTTCAACAAAAAGGATTGCTATTAGTGATTAAAATTAAAAATAAATTAATTGTTAAGGGGTAAGCATTAGTGCTCATTCTTCAAGGACAGAGAATTGGTCCAACTGAAAGGCTTCTAAATCAGCATTTGTTAGGTGGAAAGAAAGAAAGAAGAACTGACAGATTCAAGGCAGATTCCTTTCTTCATCTTTCTAAGAAGAATATAAATGAAATGAACATTCAAGTTTAACTTTCCAGTAAAATATTACATAAACCATCAAGACAACAACCTATGAACAACACAAAACCTCTTCATGCTGAGATTTTCCTATTCAGTTGAAGAAATTAGATGGGTGTACTTTGTATTTTCTCCCTTGTGCAATTTTTACTTCCTCAAAGCTTTTCCCCTTTTTTTCATTTTTAAAAGGTGTAATCTTTTTGGGCATTGAATCTGTGTCTTCCTAAAAAACTGTAACCATTTTTTTTCCTTTTTGATGGTAATCCTTTTTTGAACCATATAAATTTTGTTATCCTGCCACAATAGGCACACAAAAGGAAATTTTGTATTGTGCCCATTTTTTGTCTGTGCTTGTGTATTAAATACTTTTTCTATAAAATTTTACACAGTGGTTGAGTCTTGTTTTGTTAATTGTGCCTATTTAACCTCAAGGATAAGAGAAGAAAGCATTCTCTTTTCCCTTTCTATTCCTACTAACTAGTTTTTTATGTTTGGTACAAGAACTTAAATTTGGTAAAGAGTTAAAATTTTTACATTTTTCACAAAAGATGAACATGGTCTTCATGCAATAATTTAAAATTTTTGATAAATTTATGGTGAGTTGACTGTTGTTTCAGTGAAATTTAAGAACGGGCAAGTTTTTTTTTTTTTTGTTTTTAACCTATAGCTGTAATACTTGTAATTTATGCTATTTAAAGATTTCAGAAACAACCCTAATGATGGACATTTATATAATCTGAAAATAAACAACAATGAAAGAACATAAAGACTATAAACATAAAAAGATAAATCTGAAAACGCAACTTCCATGAATGTTGTTAAAGACGATAACCTTAGCAAGTAAGTGTTGACTTCTTTTGAGAATTCTAATAAGATGAAAGTAACAAAACCTTATGGTGAGAAATACTTGCATTATGCTTGAAATATCAAATATTATTTAATTTACATTTATGTTGGAATTTCCTTTAAATTTGTTTTTCTAAAAGTAATAATTTTATATTCATACAAATAGATAATACATATTGATACATGCAATTCCAATATGCACAGATCATATGAAATATACATATGAATTGTCAATGCTAAAGAAATAAACCTAGTGAAAATAGTCTTTTTCAAATTTATTACATGTAGGTATAATAGGTTGCAATGCAAAACAACCCTAATTGATGGATAGTTATATCATTTGAAAACGAACAAAAATGAAAGAACAGAAAGACCATCAACATAAAAAGATACATCTGAAAATGCAACTT
Source organism: Ascarosepion bandense (assembly GCA_037127315.1). Lineage (NCBI taxonomy): Eukaryota > Metazoa > Mollusca > Cephalopoda > Sepiida > Sepiidae > Ascarosepion > Ascarosepion bandense. The sequence goes on from JBBBDQ010001432.1 coordinate 1,473,186, forward strand.
CCATGAATGTTGTTAAAGATGATAACCTTAGCAAGTAGGCGTTCATTTCTTTTGAGACTTCTGATAAGATGAAAGTTAACAAGACTTTACAATGAGAAATACTTGCAATATAGTTTTATGACATTAGTGGATGCTTATGGAAACAACAGGCCTCAGTGTTTGATCTGTAATGATGTTCTTGCTAATGAGAGTTTGAAACCTTCAAAACTACAAAGACACTTAAAAATAGCATAATGAACTTTCAAATAAGTCTTTGGAATAATTTCAAAGAAAGAAAGTAGATTTACATTCATCAGTAAAAGTTTTTTATCACTTCACAACTGTTAATGCAAAAACCTCATTGTCATCATATCTCACTGCATATTGTCTTGCAAAAGAGAGACTGCCACACACATTAGCTGAAAAGGTTATTCTTCTTTCATGTTATAATCAATGGTGATTTTGTAAAAAAAATATGATAAATAACGAATTGTATTCTGGGTGGTCTGAAAGACCAAAACCTGGCCAAGTCCGCAGACAAGATAAGTGGTTTTGGCAAAACTCAAGTGGGAATTGTCTGCAAAAAGACCATGGGGAACTCCAAATTCATTTCTAGTACCACTTGAGAAATAGTCTCCTGCGGTGATTCAAAGATATGGTGGTCAAAGCAATTTCCTTATTAAAATTAGTGGTCGGCGCCTAAACATTGTTTAACCCCGCCTTTCTCTATATAAGTGGTTTGCACACTGGAGTACACCAGTCAGAGTCAGAGTTAGATGAGTCAGAGTAAGACGAGCACAGTGAATTGGGCAGAGATTGGCAGAATGCAGCAAAAAAGGTTGAGTGAATTAGCTCTGTGGTTGTCAGGTACCCAAGAATTTGATCAGACTAAGAGACAGATAATGCCCGTATGGATCTAACTCTGTCAACAAAGCCGAGAAGAGAAACTGCTATGTATCGTGAATAAGCAAAGAATCATGAAATTGCCTCCCTTAGACCAGTGAAAGCGCATTTTTCTTTCTCTGTCACCTTTTTGACCCAGACAAGTGAATCTCCTTAAAACACTTGTATTCTTGTAAATTCTTGAGTAGCGACATAAAGGCAATAGTCTTGAAAGACTCTTTATACAGGAACTGGCAGTGTTGCTTATTTTTTTTATATCCTTGCGGTTGTATCCTTTTCTGCATGAATATTGATTTTCTTTCAGCATAGACCCCAGCCACTTCATCCTTTACCATCAGACCGTTCTGAGGGACACAGAAACTGCTATTTGGATCAAAAATTCACGTGGCGAATGGCTGTGGTCCCTTCAGCTCACCAGGGAACCAGGACATAAAAAACAGCGACCAGGCTGGTGAAACGTTAGAATATAAGTACATAAACCCATAAATATAGCATGCTTGAAAACTATATTTTTATCATATATACTAATTTATTTATTTACTATGCATAGATTATATTTGGCACAAAGTTACAAGTATTAGAAATCCAATGAGAATGAAACTCATTGCTAATGATCTTTAGAACTAGTTTGCTAGTTAATACAATTTAACTTGATGACAACCCTTATTACTAAAAAGATGTTGATAAAATCCCTTTTGTTGTAACTTATCAACAGCATACAATTATAATGTAATTATTCTATAAACAAACTTCATAAAATGATTCGTTGGTGCAATTTAACCCACAACTGGTTTCAGCTTTTCTTTCATGATGGAAGCAATTATCATCTTTCATTTTTTCTCATGCAGATCAGATTGTCAGTGAAATTGGGTAGACAGAAACGTTTTGAAGCTGTTAATGGTTGTGTTAGTACAACATCAAAAGTCATCATGCCCAAGGATTTGAGCATACTGCTTTGTTCAAGAAATTGATTACACCAGATTGTGTGCTCTTTCTCTCTGAAACTGTAACTAAAGTCCACATAGTACAGTTGCAGTATAAACTGTAGATGTGCTCTGTAGATTGAGCAGGCATCCATAATAGACTAACTAGTCTGTTATACAAATGGCCTTAGAAACAAGTAGTATCAGCCATATATGTATAAAGCACATTGGGATAGCAAAGTATTAAGAAATAGAAAAATTTTGTTAGAAACAAGGAAAAGAGTACTGTACTGCTATATAATAGCAGTCCTCCTATATAGCAGTGAATGCTGAACAATCTCGTCACAGATGAAGAAGAGATTTGATGCAACAGAAATATGGTTCTACAGAAGGATGCTGAGAATATAGACTGAAAATATAAGCAATAAGAAACTTAAAAAATGGATACAAAAAAGACATTTATATTTAATATCAGGAAGAGATAGTTGAAATTTGTATGGCATATAATGAGGAAGGCAAGCTTGGGAGATTCACAGGACTGATTGAACGCAAGAGGGATAGAGGAAAACATTACATAACCTACCTAGTGAGCTTGATTAAATGGATGACAGAACAAAGTTTAGGAGAGATAACAAAAAGATAAAATTTATTAATTCATACAAAGGACAGGAAACTGTGGAGAGACATAAGTGCCAATGTCTTGATAAGACATGGCACATAGAAGAAAAACAAGAATGATTTTTATGTCTTATTTCTTTTTCTCTGGCTATTGCTCATCTTAATCAGTTGATAATCTTAATCAGCTTATAATAAAAGTAAAATAGTTTTTTATAGAGGTTTTATAAACATTTTATGACAGATCAGCTAGGAACTGATTAGCTACGTTTATAGCATATAAAATACACGAGAATATCAGATACAACTCCTACCTTGTCAGATGAGAATATCCCAAATAAACCTTTCTGCTGTAATTATTAGTATATAGAAATGCTGAACTTTTATCAGCTATAAAATTGCCTAAAAAGGTTACTTATATTAGATATATACAGATCTTTAAAATTTAACAATGTTATTTTCATTTTCAAGTCTCTTTTATATAAGTGTTTAAAATTCATTAGGTATGTGAACAAGTTTTCAAGAATTTTTTAATTAAAATAAAACAACTTTTTTATAATACATTTTGTATCTAGTTTTCAACAAAAAGGTTGCTGGGAACTTTTGCATAAATGTATTAAAAACTATTCATATAAATGAAATTAAATTTATTCTTCTGAAATGACTTGCCACTGTCAAGTTCACCAATATTCAAGATAACTGGTGATAAGATAGATCAGAGGGAGAAGTGTGTTCAAACCATTCACAAAAGTAGTAGATATAAATGATTGCATGCATCTTTTAGACAGAAGATGAACTCAATTTGCTTTCATTTGCTGATAACCACAGATCTTTATCATGGATTTTGTTTATATTGATTTCATATTCTTATACAATAATTTATCTTTATTGACTTTATATTTTTATACATTATCTTCATTGATTTTATATTCTTATACATTATCTTCATGTATTTTATATTCTTATACATTAATTTATCTTTATTGATTTTAAATTCTTATGCATTATCTTTATTGGATTTATATTCTTATACATTAATTTATCCTTATTGATTTTATATTTTTATGCATTAATATATTTTTATTGATTTTATATTCTTATACAGTAATTTATCTTTATTGATTTTATATTTGTATACATTAATTTATTCTTATATATTAATTTATCTGAACTAGTATTCTTATCTGGGTTGCTATTGCTATGCCTTCTTCAGGTGCCATTTTATACAAAAATATTCTGGAAATTTTGAAGAGAATCCTCATATTCTCATTTCACTGTCCATGCCAATGTTATCTCATATTGGTTAATTCATCTTTGGATCTCCAGTTTTTATACCTTAATTTTCCCCATAATGCAAAAGAAAAAAGGAAACCAAAAAGTGTTTTCATTCACATTGAATTTTATTACCCCACTTCTGGAAAGATTATGATTGGTCTCTTTCCGCATCCCAACCATTGAGTTTGGTCATGTTTGGTAGCTATTCTAACTAAAAGGAGATCTGGCCACCCTCACTCAATGTCAGGCTGACTTGAGGTTGACCATTTTCCACACATTCACATCTTTGTACCTATGTACATCAATAAACATTCATTTTCTACTCAAATCTTTGTTTTGTTTATTGCAGTTCACTGACATTCAAAATCTGTTAGTAGCACTGAGTCTAATTGCACTCTCCACAGCACCATCAAGTAATCCCCATTGTCCTGAAAGATACTATGAAGAAGAACCACTTAGTATGGCAGGCTAATGTTTGAATAAGTCAGAAGAAATGTCCACATCTATGACCATGGACACTGGAATAAGTACATTCTACATTTTTTAATTGAATAAAGGATTTTATTTGACAGCTGAAGATTGGAAAGAACAACAGCTGAAATTTTGTGATATTAATAACAAAGATAGGATACTAGTTTGAATAGACAAATGTATAATAATTCCTCATCTTCCAAATTCAGAAAGATATTGAATTTTTGGTTGTTTAATGCAAATATTTTAAGTTTTATCTGCTTTATTCAGGACGCCATACGATTTATGAAACAAGAAAGATTGTAACTACTCCAATGATTCCATATACAGTAGTAAATACTAAAAGCATATATGGAAAGTAAGAAGATCCAAAATTTTTCATTATACTTCGTACAGCTACAATAAATAATAAAAATAAAAAATAATTTCAAAAATTGATCATTTAATACTTATATATCTTCAGTAAGAAAAATTATGTGAAATATTAATTTAAGATATTTTATTAGAGGGTATAAAGAATAAATTCTGTTGCCTTCACAGAAGATTTCATAATATTCTTCTATTGGTGAGTTTTGATCTGGTTAGGAAATTAATATGCAAATTATAATCATCCAAAGTTTATTAAACTTAGAAAAACAATAATATTTTTATTTACATTATTTACATGTAGACTATTGTCCTCATCATTGTTGTTGTTCTCACAACATTTTATCAGGTGTATATTATTTTGGGGACCCTATTGACTCGGAACAAGAAATTGGGGACCCGAGTTCAAATTCCAGTTGAATTCATTGCATTCACTTACGCACAAATACCCTCGGGAAAGGTATTAATCCGTCTCTTCCTTCCAGTTATGGATTAAATAACAGGACAGATTGGGTTCTATAGCCTTGGCTGGCAACCAGTCTACCGCAGAAAGCAATGGCAACCTACTGCAGGATAATCTTCTGTCCAGTCAGTCATGTCTCTTTTGTTTCACGTATGGCACTTAACTGACTGACAGGGAATTTTAAACTATACCCTTTATTTAATCTGAGAGTAGAGTGTCCTTGTTCTGCTGAGATATGTAAGGATATCATGTCTTGTTTTTATTTTAGTACTGCTCAGTTCACCCTATTTCCACAGAGTCCAAGTATACACAATCAAGCCCAGGTATTGAACTCAAAATGATTATGTTACCAAATTCATGAACCAATGCTTTAATTCACTTGGAATTTTTTGTTAGAACAATTCAGTGTGGAGAACTTGGGCCCTTAAACCCAATCCAACCCAATATTGCTGCTGCTTGTCATGTTTAACTGCACTTACTGAAGCTTTCTCTTTTGTTGCAGCTGCTGTTGAAGACCTGCTGTCAATAAGAACTAAATGAGATATCCCTAAACATGGGAAGTGGAATGAGAGCTATCACCCCTGTAGATTAAATACAGAGTTCAGTTTGAAATTTTCTGTAGTTTGACATACACCTGATGAAGGCTAGTAGATATGATGGCTGAAATCTTGTGATAACAACAATAAAGAAGATGAAAATAGTCAGGATGTAAATAATGCAAATAATAATAATTTTTCATCACAGAAATTTAAACAGAAAATAATATTTTTGCTTTAAATTTGATTTCTAAATTATTGAACCAGAACAGTTCATACGGTTTTTAAGTAAATTTCAAAGACAACTGATGATACAAGGGTCTCAAGCACCCCCAAATCTATAATACAACACCCTCTTCTCTAGTACATATCAATTTTTATAATTTTTTCTCATCAATCTCCTCTTATGTAACATCCTGCACACTAGTGGCAGTACTGCCTTGTGTGGGGTGAAATGATTATAAAAAATAAATTACTTCTATGCTGAAGTGATGTCAAATTTTTTAAAGGAAAGGCTCTATGGAAGAGTTTTCCTTTAGTTTGTCAACAAATTCCTGGAGAAGTTTCCTTTAAGACAATGAAATGAAAAAGTGACAATTCCAATGTTCAATAATCTTTTTTTATTAATATTACTGCTTGGCTTTGATTAAATTTTATGGCATTGTATTTCTCTACATATCCCTTATATCTTTATCATTTCTTTCACTATCATTCTTTTTTTACACTTTTATGTATGCAGTATACATTGGCTCAGAATGAGAAATCAGAGAGCCAAGTTTGAATTCCATTTCAATTCATTGCATTCACTTACCTGCAAATAACCTTGGGAAAGATATTAATCTATCTTTTTTCCCTCCATCTATAGGTTAAATAGCAAGACAGATTGGGTTCTATAGCCTTGGTTTCTACTGCAGAAACTAATGGCAACCTACTGCAGGAAAAACATGACCAGTCAGTCATGTCTCTTTCAAGACATGAAAAATCAAAATCAAAGAAAGTCTAGTGCCAAAGTCTTGAACATAGATGTGAAAACTTTGGTCTCAAGCTTTCCCAGTTGAATTCAAGAATCTATAGAAAAGGGACAAATGTCGACTTCAAAGAAGATAATTTCTTTACAAGCTTTCTTTTTATTTATTTTCTGTTGCATATCAATTTTTAGTTTTAATTCTATTTTAAAAAATATTTCTATTAGAATTTTTCTTAACTTTGATGCAACAACTGCAAAAGAAAATGTATTATAAGAAATTTCTGTGAGAATTTTATTTTTTATTAAGTGTTTTAAAGGAATATTTTGCTTATTAGAAATATCAAATTTACTACTGGCTATTAAGAATGAAATAAAAAGCTTAAAAAAAGAACTTTTCATTTTTAAAAATTCATTTTCTTATATGCTATTTGCCTGTAATACATTACAGGCACCTAGTTTTTTTATGTTATTATTTTACATAAGATTAACGAACAATTCTATGAGAAAGTACTATATAGGCTGTAATAAAAAAAAAGAAAATATCAGTTTTCTTTTGTTCATTTAGGATTACAAAACGTTTTTTTTAATGAATCATAGTTTAAAATACATCAAACTAAGCAATTCTAATTCAAAAAATGTAAATGAATAAAAATTTACTCACTGTGTTTTATTTATAAAAAATGCAGTATTTATTCATGAGATAATAATTATTAATTTATTAAATTTATACATCATTTATCTAATAATAAAACTTTTTATAAAAAAACATTATTTATTAAAAAAATTATCATAAAAATTATTAATAATTATAGAAAAATTAAATATAAAAATATAATTTTGTTGATTTAATGTATTTTGCTTGTGTTAGGCTTTTGTCCATTTTTCAACTTTTTTTCAACTTTTGAGAGCAACTTTTTTTTTATAACGTCCCACCAAAAAAGGTTATAAAAAACATGTTAGGAGGGGATAAACAGAGAAAGAATAGTGCAAGAAATAACTCTTAACACTGAGGATATATAAATAGAGATTTATTATACCTCAGTACAATAAACCAAATACAAGTACACCAACAAACAGTTAACACGAATAACAATTAAGAAGGCAATGTCTCTGTATAGGACGTATGCATCCATCTTGAGAAGAAGGCTTCTTTCTAGTGATGTCTAACTCTCGTCTAAGGCCGATGGCTCTCGACTTCTCTCGTATAATGACTAATCTCGATCACTCCTGTGTAATGATGAAGACTCTCATATAGTCACGAACACTCTCGATCACACTGTAGTTCATTCTACTCCCGGCCTTTTATAAACCGGGCCATACCCATTCCTGGGTAGGACAGGATATTTCACTACAACACAACAAAAAAAAAACCCTTTCCCAATAGTATTTGCATGTAAGTGAATATAACGACTTCAACTGGAATTGGAACTCAGTTCTCCGATTAACAATTCTGGCTATTATTTATTACACTACTCACACACCAAAACCTACAGCACCTGATTTTTGCATGCAAGCACACATCTAAAACAAAACAAAAATAACATTGATAAATGATGCGACCTCTATTCCCAAATTTTGACATAAGATTGTAAGTGCTATTTTCACCAAGTGAGTTGGTGGAACTTGTTGTCAAGGTTCATAGTTGTATCTTTTTGAGACAATGTTTCAGATCAAAGAGCAACACACGCATCTGGTGGAACAGAAAAAAGACTTATGTTGCAGTTAATCTGTTGTAAAAACAAAAACTCAACTCACAATGACATCAAAATCTACAAATTTTTTTCATCCATAGTCAGTTGTGCTTACTTTAATTTGTATGTAAATGTATATAAATGTAAGTAGAAAAAAAACAAATGTTGATAAGATAGCAAGGATCACAAAGCACTGCCTGGGGTGGGTCCCAATCAGACTTAGAACCCCTGGTTGGGGCTAGTAAGTGCTGGCCCTGTTAAAGACAATATTTGCATTTAGATTTATTCAACCCCACTATTTTGTTCCACTACCTTTTGCTGTCTTTGAGACAGTTTCATGATTTTATTCTCCCAGAACATTGGCATCTTTCTGAGTGATGAATTGGTCTATGTGGTTTTTACAGGTATCCAAAGAATTGAATTCTTTTCAATTAAAAGAATTTTGTAAGTATCAAAATAAGTGGTAATCTAAAAGTAAAAAATCAGGTGAGCACTGTGTGTGTGATAGAACATCCTAGCCTAACTGTACCAATTTCTGCAAAATCTGCAAAGAAACATGAGGTCTGGTGTTGTCCTGATGAAAGATGACACCCTTCTGATTAGTCAATTTTGGATGCTTTTCATCAATTTCTTTCTTTAATTAGACCAAGTGAGAAGAGCACTTACCTGAATTTAATGTTTGATTTTGAGGAAGAAACTGGTAATACTCTCCCAATTCCATCAGCTTTGGATGCAGACTGACTTTTAGAGTGGATAATAGTGGTTCATCTTGTTTTTCTTCAGGATAGTGTTCAATCCACATTGTTGTAAAAAATCTTTTCATCATCTACAATCATTCTTTTAAAAAATTGGTTGTTTTTGTTGCATTTAAGCAGAGAACCACAAATGGAAAATGTTTTCTGTTAAGTCATAAGAAATCAATTATCATGGTAATTCACATATCTAAATATTTTCAAATGCTTTACAACTCCCATATGATATATGTGGCGTATCTCTGTGATATCCAGTGTTGTGTGACCTGAATTATTTTTAATGAGCATTTTTATTTGGTCATCATCAATGACTGTAGGTTTAACAGAATATTTTTATTTTCAAAATCAAAAGTTCCATTAATGAACCTCGCAAACCACCACTTATGAACATGATTTTTAGAATGTAAAATTTTTTTGGAGATGATAATGATTTTAGTGATACAAGTCTTACTAATTAACCAATAAGTAGGTTGAAAAAAGGTGGAGTCATACCTTTTCCAAGGGTATTTGCATGTAACATGCAGTGACTACAGATGTCTCTTCAGATTCAATATAGGACTCATTTCACACAGAAGAAAATGTAGATGAACACCCCAATAATCACCAAAAGGTTCTGCCAATTATATCTGTGATACAGCGAAACGGGCTTGTATGTGGATGACTAATATATTATGGTCTCATTATAATTGAGCTCTCTGGAGAAGAAAATTTTAAAAACAGTTTCTACTTCGGCTATATGCGTGACTCTTCAGAAATGAATTGAGTTCTCTCAGTGACTGGTGTCTGTATACACTGCTTATATACAAGACGTTAAAATTTCTCTTCTCTGAGGCCATGCGCCGATGGCTTAGGGAGTAGAGACACTGACTGACATCAAATCGGTCGAGTTTCAATCCTGGCCAGAAGCAAGTGGATATGTCTAGCCACACTGATGAGCTGTGATACAACGAAATGGGCTTGTATGTGGATGACTAATATATATGTGCACATGGCTGAATGGCTAAAACATTTACTTTCTAACCATGAGACCTAAGCTTGAATCTTGTGATGGTTGCTGATTTTATTGCTCTGGGGTGGTAATCTCAACATATATATATATATATATATATATATATATATAGTTCAAGTAGTATTTGTTCATATTTTTCCAATTCATCTGGTATTAAAAAAAGAAGAAGAATTTAAAAATTAGGAAAAAGATTAAAAAAAGTATAGTGGGTTATCAGTTATAGTGATGTGTGTTGAAACAGATTGGTTTGATCTGGCCTTGTTAGTTAGATAGGCCACCATAAGAGGGGTATAAAACAAGAAAATCAAGATTGTAAATTAAAACAACAATTTATATACATATAAATCAATTAAAGTTTTTGCAAATAAAATCAATATGTATTTTGGTTGATAAAGGATTGTTAAAATGTTCGTAGTAGTCCTTGTAAGAATGAGTTTATGTGTACATAGGCAGGAATGTATGTGTGGATGTATGTATGTATGAGCATTTATAGTTGGGTCTGAATGTAATCACTCAATGTTAAAATGCTTCGGTGATTTATCAAGTATAAAAGAGGCTGACATCTTGGCAGAGAGTGGGAGAAAGTGAAAAAATAAAGGAAAGAAAGAAAGAGGGGGAAGAGAGAGAGAGAGAGAGATAATAACGATCATTTGATGCTTATCAAGGGATGGATTAAGACACTTGTTTTTTTCTTTCTCTGCTGACAGGTGAACTTATCCATGTTTTTATTCAGTTTTTGGGGTTTGAAAATGTTATTTGGAATTCTCTCCAGATGTGATTCCGGCCTTTCCATTGGATGACAAACAAACTTCATGTTGGCTCATGAAAAGGTTTGTTAAAATATTGTTTCTGTGAATTGAAGATTATTTGAATTTTTGCTTTTAGAAGTTTCCTGCTTTCTATTTGCAGTAAAAAAAATAAAATTATATCAAGGCATGAAATATACAAGAAATTTCTTGAGTTTTGTTTTGGATCTGCTTTTGTGTGTGTGCTAAGCAAAGTTTGTAAATTCGAGTCTTTTTAATTTTTAAAAAAGTCAACCAATCAGTGCTTAGCATTTGAAGTTTAAATCTAGATATTGTTTTGTTTGCTACAAAAACAACATAAACACAAACACATACACAAACATATATATGCACAGACAAATAAACATATATAAAAGAATACACATATGCACATATGTTCATACCATTAACAAAAGAAATGTGAATGAATATTCACAAGGACTGTCAGATTCTGATAGAATACACAGAGCTTTGCAAGTGTCATCTTTATATCAGAAGTTCATCAATTATATATATATATATATATATATATTGATGTGGACCTAACTTAGGACCTTCAATAATAAGACAAATGCCAATGTAGGTTTAGACATATATTAAACAAAACAATACAATGATACAAGATATACACATAGAAAAGCCAAAAGAGAATACTGTACTGTAAGTCAGTCAGTGAATACTACTAGAGTCACCACAGAGTCTCAGTAACACACTGAGCGTTAATAACCCTTGGCTACATATAGTCCTATGATGAGTCCATTATCTTATGTGGGTAATACCCCACAACACTCCCCTTCCAAGAGTTTTCCCTCTGGAAAACTGTTCCATATTTCTTTCACAATGGGGTCAATACACAGGGGATCAGTAAATTTCCTTTTCCTTTTGGACCTCTTTTTTCAGGTGAAACCTGGGGGTTACAAGATGAAAGTTCTCAAAAATGTCAATTGGTTCTTCAATGACAGGTGGTGAGTCCTCTGTGTTGTTTACACGACATTTTCTCATCTGGTTTTAATGGCGTTTATGTACGCAATAAGACAAACACCAAAGTAGACAAAACAAGACAACGATACAAGATATACACATAGAAAAGCCAAAAGAGAATACTGTACTGTAAGTCAGTCAGTGAACGCTACTAGAGTCTCCACAGAGTCTCAGCAACAAAACTTATTGTATCAAAAATACAATTATGGCACAAGGCCGAAAAGGGGAGGGTAGAGGGTGGTACTCACTTAACTATCCTATACCTAGCTAAACACTATCACGACCCATTCACTCATTACAATTTGCACAATCACCAAAAGAACCCATCTGTCACCTCCCAATCCTTCATACACCACAATAACACAAATTTACAAGGGGCACCTAAAAAGGAGAAAAAACCCATGACAATAAAAATGCATTTATATACAATATAATATACAATTTAAAAATTTAATGAAAGATGAAATGATGGGAGGGGGTGAACCCAAAAACAAACTAAAAATACAATAAATTTTTGAACTAAAATAATAAACAATGTTAGTAAGACCCGTCCATCCCAGAAAAAGACGAGCGAAATCAAGAAGCACACTCACTAAGGGGGGGGGGGTAAAATAATTAATGGAATGGGACAATCAAAAGCTGAACCAGCCGAGATAAAAGGAGGCCAAAACAAACTGGGGAGATTGGGAATCTTGACTTGGATCATAATAAAAGAGAAGGCCGGGTACAGGCTAGGAACACATTTATTCACATTAACTAGGTACACAAAAGAGAGCTACCTTAACCATGGGAGGGTTCCAAAGGAATCCACCCCGATGTAACCAGCAGATCTAAAAGAGAAAATCAAGGCTAGCCCCGTTCATGCAAACCAGGCTCGCCACATTTACCCACCTTTTGCTGAAGTCTGTCGAAGTTAAACGTTTCCAATCAGTTCTAATCCTTATTTTGAGCATCAGGTCAAAATATCGGATCAGATCCTGATGTGAAAGACGCTGACCTTGCAAGACTTCCTCCGTTCGCGTTGTCCAAATTACCCTTCGAGCCGTGGCTAGCGGCGATAGAAACACCATATGCTTCATCCTAGAAAAGGGGGCGACACATTGTCACAGGCAAATGCACGATCAATGAGCACAAGCTCTCGCGGCACGATACGAGCAGTCAACTTGCCGACACGCTCCCATAGATGGCGAACCCACGAATAATGGTAGAAGGCGTGCGAGGCCATTTCTTCCAAAGCAAGGTTGCAGCGTTCACAATCTGGCAAATCCGCCAGGCCCCATATGAAGGCCTTGTCACTGAGAGGCAACCGATTCCGAGCCAATCGCCAGATGAGCGAAAACTCAGCGTTGCTGAGATAATCGGTACCTGGCGCCCAAGACCAGAACGAGCGAAACTCATCCTCCGACAAGCGGAGCACATCACATAATGAATCCTTCGCGACGCCCTCCACTAACCCACGATAGAAGACTCTCCTAGGCTGTGAAAGGTCACTGGACCGTGGAATGGCCCGCAAGGCCGCCAGACATTCGAGGAGAAAGCTCGATCGCCCTCGAGGCTTACGGCACCGCTTCGAGAGGAGGGGAGTTATAGTAAGGCTAGGGAACATGTCCCTCACTATCCCCGCCAGCAATAAGTTTTCCAAAATCGCTCGCCTGAGAAAAACCAAATTTGACGCAACCTTGTAGCCCATCAGGTACGGCATTCCCAGACCCCCATGGCACGGACAGTGGTAACAGACATGTTTGCCGACAGTGTTTGCGTCCTCTCCACAGAATGGAGAATAGCAAACGTTCGATCACCTCCCTACGCCATTTACAAAGTGGAAGTACTGACAACCGGTAAAGGATAATGGGAAAGACGTACCAAACGCCTCAGCCAAACCCTTTAAGGACAGATTCCTTCGACACCCAATCTCGACTAATGCGCCGACCTTTGCCAGTACTGCTGACCAATTTTTCTCCAACTGGAGGTCGGGCCCAAACCACACTCCAAGAATGCGGACAGAGCCGTCCATCCAGTCGAAGGGTCCTGGAAGAGTAACACTCTTCCAGGCACCTAACTGCAAGCCAGACGACTTGTTGTGGTTAATCTTGGCCCTTGTCACCTGTTCGTACCGTTCAAGCGCCTTCTGTACCACCTCGATGTCACTCAGGGAGGACACGAAAGTAGTGACGTCATCGGCGTACGCGGAAACCCTGGCTCGAGCACCACCAGGTTCAGCGATTCCATGTAGGGCCAGACTGCACGCCCTGTCCCTTAGCCTGCGAAGAAGGGGCTCCAACGTCAAAGCATAAAGTAGGAGCAACAGTGGACAACCCTGTCGGACCGACCTAGACAGCGCCAGGATGCCCTACAACTTACCGTTCACCTGTACCACAGCCGTGGGGGATTGATACAGGAGGCTAATCCAGCGGCGGAAGTTGGTTTCAAATCCAGCGGCCTGCAGGACAGCTGCCAGGTAACGATGGTCAACCCTATCAAATGCCTTGGACTGATCCAAATTGATCAGCGCGGCTTCTTCGTCGTCTTTTATCCCCTCTATGCGTATCAGATGCAGGTTGCTCTGAATTGTTCGGCCCTTCACAGCACAAGTCTGCTCAGGTCCCAACAGAGACTCGGCAACTAATTGCAAACGATTTTTCAAGATCTTGGCCAAAATCTTTAACTCTGTGTTTAGCAGAGTTATGGGCCGGTAATCCTCTAACACCTTTCCCACATCCTTACCTTTTCTCAACAGCCTGATCACAACCCTGGTGAACCGGTTGGGGATGGACCCTTGCCGGAACCAGTTGTTGAACACGACAGTCAAAATTGGGACAAAGATGTGCGACAGCCTCAAGTACAATTCATAGGGCAAACCATCGAGACCCGGCGATTTGCCTCTGCCAACCTTCTTCAAAACCGCGTAGACTTCACCCTCCGTAATCTCTCCCTCGCAGCTAGCTGCATCAGCCGGCAAAAGCCGGGGGGAAATCAGCCAAATAGCTGCGAAACTTGAAATGCCACCGAAACGCCTCGCACATATCGTCAGTTGACCGAAGAGTATGTCCCTCCGGGTTGGGAACCACTCGAATGTACCGGTCGCCATCTCAGCGAATCTCTTCCTTGCGCAGTTCTACGCCCATGTTCACAGCTTCGGAAGACATCTTGTTCAACCTATGTTTAATTACCTGATCCATGTAATGATCGCTAGTCGACCGCTCCAGGGCCTCCTTAGTTAATTAGCAGGCACCGGAAGTCTTGCCTGTCCAGTAAGGACACGTTGAACTTCCAGTAATCAGCCATTCTAGGCCTATTTTCTTAATCTACTCAGGCACAAACAAGTTTGTGGTCCCAGTAACCTAACCAGTGAAACATGGGACAATCTAAAACATCTATGTCCGCTTCACGAACTAACATTCTATCAAGGTAGCTAGCCACCTTGGTAGAAGGTCAACTATTAGCCTACGCCCACATTCTCCCATCCTTGTGATCAACCCGGTATCTGTCGACTAGACCAAAGTCCTCGATCAGATCGACCAAGCTACGATCACGTGCCTTCCCTCTAGCTCCCCACCGTCTATCCAACTGGGGTCCAGGATGGCATTCCAGTCTCCCACTATAACAAGTCGCGTTGAGTCCACTAGGAAGCGCTCCAACCACCAAAAAAACGAGACGCGCTCCTCCCGGTCGTTGGCCGCATAAACCGCAACCAGTCGAAATGCATTTCTTTTCACTGCAATATCGGCCATGATCAGCCGGCCCTCGGCATCGACATGGACAAGATCCATCTTCGCGTTTAGGGTACGCTTAACCAGCAAAGAAACTCCTCTGACCAGCCGGTTCTCATATGCTGAATAGATGACAAAGTCATTAGACAGCACACAGGCATCAGCCTTGCAAACAAAGTGAGTCTCTTGGATCGCGACGACATCCATACCGAAGAACAAGAGGTCCCGAAGCAGGCGGGCAGCCTTACTCCGATCCCTAAGGCCCTTCGCATTCAAGCTGGCTAACTTAATTGACATCTTTTAAACCTGTAAAGAGAAAGCAAAAGACATTACTCTTAGTCACATATGGCGCGGAAATCAATTCCAGTAGGGACCCTGACGGATTGTCCTAGGTTACCTGTACCAATATCGGACGTAATCCGTCCATCCTGGACAATGCCACCAACATCCGTGGGAAACGTTAGCTTTACAGCCCTATATAATGATGGGTGGAAGATGACAGGGACCCTCCCAGAACAAAACTGAGAAAGTCTCTGTGAATATTTAGAGTCCATTTGGACCATTTTTATTTTTGGGAACTCTTCTACAGCTCCCTGTATGAAGTTCCAAACATTAAGATTGCCCCCGGTATTTGTTATGAGTGTCAAAACGCCGGAGGCTTGTGGGAAGTTGGTTGGGTCCTCGACCGACTTGCCGTCGATCGAGGTCAACTTAAATAGTGGCCTTAGGAGGGTTCTTTTCTGGGAGGAGAGGTCCCTCTCCAAGGCTGGCTTATCCATCCTACAAATGTCCACTCTTTTAAAAACATTAGGCTTTTTTTTTTGCTTTTTCATTTTTCGGGTCTGGCTGAACATCTTCAGGGGATGGGTTTTCTTGTTGGGAGGGAATTAATTCTGTTTAGGTAGAGGGTTGGAAAAATGATTTTTCCGTTGAAGAGGAAGGTGTGGGGTTAGGTCTAGAAAAGTGTCTAGTTGGGGAGGCAGAATGAGTCCTCTCCATTGACTTAGTATTCCTGATTGGGGATGCAGGGGCGGACCAAGCCTTGTGGACCACATGTTCTGTCCTGCCACGTTCCTCTACTTTTCCCTTTTTCTGCACCATTCCCTCCTCCTCCTTCAAAGATGAGGAACATGGAGGAGGCATTTCCACTACCTCCATTTCTTGTTGTTGTTGTTGCCGTTGTTGTTGTTACTGTTGTTGTTGTTGTTGTTGCTGTTGTTTAGCCTGTTTTGAAGGCTTCTTTCCTAGAGATGGTGGTTTCTCTTTCTGATAGGGAGCCCCATCCTAACCACTTCCTTCCACTCTTCAGATTCATTTTTTGGGTCGGAAGTTTTTCAACTGCCACTGGTGCTTTTGGCACCAGCGGTGTTGTTTGTGCCACTTGTTCTTCTTCCTGTTTTCTTCCAGGGCACATTTTGAATGTGTGTCCTGCCATACCACAGAACCAACAGTGCGGCCTCCTCCCCTCTACCACAACAAAGAGCTTCCTGCCCTGACACAGTAAAATGTTGGGGACTCTCAAAAAATTCTGCTGATTCACCACCACGCTGACGCACACATCCTCCGTGGCCACACCGGCTTTGCTTTTCACCTGCGCCACCTCCTCGACCGCTCCAAAACTAACAAAAAAGGCTCCTACATGATCGCAGACAATGTCCACCGGTACTCTGTGAATTGTTATTTTAGTTTTTTGAGTACCCAGATACTCCGTTTGCATCTGGATACCCTTTGCCATCAAGGTATTACCAGCTAAATTCTTAGCCTCCATTTCTGTGCTCAGTAGAACATCCCACATGGCACAGGACCTTCTAGCTAGGACACATGGGACGATGTTTAAGGTCTTCAAGGTCTCTTCCATGTTCTCCCTACTGACACCAATAAATTTTCAGGTTTTTGCATCCAATGTCAGCAGGGAGATTGTTCTTACTGCAACAACATTCACTACTTCTAGCACCACAATAAGCTCCTTTTCATTTATATATTCCTTGTATTTCTCCTGCATTTGCAGGTAATATTTGGCATCCTTTTTTATGGGAGATTTTGCCCATACTGACAGTGACAGGGTCACCGTCAGCACAGTGTCAGAAGTTGAGGGCTGGAGAGACAAAGCCATAATTGGGCCTGCCCCCTCTCACAACACAAAACGTCCAGAAAAAACAAACGAGCAACCAAGACAAATACAACAATGTAAACAAAATGATGTACTCACGGGTAACAGAAAATCCACGCAACAAAGCTTCCAAATGAAACTTTGTAAAAATAAGTCAAAAAGATACTACTCAGTGACACAGAATCTCAGCAACACACCAAGTGTTAACAACCCTCGACTACATATAGTCCTATGACGAGTCCATTATCTTATGTGGGTAATGCCCCACAACAGATAGATAGATAGATAGATAGATAGATAGATAGATAGAGAGATAGATAGATAGATAATTTTGATGGTTCCAGTTCATTAGTGAAACAGATCAAAGTAGAAATGTTTAAAATTGTCCTATATATTTAGAACTCTGTCAGATTCTCATCCAGTATATATATATATATATATATATATATATATATATACAAGTATAGGGTAGGTATGGATGGAATAAAATTCAAATAAAAAGAAACACTATTCTTAAAAAAGTGCTCAGTACAAAGTAGAGCGAATAATATTTGTTTAGAATTTATAACAAATATGTTATAATATCATTACAAAAATAGCCTAAATGTGTCGTATCAAGTGATGATGATTTCAAATTGAAAAGTTTTAAAAGGTCCAAAACTAGCCAAACCCCTTTAATCAGGAAGACATTGTGTGGTGAACTATCAAAATACAAGTAATTTCTAATTTGAAGAACATAAGAACAGACTCTAAAAACAATTTATTGGGGCATCAATGTCAATATTTGATTAAAAAAAATCATTATAATATTGGCTATTAGCTTTACTTTACAATATAAATTTAGAGTTATTTAAAAAAAAAGGGAGCATATATATATATATATATATATATATATATATATATATATATATATTATTATGAATTAATGTTAGAAACTACAAATTTTGAATTCTAAATTTAACAAAGCCTTAGATTTAGATTATTGTAAATTTATAAAAATATGAAACAAGGAAAGGAGAAAAACACACACATATACAAATATATAGATATCCACAAATAAACAAATATATACATGTTGAAACATATGCTAGTATGCATACACATGCACAAATATATATACTCACATATATAGAGACATACAGAAATTTTTAAACTTTTGTTTTAATTAATGTGTCAATTTAACCATTAAATTTTAAAACCAAATTTGGAAAACATCTTCAAAGCCTATAATACTCTGAGTTAAGTAAGAACAAATTTGTAAGATGGCATGAGGCTGAAAAAAAGGAGGTCAAAACAGACACACATTTCAGTGCATGAGCAAATGAACATAATTAAATACATAAGCACACAAATACACAAGCAAAGAACAGAATAAAACTCCACAATGCATCATATACAGAATAAAAACACACACATATATAAACAGATATACAAGCAGTTAAAACCAGGCAATAATACAAAATTCAGAAATCATATGAAATTGATGCCTCAGGGATCAAAATTATTAAATATTAAATTTAAGATCACTGCTATAATAAAAATTTATTAAGTATTAACCAGATGGTATACACTATATTAAAATCTATGGAATATTAACAAGATAATCTATGTCAGATTAAATATCATATAACTATATAATTTGGCGGTCAATGTTAGATTAAATACTTAGCAAATATTAATATGATAATATAAACCAAATTAAACGCCTAGCAAATATAGATTTGACAAACCATGTTAGATGAAAATACCTATCAAATAAAGCTAAGTAACAATTGACACCAGCAAAAATAGTATACATAAATTCTTTATATTACAACCCATATTGTAAAGTAAACAATGAACTATGTTTACAGTGAACAGCAAGTTTATTGCTTTGGTTTAAAAATTAGCTTTATCCTTAAACCCAGTGATTGCTAAATTCTCATTGAGACAAACATAGCAAAGTGCATGGAGGGAATTACAAGTTTGAGTCTTAGTAAGTACTTTCCATTTAACAGTAGCTGTTTTGCTTTTTTCTTTCAAATACCAAAAGTACTTTGATAATGAAGTACTATATTTATAAGATACATTATTGAAAGATAGTGTGTGCTGATACCAGTGAGTTTTGAACAAGTTTTTAGTAGACCCAATATAAAGCTTTTTTTAATATTAGGATGTTCAGTTGTAGAGATAGCGCACAGATAAACTAAAGAACTAGCTAAGCAATTATTATATAGTGGACAATCTTTAGAATTTCTACAATTGCATCTGCTGGTATTAGTTTCATTACCTTTGGTATCTATCTATCTCAGCATTGCAATGCATTGAGTTTTTTGCATTTTTATACATATTGAAGACTTTGTTATTGTGTTTTTAATTTTTTTTCTACATTATTTGTGCAATAATAACTTACCTTAAGAGTATTATTATTGAATATTTTACTTAGAAGATTAGTTTTGGGAAAGGGTTTATTGATAAGGTTTAAGAATTGTTGTCTCAATTTAGTTTTAACCATCAGATTGTAAAGGGAAGTAAACCAGATTATATTCCAAGATCTTTTCTTCTTATTATTGTCATTGTTAATGGGATTTCTGAAATTGATAGTAGTGCCTTTGTAACCACTATTCCTAAGGGTAGAATTATAAAATTTGTTATGCTGATCGAAAATTAGTTTGTTAGAAGAGTTAGTGCTGATTCTAAATTCAATAATAATTCAGAATAATATATATATATATATATATATATATATATATATATAGTGATACTATAACATATTTATGTTATAATTTTTTTTTTTTTAATCATATCACCCCAAGCAAGGCAGTAACGCCACTGATGCGCAGGGGGCTACATAAGAGTGAAAAGATTGGAAAAGAGAAAGCTGGAATGTATACATGCACACACACACACACACACATTTATATATATATATATATATATATATATATATATACATGACAAAGTGGAAGAAGTTTTTGTGTGATGTATTTCATCAAAGGCATGAAATGTATTACACAAAAACTTTTCCCACTTTGTCATACATTTTTTCTCCAAAACTATTTTGATATAAAAAGAATTATATATATATATATATATACACACATTATGATATTAAAGGCAAGAATTTTATTAAGATTAGCCATGATAAATATTAAAACAAAAACACCAGTGACCAGCTTTATTTCCCTCTCATCAGAACTGTAAACAGGTTATGTTATGAGAAATCTTTTGAACAGGTGAAGAGGCTCATCCCTTGTTTCCTGTTTAGGATGTGGTTTCCGGTTTTCTCTTTTCTAATCTTCTTACTTCGTTTTTTTTTTTTTTCAATTGGAGTAGATAGACTAAACTATTGCCCAGTTCACACTCCACCCACATCTATTGAACAGGTGAAGAGGCTCATCCCTTGTTTCCTGTTTAGGATGCGGTTTCCGGTTTTTCTCTTTTCTAATCTTCTTCTTCGTTTTTTTTTTTTTTCAATTGGAGTAGATAGACTAAACTATTGCCCGGTTCACACTCCATCCACATCTATTGAACAGGTGAAGAGGCTCATTCCTTGTTTCCTGTTTAGGATGCGGTTTCCGGTTTTCTCTTTTCTAATCTTCTCACTTTGTTTTTTTTTTTCTTTCAATTGGAGTAGATAGACTAAACTATTGCCCGGTTCACACTCCACCCACATCTATTGAACAGGTGAAGAGGCTCATTCCTTGTTTCCTGTTTAGGATGTGGTTTCCAGTTTTCTCTTTTCTAATCTTCTCACTCTTATGTGGCCCCCTGCACATCAGTGGCGTTACCGCCTTGCTTGGGGTGATATGATTAAAAAAAAAATATATATGTTATGGGTGGCATAAATATAAATGAAAAGAAAGGGGGAAACAAAATTTTATTTTTAAAAAAATACTTTTATTTTTGCTAAAATGTTATTATATCTGAAGATGCTAAAGACCTAGCAGAGCAAGATCAAGCAAATACTTTGTTTGCAAAGAAAGGGCGGCCTAGACCTGATAAACAGTGTCTCCAACACCTTCAGATGGAACAATGAGTGTGACCTGGCCAACACAGAGAACCAGCCCACACTAAATTCCAGACTGGATTAATTATGAGATGTTCCACAATCAAAGTATAAAATTAGTGCTCTCTTGTGCATTCTGCATAATTATATACAAAAAACATATACAGATACACTTTGAATCTGATTTTTTAGCCCAACCAAGAAGAATTTTCAACACCAACTCTGATATTTGGACATTTGATCAAATTTTGGGAAGTGGGGCTTGAATATATATTTATATAATATAATATTATATCTATTCTATTAAAATTAACAAGGGTCTGTGTGCAAGATAATATCAAGACATTTATATAATCAAAAGTATTTACTTTTATAGGTATTGATTTTTTGATGGTTCTGAGTGATTGTTTTTGTTATGGGTTTGAGTTTCTTTATTGAAGTTAATGAATTATAGGATTCAAATGTAATTAAGTATTCACTTTTTTAGGATGTAGAACAATCAATACATGGAAGCAGAAACTGATTTATGCCTTGCTTATCACTGAAAATGTCTTATAACTATATAGTCACTACTGAACTAATCAATTATTAAGTTGTCAACATTGAGTGTCAGTGGTAGACACTTAAATGGTATGATTTTTCTATTAAGGTCTCCTGTGTGTAATGAACATAGGTAGCTTATTCGTAGGCTTTTGGAATTATAACCATTGCAATATCCTATACCAGTTTGTTCATTGTTTCAGGAGTTAACAGTTTAAAACATTATACATAGCAGTAATTGAAAACATTCATCAATTTATCAGCATTTTACAATGTAATGATGAATCAATAACTTTGTAGGCTGATATACAGTAAAGGTTAAATTTTGATCTGAAATTTTCTCTGTATAATATTTGATCTATGTGGTTAATATTCACCACAAAATTAAGTGCATTGACAAGGAAAGGAATTTAAAAGTAAATTAAATCTTTGCTTTTTTTAGCTGTGTAAAATAAATCCTTATTTTCATTATTAAGCTACAGGCATTGATATATCTACATACAAGAGAAAAGAAGGAAAAACTTGTATTTTTAAGGCCTTTATAAGATTATTATTAAAATTTCTAGAAATGTAATTTTCTACTTGATATAACAGTTTGACTTTCAATATTTTATGTACCTAAATATATTGAGATTCATTTGATCAATGTATACTCAAATAAATGCATGTACTGTGTGTGATGGATAAATTTCGTCTAAATTATATGAAAATCTAAATAACATCAACATCTCTTTTTACCAAATTTGCACAAAAATATCTTGAAATACTAAAGAGTAAATTTATTCAATAAAACCACTATTGGATTTAATCACAGCTTCTAGATGATTTCAGAATCTCTTGCAAATCTTCTTGATGGTCTTCTTGTTTAAGTTGGTGAATTCTGCCATAATCCTTACTTTCAGTTCATATTTGGTGTTACAAGGAGTTTAGATGATCTCTTGCTTAACTGCACTCCAGACATAATAATCAAGGGGAGTTAGGTGGGCAGATATAGGAGGTGATGTGATCACAGAAATGGTCTGACAGTTATAACTGGGTACTCTTACTTGTGTGGCATGGTCCAGTGTCCTGTTGCCAGACATAGGGTTTTCTAGCAGCCACCTTCTTGACCCAAAGCAGCACTACCTCCCCAAGTCACTTGATGTAAGCCTCTGTGTTGAGTCTGAGACCCTCACCAACAAATTTGGGAATTTTTTCTTATCTGAATGATCAAAGTGAGTTTTCTGTGCTGCTGTACATTTGCAATCACTATTAGTCTCATCCAACCTTTTCTGAATTCTCTGCACTGTCCTCATACTGACACCCAAACACTGTGAAATGTTTGTATTAGAGTTTCCAGTATGAATGCCAAATAGTACAGCATGCTGTTTCCAAATTTTGAATTTCCGCTTGGTGGAGTGATTTGTGTCATGGTGCTCTTTTCTCAAAGATGGTGCCCAACTGATCCTACTATACTGTTGTGTGAACAAAATCAAAAACAAATAAACAACACACATGATGACAATTTATCCAACATACCCTGTATGTTTTTATGTGTCTATAATATGTATGTATATCTATAAAATTATGCACGTTAAGTGCCATAGAAGATTTCTACCTAACCTTGGGAATAATTTTATTTCTTGCAAAAAGTGTTTTTTTTTATTTATACATTTCTTAAGTACTTGACTTCTGATAATGCGCTTTTCTGATTTACAATGCACAGATTGAGTGCTGAACTTGTTTATACAAACAAATTTCAGGTAAAAAACACTCACACACATGCACACACAAAATTTAGGGTTTATTCATCAAGATTTTTCTCTTATTACCAGAAATATTTAGTTTGTAAGTGAAGAGAGGGTTCAAAGCATAGAAATAATGTAGTCAGTATAAATACAGTATATAGCATTAGAAAATCTTAAACTTTGCTCATGTATAATGGGTTCAACTGCTACTGATGCTAAAATAAAAAATATACTAAGTATAAAGAATAGAGAATAAAAGTACTTTTCTTTCCTTTTTTCTTTCTTCTCCAAGTTACAATGTGCAAATAATTCTGTCATAATATAGCAAAGATAGTGGCCAAATGAAAACTGTAAAACATCACTCCACAAACTTGAAAACTTATGGATTATGACAACAATCAACCAATCAAGAGACGGACAGCATTAATAGTTACTAATTGCCCACATAAAAGGAAATCACAACAAACCCAAAGTGTTCAACTGGTAAGATGTCGGTGGATGACATTAATTCAAAGTGCAGATCTGGATTTCACAAGGGAGGTGATTATTGCCTTTGTGCTGGGTGGCATACATTTTAACAAATTGGTCTCATGTTTAATAACCACTTTTCAGGAGGTGAATAAAACTAATTTTATCTTGAGTTTGTATATACAAAGGCTCATTCTATTTCACATATATTTGTCAACCACTTCTGGAGAGAAACCAGTATGTGCATCAATTGCATGTTAGCAGAACTTACCTTTCTAGACCAGTGACAGCTACCACATGTGACTAAAATATCACAAGGGCAAGCTACTGGGTACCATAAGAGGACTTCCATATGCAATCTGCCACACTTGTGATTGTTGTTTCATTCTTCTCTACTACCAGAATTTGATTTGTCACAATATGTAATCATTAGAATAAATGAAAATCTTAACATTTGTTTAATACATCCTCTCTGTGATATCAAGTTTACTTGCTATGAGGCTCCATGCTATTATTATTGTTATTGCTGTTATTGTTAGTTATTATTATTATTGTGCTTAATAATCATAATATTCTGTATTCTGTATCTATTGTTTTAATAGGATCTGCAATGAGCTTCATGTTTTTACTACTGCTGCTGCCATCATCATCATCATCATCGTCGCCATCATCATCATCATCATCATCAAGTCCTATTCAAGTCTACTTGTTGCAATTGTACATAAGATGTACTGTTTCATTTTTGATTAATTTTAGAAATATTTGTCCACAGATAGCTTCATTGACTGTATTTGCTATCTTACTGGTCATTTTGGTGACTGGAGTGAATTGATCCTCATATATGCATTGCATTGTCAATTATTCAATCATTTAATACCTCTTTTAATTTGGACATAATTATGAATGTGCATCTGAATTTCATACAATTTTTAGATTTATTCAATTTTCATACAATGTTAGATTTATTTCATTTTTATACTTCTAGCATTTCTGCCTAAACTCCTGAAATTCTTTTTACTATTTATTTATTCATTTATTTTGATTATGTTTTATTTTTCCTCAATAAAGGTAGATAGGTTCATCTATTGTCCAGTTCACAATCCTACCCAGTCTTTTCAACATTTGAGGTTTACCCCTTATTTCTAGTTTAGGATTGGGTTTCTAGTTCCTTCTAAAGTCTTTTTCCTTCTCTTTCACTTCCAGTAGCTTCTTGTGTCTTGATAACATTATCACCTTGCTTAAGGGTAGTGCCTCTTACTCTGTAACTTTTTACCTCAAGTAACTCTTGAGCCTCGTACAGAGTGAACATGATTGTAAAAAAGAGAAATATGAATAAATAATTTGGATTTCTTGCCAAGATGCAATGAAAATCAAACAATCTGTTTTCCCTCTGCTTTCCTGGAAACTGATCTGATCAGCTTTTTTACCTGGTGTCTCAACTAAATGAATTTAAGTGTGCTACTAGATTGGCAACTAGGTCTCACCTTTTTTACTGTTGAATTAGCTAGAGGCAAACCCCATTTCTATTCTAAATTTTTCTTTTCTTGCCCCTATGAAGCTCCCTTCCAATTTCTTGTTTCCCACCCACCTACAATCTTCAAAAATTTAAATGCAATTTAAATTGCCATCTTTTGTCTTTCTGAACCCTGTTTCTCTTACTGTCTTTTTTCACTTCGCCTTACTATAGACTTCTCATTCTATTTCGCTCCCTGTAAGCCTATGAAGTTCCCTTCCAATTTCTTGCTTCCCTGTTACCTACAATCTTCAAAAATTTAAATGCAATTTAAATTGCCATCTTTTGTCTTTCTGAACCCTGTTTCTCTTACTGTCTTTTTTCACTTCGCCTTACTATAGACTTCTCATTCTATTTCACTCCCTGTAAGCCTATGAAGTTCCCTTCCAATTTCTTGCTTCCCTGTTACCTACAATCTTCAAAAATTTAAATGCAGCATCAATTGCCATCTTTTGTCTTTCTGAACCCTGTTTCTTTTACTGTCTTTTTTTTCACTTCTTCTCACTAAAAACTTCTCATTCTCTTTCACACCCTGTAACTCTCCTACATAGTGGATTTGTTTGGGGGTGAAACAACTAAAAACATATGAAGTGCTTACATTGTTAAGTGAAAGATGTTATTTTAGCTGATGCCACCTATAAAAATCACATTATGTTCATGTTGCTTTGTTACACACAAATCCATTTTAACTCTTTGAAATTTTAATTTTAATTGATGTTTTAAACTACAGTTTTTGTTTCTTTTAATTTAGTGGAAAAAACCTTTGACTTACAACTACTTATTGACAAATAATTATAAATATTACTGGATTATTTATTATTTTCATCTTAATCAAGTAAACACACATATGTATTAATTAGAGTTATGATTTTTGTACTGCTAGTAAATAGATTAGCTACATTGGTTAGCTATGAGCAGTAGGTAAACAATAAGTAAGAGATGACTTCTATAATGACCTTGTTCCCTTCACACAGAGGAACTGGTAACACTTCAAGAAAGCAGCAGCTGTACATACAAGAGAAAGGAGGGATTTAAGCAATTGGAATTGAATTTTCACCATCTACAAATTTAAACTCAAAATATAGGTCATGACAAGCATTGTATGAGCGACAATTCATGGTTCAGGAATAAGAATATACAGAATTTGGTTGTTAACATTGAAAAAAACTATTTTTTTATGTTTGAAATAATGGATGAAATATGAGAAAAGTACTTAACATCCAAATAAAATACTGAATATTCTACTATATTTCTGACTTTAAAAGACTGGAAGTGATGAATTCCTTTCTTATTTCTGTTAAGATCCTGAACTTTTTCAATTTTGATGTTTTTCTCCTGCTATGAATTTGTATACTAATCTTGAAAATAACTTTCAATCTGTTGTTAACTATGGCAAGAATAGCTTGTTAATATTAATGCCTTCAAAACAAAACTGCTTTTTATTAATCATCTTAAAGAATCTTTTTTGGCTTTTCAATATGGCTTATGCTAACCTCCAGGAGAGCAACTCACTGCAGCTCATGTTTTTCACTCACTGAATCAATTGCTAAATCTACTGCTAGAAAACTTGGTTCATTATGTCGAGCTAGACAATTTTTCTTGCCAGAATTCATCTAGCGCTTTTATAAGTCTACTATTTGTCCTTGCATCAAATATTGCTGCGACATCAGGTTTGATGCGTCTGCTATGTATTTGGAAATTCTTGACAAAAAATCCAAACAAACATCTATAATGTTATTGTTCTTAACCTGGCATTTTGGCTTTATCTACTTTCCCATCACTGTAACATGGATTTCCTGTGCCTTTTCTATAATTATTTTCATGATACATGTTCTAATCAGCTATTCTCTTAAGTAATTTCAAAAATTTAAGCACAGTACTAGATTGGCAGCTAGGTCTCATAATGTCATTGTTAAAATTACTAGTTGTAACCATTAGTTCTATGCTAACAGTTTATTCTCTTGCACTTTTTGCTTGTAGAACCCTTTTCCAGCTTCCTGCTTTTTTGTCAACTGTGATCTTTAAAAATTTAAATGCAATGTCAGTTTTTATCTTCTGTCTTCTTGAAACCTGTTCTTTTATTGTATTTTTTTAACTGTCAGTAAACCCTTGAATTTAGTGACTTTCATTGCCTTGTGTATGGTGAAATGATTAAAAAAAATATATCAGAGATTTTTTCTATCCATTCTTCTGTAATCTTACCAAATATTCAAAATGTCCGCTATGTTTTAATTTCTCCCTTGTGGTTTGAAGTTGATGATATGGTTAGGTGAAAATATGATACCTAGTACTCTCTGACATGTTTTTCGGTTATTGACAGTAACATTAATTTTATTTACATTCTATACAATAACAAGGTAGCAATTTAAATGTGTACATTTATTATATGAAAGTTTTATTTTGCATATACAGTGGAACCTTGAGATACGAATGCCCCAACATACGATTTTTTTTAAGATAATTTTCGCTAGATTTATTTACGCCTTGAGATACGACGAATAATTTGAGATACGACGGACGGTCGACGTTTCAAAAACTCAAAAATCGCGGAATGCTATCGGTAGATGGCAGTGTGTTCGTTCAGCTAGCCCAGGGGTCGGCAAAGTGATCGATATTGACCCCTGGGGTCGATGGGGCTATCCAAGGGGTCGATAATTGTCTAGGCGTCGAAAGGGGTCGATAGACTCCTCAAACGATTTTTCACTTATAAAAGAATTCATAAAAAGGATCACCTTTACTTTTGATTTTCTAATCGCTCGCAGTATTTTTATATGTATGATGCTGTAACTGTTCACAGTGGCATCAATCCTCCTCGTTGTCATAGACCCCAATTTCCGCGATGAATCGCGGAATTGTTGTTTTGAAACGGAATCCCGTTTTTTTTTTTATGTAATCATTTTCCATTTAAATTAACCATTTCCTTTTTTTTAATATAAATACTTAAAAACTGTCTTTTGTGTTTTTTCTAAATATTCTAATAAATAAATAAAACATGACCTTGATATTTTTTTAAATTTTATTCCTCATATATTTCTAATTATTTTTCCTTTTAAGACCTAAAAGAAGTATTTTAAAGTTCAGTTTCTGCACTCATACAAAAAAATCCTAGATTATTAAAAAAAAAAAACGTTAAGAAACTGTAACAAAGTAGATCAAAGTCAGTTAGAACCCCCCCCCCCCATACACTGTCTCTGTCTCACTGATTTATAGACAATAGTTTTAACTTAAAAAGAATGAAAGAAGGAAAAAGAGCAAGATCAGAGAGATACATTTTTAACAATTTGTTTCTTTGGTTTCATTTTATAACTTGTTACTTTTTATGAAATGCTACATTTCTCTTATACAATTTCCTCCAGCCAGTTCGTTTGTCGGCGTGTCTTACAGTGAACATATTGATGCTGTGAGTTTGCACACATTTATTCACTTTTATTGTGTGAATCATGGGTCCTAAATCTAAGGATAAGGATGGGAATAAGAAAAAGATAAAAATGATCTCAATGGAAATTAAACATGAGATATGGAAGCATGAACGTGGTGTGAGAATCGCTGACTTGGCCACTGAATATGGTAAATGCTTCGACCATATCAACCATTCTCAAACAAAAGGATAAAGATAAAGAGGTTGCATCCCATTCGCTGCTAGTAACAAATCTAAAATTTTTCTTCATTGTTAGGGCCTAATGAAAAAACCTAAAAAATTAAAAGCTTAAAAACTTATTTGCGTTTATCTTGGCCTTTCTAGTCTCGTGTGTGCGTGGTAGCCTAGCTTCTCTTCCCCCCACCCCCATGTTTATCTTGCCCATAGTCACCACGTTGCTTGTGGTAGCCTAGCTTCTCTCCCACCCGCTCCGGGCATGCATCCCGTTTGCTATTAGCGCTCCCTCAACTGGTGAGTACAACTCAAATTTTCATTGTTTTTATTAACATTATTGTAATATATAATTGGAGTAGATAGGCTAAACTATCGCCCGGTTTGACACTCCACCCACGTCTATTGAACAGGTGTAGAGAGGCTCATCCCTTGTTCCCTGTTTAGGATGTGGTCTCCGGCTTTCTCTTTTCCAATCTTTTGACTCTTTTCTTTTTTATTTTTTTCAATTGGAGTAGATAGGCTAAACTATCGCCCGGTTTAACACTCCACCCACGTCTATTGAACAGGTGTAGAGGCTCATCCCTTGTTCCCTGTTTAGGATGTGGCTTCCGGCTTTCTCATTTCCGATCTTTTCACTCTTACGTAGCCCCCTGCACATCAGTGGCGCTACCGCCTTGCTCGGGGTGATATGATTAAAAAAAACAAAACATATTGGTGTTTTTACTCTATAATTACTATACGGTATATGATTTTAGCTATATATAAGATAATTTTAAGTATAATTTTAGAATATTTTGGGTAAATTTCTTACCCTTGGAACAGATTAATTCGGTTTCTTTTAATTTAAGTGGTAATAATTGCTTTGAGATAGGATTTTTTTTTTAGATACGACGGCGGTCATGGAACGAATTAAATTCGTATCTCAAGGTTCCACTGTAGATCTCAAAATACATTTTCATACTTAGGTCAAAATCACGGAAGTTTCATTTTCAGTTTTGAAAAAATTTAATGATGTTAAAAAAATATTTAATCTGAAGAGCTTCCCTAAAAAAATATTTGACTATATATTTATCTCAAGGGAAAATAAATTCCTGATTTTTTGGCAATTATGAAAAGCAAATTTCTTATAATTTATGCTATTTTAGCTTAGTAAATTGCAAAACCACAAGGATGGAGTACCCAGTGAGGATGAAACTCATTACTCAGATGTAATAGTATGTTAGGGTAGCTTGTGAGCCATTATTCCACAGAGAGGAATCTCTCTCTATGTTTCTTATAATAGTTAACATGTAGTTTAAATAGTTGTCTGACAAAATATTTAGTTCTTCATCTCACAGAAAACAAACAAAAAGTTATTATTTACTTCATTTACATTCAGACTAATGTCCTCACCTTTGTTGTTGTTATCACATTTTAATTCCTGTACCCTCTGATCTTCTTCAGGTGTTTGTTGAGTAACCTTCAGAAAATTTTTAACTGAAATCGTCAAGGGGAAGAGTATTCTCATTGAGCTATCCATGTCTAGGGATGTCTTATTGCGTTCTTATTTATAATTGTTGTATACCTACCATTATACAGGAATGGGATGTTTCTATCCTCTTAAATATGTGAAAATGATTGGAGTAGAAGAGAATGATTATACTGACTAGCAATTTATTTGCAGTGGATCTACTTCATACAGCATGTGAGTCTTGTACTTGCTTGTATACTATTATTTCCAACTTCTGTTTTGGTGATTACTCACAGTAACCTTTTAGGGTTACAACAATAATGCTGCTCAGTTTTTGTTTGTTCTTGTTTTCACTGAGTCTAAATGAGTGCTACTTTTCTTTTTTTTTTAATTAATTCACCCCAAACAAAGTGATAATGCCACTAAGATGCACGAGGCTTCTATAAGTGAAAGAAAAGAAAAATAATTTAGAGAGCGATAGAAATGCAATCCTAAACAGGAAACAAGGCATAAACCTCTACACCTGTTCAAAAGACTAGAGAGGAGTGTGAACTGGATGGGAGATGAATATACCTACCCTTACTGAGGGGAAAAAATGAAATAAAAGATAAATAAATTCTATAAATTTTAGAGTTCAGGCAGCAATGTTAGTAGTATAGAGTTAAAGTAGAATTTAGAAGGAGCTGGAAAACCAATTGAACTGACAGCTACTATGCCACCAAATTCACTAAGGAACCTGTACTTCAACCAATCATAGAGTGTCTTCAGTATATGTATTAACCAAGCATGTCGCTCAATCGGCACATAGTGATATGCAGTAGTCCAGGAGGCAGCAGAATGTGAATGATTTTTCCCCAGAGATTAAATAAAAGGTGAAGTTTGAAGTTACCCAGAATTACAAATTTTTTAAGAAGATCAGAAGGCACAATGGCTAAAATGCTGTGATAACAGCAACAAAGATCAGGATATTAGTCCAAATGTAAATAATGATAACTCCTCATCCCAGACACAAAGTTATTAGTAAACTATTGTGAGACATAAGTTTAATTTTTTTAAATTTTTCATCATTGCTTCAATTTGGAACTAATTTTTTATTTCATGCATACTCACCTCTATTGAACAGGTGTAAAGGCTCATCCCTTGTTCCCTGTTTAGGAAGTGGTTTCTGGCTTTCTCTTTTCTCTCCTCAGACCTCAGTATTAGTGCTTCCATGATTTTCTTGTGATGTGTGTGGTTGGTGGCAACGTCTCTTATGAGGGTACTGGGTTGGCAGTTTTCTAGTTGCTACTTCTGACTGGTAGTTAGGAGCCCTAACTCTTGCGTAGTGTCAAGAGAGGCTGCTCTGATCAACAGTTGCATAATACCAGGGTTCTTGTAGTGCCATGTCGCACATGGATAGGTGTCACTGCAAGCGCTTTCGGTGGGCAACCCCAAGGCCACACTTTGATGCAGCTCGAGCCAGTTTCCCTCCCAGCATATATCATGGATAAAGACCGCCTGCATCCTCGACTCAAGGTCCCTCCCTACCAACAAACCTTAATATGAATAACAAAATCACAAAAAATTCTAAACCAGTCAAACTCAAATCACCAAAACCTTATAACATTTCTTTTACTAACATCCAGGGCATTCGTACTAACTTTTGTAGTGTAAAAGTTTTCCTCCGCAAAAAGTCTCCTGACACCCTAGCATACTGTGAGACTAACTTCAACCCATCAATTCCCTCCTCTGACTTCTCGAACCTTAAGGAAGGATTCCACTGTCCATATGCATGGGCTGGAGGTCTATGTTAGTGAACATCTCCCTGTAGCTAGGGTGACATCTCTCGAATCCCCTGACCACCAATATATATGTCTCCATCTGTCACTTCTCATTTAGGTTAGCTAACTTTTCTTCCTTTACTGTTCCCCCTCCTCTCCTGACCGCTCCCTTCTAGACAGCATTTCTGACAATACAGATAAGGCTACTTCCTACCACCCATCCACTCACATATTTGTATTCAGAGATTTTAGCGCCCATAACGCTGAGTGGCTTAAAGACTCTGTAACTGATTCAGCTAACATCCACACCATGAACTTTGCCATTTCCTAATCCTTTATGCATATAGTGGACTTCCCCACATGCTTTCTCAGCATTCCCTCAGGATCTCTACTAGATCTATGCTTTACCTCTGCACCTGACTCCTGCCAAGTCTCACAGCTTTGCCCTCTCAGCAACTTCAATCATGCTGTTGTCTCTCTTAATATTTCTCACCACTCTCACTCCCCCCAGGAGCCTCCTACCTATAGGACCTCCTACTGCTACCAAAGAGCTGACTGGGACACCTTTCATGATTTCCTATGTGGCATCCCTTGGGGAAAAATGTTCAATCTCCCAGCACCTCTGAGATTTCTTCCTGGGTGAAAGCTGGCATTGATGCCTTCATACCTACCAGGAAGTTTCGTCTCAAATCTCATTCCTCTTCTTGGTTCTCTCCTGCCTGTTCGGTTGCCATTGTTCACAGGAATCACTACTTCCAACTATTTTGGAGACATGCATCTGACCACGATAGGTGCCTATTCATGTCTGCTCGTAATGAGTGCAAGAGGATCCTAAAGGATGTTAAGCGATTGTTTGCATAGCTGACCATAAGTTCGGCTCCAAGGACTATTGGTGGTTATGCAAACGGGTGCTGAACAACAGCAAATCCTTTATCCCTCCCTTAATCAATGAATTTGAGGTCCTCACAGCATCAGTGGACAAGGCCGAGTGCTTTGCTCGTAGATTCTCATCCAACTCCTCATTTAACTCATCTGGAGTACCTGCACCCAACTTCCCTATTAGAACTGAGGCTAAACTGAACAATGTATACATTACCCTGACAGTAGTATCTAAGGTAATATCAAAACTCGACCCCCATAAGGCGAGCAAAGGTGATGGAATCCCAGTGATTGTCCTTAAGAAATGTGCCCCTGAACTCTCCTCTGTCCTCTCTAAACTCTATAATTACTGTCTTTCTGCTTCCTTTTTTCCTGCATGCTGGAAGTCCTCTTCTGTCTTTCCTGTATTTAAAAACTCAGGTGAACTGTCAGACTCATCCAACTCTCGCCCTATCAGCCTTCTACCAATTTTCGAGAAAGTGTTTGAGGCCATTATTAATGCTGAAATAGTTCAACATCTAACTGCCCATAAACTATTCTCAGACAGGCAGTATAGCTTTCGCTTTGCCAGGTCCATGGCCGAAATGCTAACGACCATCACAGAATACATGTTCCAGACCCTTGAGGAGTTTGGCGAGGCTTGTGCTGTTGTTGCTTTTGATAGGGTTTGGCACGCTGGCCTTTTATGCAAGCTACGAGGTTATGGTATTACCGGATGCTTGCTTGATCTGATCCAATCTTTCCTATATAACCGCATAATGAAATGAAGGTCATCTTGAATGGGCATGCCTCTACATCCTACTGTACAAATGCTGGTGTCCCTCTGGGCTCTATCCTAGGCTCGACACTCTTCCTTATTTTCATAAATGATATCCTAGACATGATCAAGTGCCAAGTAGGCATCTATGTAGATGACACCACAATTTACTCCCGCATCAGTAAGAAATCCGATGTAGTGAACAAACATAACCTTGAGAGGGATCTACATTCTGTGGTGAAATGGGGTAAGAAGTGGCTTGTAAATTTCAATGCGTCTAAGACCAAGCTGCTGACTGTCAATCATCACAGGCAACCTCTCCTGCCTCCCATAAGCATGGACCAAGTGAGTCTCCCTGAAAGCAATACACTGCGCCTCCTTGGCCTTACCCTCTCTTCCAATCTCAAGTGGAACCATTACATTGCGTCAATAGCTAAATCCACTGCTAGGAAGGTTTGGTCACTGTGTCAGGCCAGGATATTTTTTTCGCCTGAATCCATCCTGTATATATACAAATTAACCATCTGTCCATGCATGGAGTACTGCTGCCATATATGGTCAGGCACACCCACTGTTCATCTCAGTGTTCTTGACAGGCTCTAAAGGAGAATCAGTAATGTGATAGGTGGCTCGACTCCAGCCACTTCCCCACCAACGGGATATACCTTCCCTCTGTCTGTTCTATAAATACTTTCATGGATTCTGCTCCAATGATCTTAAGTCACTGGTGCCCCTGCAACAGGTGTTTACTCGTACAACCAGACTAGCAACTGGGTCCCACCCATTCACAGTTAGATCATCCAAATGTAGACGACAATTCTTCTCCTGCAGCTTCTTTTCTCACACTTTCCGCCTGTGGAACTCGCTTCCATATTCTTGCTTTCCTGACGGCTACAACCTCCAGGAATTTAAATGTAATGTCAATACTCATCTCCTAACCACTTGACTCTAGTTCTTTCTACACCACCCTGTATATCTTTTCCTTTTTCTCCACCTTTGTAACTATCATCATACCTGTATTCCTATCCTTAACTGGTTCAGCTTTCTCTACTCTACCCTGTCTAATTTTTTTTTACTCTTATGAAGCCCCCTGCACATCAGTGGCATTACCACCTTGCTCGGGGTGATACGATTAAAAAAAAAATGTAATATACACTTACAAAAATATGTTTTTGCTATTTCAAAACATACTTGCTAAAGAATTCACAGTAGCAATGCCTAGCATGGTAAGGCTGTGACCCTATACTTCAGAGTGTCGACAAAGCATATTACAACTACTATATAATAGCTTTATTTTGTCAGTAATGCTTGTACTAATTTATGATCACTGGTAGTTTTTTATTTATATTTTCCAAGAATTCCAATACTAATTATAAAATTGTGTAATTGTATTATATATATATATATATATAATTTTACAGTAGTATTGCACTGTAAACTTTTATAAAATGCATTTCCATGATAAAACTATTTTGCATATTTTCTATGTTAAAGTCATTTGTATTATATATATATATATATATATATATAAATCACAAAGTGGGAAAAAGTTTCCATTTTACATGCTTTGTCCCTTAGGACTTCATTGGATTAGGTTTGTTTATGTTGATCAAACCTAATTTGATAAAGTCCTAAGGGATGAAGCATGTCATGAAGACTTCTTCCACTTTGTTATACATCTTTCCTCTGAAAGTCTTCATGAGATATAAAAATTTATATATCATTACGCGATATATATATATATATATATATATATATATATATATATATGATTAATGACCCTGCTCAGTTAAGCAACAAACTTTCCTGCATTAATCCTATTAACAGTCTATTTCTACTCCCTGATATCGAGCACTTTGTGATAAAAAAAAACTTGCTTTTTTATCAGTAAAACTACTGATAAAATGACAATCTTGGTGCTAAAATTATCACAGCTCATTAATATATATATATATATATATATATATAGTGGGTAGCAAAAGTATTTAACAAATCAGTTTTTGATAAATTTTACAATAAGTATAATAAAAAATTGTTCAGTTTGAATGATACTTGCTTCAATTATTTTAATTAACGTTGTCTAACTAAACATTGGGAAAAATTGAGAAACATTGTTTTCTATGAAATTTTACTGCCGATTTTCGAATTTGACTGTGTGCAAAACTATTTCATATCTATACAAACAATAAGGGTATTTTAAAACTATGTTCAATTTGATATGCTTTGTACTTCAACCAGTCACAGGTTGTCTTCAGTATATGTATTAACCAAGCATGTCCCTCAATCTGCAGATAGCTATAACAGGTCTGATACACTAGAGACTATCCTGCTATCTAAACTTATTAAAATGGCTAAAGCAAAAGAATTGTTAAATGATATGCAACAATAGATTATAAAGCTGCACAGAGATGGTAAGTGTTATTGAAAAGTTGCTCAAGATTGAAATTTGCTTGTGTATACAGTAGGTGGTGTTGTTTGAAAGTGAAAAAATATTCAATGGAGTGGTAATCAGTGCAAATTAGACAAGGCTACTGAATGATATTATAGCCTGGAATGTGAAGAAACAACCATTTTTGACTTAAAGAGAAATTCAGAATGGTCTGAAAAATTCTGGAATTGAAGTGAGTAAAGAAATCACTTAATTGTACAAGCCTGTATTTTAGACTCCACTAGAAAGACTCTAAAAAACATAAACATGTGCAAGACCATTTGAAATTTGTTGAAAAATATGAACATGAATCAGTTAAATTCTGAAGGAAAGTTATTTGGTCAGATGAAATGAAAATTGAGCTTTTTGGGAAAAACATGTGCACCCAAGTATGAAGGAAAAAAGAAACTGAATACAACCTAGTAAAAACCATTCCAACAATCAAATATGGGGGTGGAAGTGTAATGATTTGGTGGTGGCTTCATATAAGAGTAGGAAAAATGGAAGTCATCAAAGAAAGAATGAATGCAGCAAAATACAAGCAAATCTTATCAACCCATCTATTAAAAAGTGCAACAGTTTTGGGGCTTGACTGAGATTTTGTATTTCACCAGGACATCAATCCAAAGCACAGGGCTAAAATAACTCAACACTGGTTCAATGAAAATGGAATTGATGTTCTGGAATGGCCTAACCAGTCACTGGATCTCGATCCAATAGAAAATTTATGGAAAAACTTGAAATGGAGAGTATACAAGTGATCCCAAAAATATCAAGGAACTGAAGAAAGTCTGTAAACAAGAATGGGTGAAACTGCCAAAATCTTCATGCAAGAAGGTCAGTGAAAACTAAAGAAAATGATTAGAGGCTGTAATTCAGAACAGAGTATATACTACTAAATATTAACAAATCATGTTAAGTACTTTTGCACTCAGTTAAATTCTAAAATTGGCAGTAAAAGTACATAAAAACAATGTTTCTCAATTTTACCTTATGTTTAGTTAGACAATGTTCATTAAAATATTTGAAATAAGTATCATCCAAATTGAACAAGTTTTATTTTTGTGAAATTTATATATATATATATATATGTATATGAGAGAGAGAATGGCAACTCATGAAGATAGAGAGGATAATCCAAAAAGGTTTTATCTAATTAACATAAATTATCAATTAAATAGAAATAGAGAGCTCAATGGATATTATTCAGAGAAAATATATCGAGAAAAAAAACTCAACACATAATTAAATGGTTATAAATCCTGAATTTATTTCAGCAATGCAAACAAAAATTTTTACAATTGTCTTGTTCAGATTGTTAGTGAATAAATAAATATTAATTTCAATCAGAATATTCTGAAAAAAACAAAAAACGTTTAAACTGCTGGTTTAAAAATCCCTCTGCTATAAACAGTTTTTTTAATGCACAATATTCAGAGATAGTGCTAAAACCTTTAAGGTAAAAAACTGTTGTCAGTGTTTAACTCATCAACTTTTAAGTATTAATATTTCTGTTGTGATTTTTATTCTTTCAGAGTCCAGCAGAAAAACCTCATCATCTTATACCAAGAATAAATTTCACCAACAAATTCTTTTCAGTGATGATCAAATGAGCTCTGTAGGCATGCCCCTGAAGTTAAAATTTTGTATAAGTTTTCAAGCAAACTATGGATGAATATTAATTTATCAAGTTTTTGAATTATTAATATCACATGCATTTTATCTATTCCTATATGAAATGTATGACAGAATTTTTGACAATTGGTCACTTCTCTTTGTATGTTTATTGCACTCTATATATAATCATTAGAGAGTAAATTAAAAATTTTATGTATTTGTTTTATAATTCCTACCCATGATATCACAAGTTACATCAACATGATGAATACAAATAAAAAAGTCCACATTAATAACTAATAAAACTAGTGAATCTAAATTGTAGATTAAAATTATATCATTTTCATGCTGATTGTTTTTAATGCAAAAGTATCAATCTAATATTTCCTGTACCACTTCTGTTGCTCTTTGCCAGTCATCTTTTCTTTCTCTGTTTTTGTACCTGGTATATTTCACTGGTAAACAAATACCATTTGTCCATGCATTAAATATTACTGCCACATCTGGTATGGTGTTTCTGCTTCATATTTAGAGATTCTTGATAAAATACAAAGAAGAATCTGCAATGTTACTGGTCCTGTCTGGAATCTCAGCTTCATTTTCCCACTGCCATATCGTAGCATCCCTGTGCATTTTTCTATAAATATTTCCTCTATGATACCTAGACTTTATGAATTTAAGTGCAGTGCTAGATTGGTAGCAAGATATTATCATCTTAGAGTTGAAATGGCTAGATTCAACTATAAGTTATGTGCAAACAGTTTCTTTTAATTGCATTTCTTGCTCCATAACCCCTTGTGTCTCAGTGGCTTTATTGGCTTGCTTGAGGTGAAATGATTAAAAAAGAAATGGTGAGATGATCACAATTATTATCTTCAATGATTTACAGCTTCTGGTAAGAAGAGCAGTAATATTTTTTGTATTTATTGTTAATTATGACAGAGAAAAATGGAATATAACTATTTGGATATATCCAAATTATTTTCTTTTCTTACTGACCTCTACTTCAAAGTTTATTCTGCATACACATCCAAATACTATGTACCTACTACACTTTTGAAAGGCATCTTTCACTATCTCAATTTGTAATTCAATGTCACATTTTTTATTCTCTGTTAAAACACTGCTTTTATATTTAAATTTTTTAACTTTTTTAAAATTTTTGTAGCCTTTAGTAAATTTTATCTTTTTGTTATCTCTCTTAATCCCTGTTCTGCCAACCATTTACACAAGCTCACTATGTTATGCATTGCTTTCCTTTGTCCCTTTTGCTTTCAGTATGTCCTGTGAGTAGCAAGTTTTCAAGTCCTCTTTCCTCATTATGTACCCTAAAAATTTCAACTCTCTTTTTTCTGATGCTACATAAAAATCTCCTTTTTGTTTTCATTTTCTCTAAAACTTTATCGTTTATCACATTTTCAGTTCATGGTATTCTCAGGATCCTCCTGTAGAATCATATCTCTATTGTCTCAAGTCACATCTTCATCTGTGATGAGATTGTCCAACATTCACTGCCATATAGGAGGACTAATATTAACAGTAAAAACACTTCCTAGATATTTGAATTTTTGCACTCATTTAATTGCGGTATCTCCAATTAGTAATTTGCATATTATGTTGAACTGTTTTGTTTGCTGATAATCATATATACTGTCTTCTTAGCTCACTGTGAAACTAAACTTGACCCTTCTATCCCCTCTTCTGAGTTTTACGTTCCTGGTTACCTTCTCCTCTTCAGGAAGGACTCCAATATCCATATGCATGGGCTTGGTGTTTGTCAGCGAACACCTCCTTCTAGCTAGGGTGACCTCTCTTGAATCCCTGGATCATTCTTTCATATGCTTCCATCTCTCACTTCTAAGCTCAGTTAGCTATTTTTTCTTTCTCTACCACTCCCCCTCCTCCTCTAACTGTTCAGTACTTGATAACATCTCTAATAATATCAATAAGGCCATTTTTTCTCATCCATCTGCCCATATATTTGTGTTTGGTGACTTTAATGCCCACCACACCAAGTGGTTGGAAAACTGTCATCGACCTTGCTGGTGTCCACACCATGAATTTTTACGCAAGTGATGGATTTCCCCATGTGTTTCTCCAATAACCCTAATGGAAAGGACTCACTGCTAGACCTCTGCTTCACTTCCATCTCAGACTCTTGAACTGCCAAGCAGCTCTGCCCTCTTGGAAACTCTGAGCACGTGGTATTTTCTGTTAACATCTCATTCCACTCCTACTCTACCCAAAAAACTCAGACCAGCAGAATATCCTACTGCTACCAAAGAGCAGACTGGGACTCGTTCCGTGACTTCCTGTGTGACATCCCCTGGAACAACGTTTTTAGTCTTCCCGTTGAAGACTGTGCATCCGAGGTCTCCTCTTGGGTTAAGGCTGACATTGATGCTTTCATCCCAGCCAGGAAATTTGAGCTTAAATCCCATTTGTCACCCTGGTTCTAGCCCCCTTGCTTGGCCGCCATTGCCCACCAGAATCACTTCTTCTAACTTTATCGAAGCCACGTGTTAGACCAAAACAGGCGCCTTTTCGCCTCAGCTCGTAATAAGTGCAAAAAGATACTTAATGAAACTAAGATGTTGTTTGCTGCCAGAATGAAGCAACGTATAGCATCCTGTAAATTTGGCACCAAAGACTACTGGCGACTCTGTAAAAGCGTGCTTAACAAGAGTAAAACCTCAATACCCCCCCTCTATGAATTTGAGGTCCTCACCTCCACAGCAGACAAGGCTGAATGCTTTGCTTGCAGATCCTCCACCAATTCGAGACTGGATTCGTCTAGAGTATCTAAACCTGACTTCCCACCTAGAATTGAGGCTCAACTGAATGATGTCCATATTACCCCCTCGCTGTTTCTAACATAATCTCAAAACTTGACCCTCACAAAGTGAGCAGAGGGGACGGAATTCCAATCATAGTCTTGAAGAAATGTTCTCCTGTACTCTCTTCTGTCCTCTCTAAGCTCTACAACTACTATCTGCTTCCTGCTTTCCTGTCTGTTGGAAGTCTTCCTCTGTAGTTCCTATATTTAAGAATACTGGAAAACCCTCGGACACTGCTAATTACTGCCCTATCAGCCTCCTTCCGATCTTTGGCAAAGTGTTCGAAGCCATTATCAACGCCGAGGTGGTTCAGCATCTCACAGCCCACAGGCTCCTCTCGGGCAAACAGTATGGTTTCTGCTTCACCAGGTCTACTGCAGATATGCTAACGACCATCACTTAGTATATATAGCAGGCTCTCGACAAGAATGACGAAGCTCGAACCATTGCCTTGAATATTTTCAAAGCTTTCAACAGAGTCTGGCATGCTGGCCTTCAACGTAAACTGCGGAGCTATTGTATAACTGGACATTTGTTTGACCTAATCCAGTCATTCCTCTCCAATCGCACATTGAAGGTAGTATTAAATGGACATGCCTCCCAAAACTATCATACAAACGCGGGTGTCCCTCAAGGCTCTATCCTAGGTCCTATGCTCTTTCTGATCTACATTAACGATCTCCTCGATGCTATAAGATCCCAAGTAGGCATGTACGCCGATGGCACTACAGTTTACTCTCTCCTCAATCAAAAATCTGGTATGGCTGACAAAGTGAACCTCGCTGCCGAGCTTGAGAAGGCCCTCCAATCCGTGGTGGACTGGGGTAAGAAATTGGCTCATAAATTTTAATGCTTCCAAAACGAAGCTGCTATCAATTAAACATCATAGACAATCACTCCTATCTCTCATTAGCATGGAACAGGCTAGCCTCCCTGAGAGTAAAATACTATGCCTCCTTGGCCTCACACTCTCAGTGGACCTCAAGTGGAATGACTATATCGAATCCATTGCTAAATCCACTGCTGAATCTTTAGTGTGATCAATATCAACTTGGCAGCCCGGCTGCAGTCACTCTCTCACCAGCGTGATGTGACTTCCCTGTGCCTCTTCTATAAATCCTTTCACGGCTTCTGCTCCGATGAACTGGTGCCTCCTAGGGATGAATTTGCATGAGATACTAGATTAGCAACTAGGTCCCACCCTTTTACAGTGAAACAGATAAAATGTAACTGCAATTTCTACTTTAACAGTTTCTTTTCTTGCACTTCCCGCCTATGAAATTCCCTTCCCCAACAGCTACAATCTCCAGGAATTTAAATGTAAGGTCAATATTACACTAACTTGCAAACACTCTTCCCATCTATCCAACCCCCATCCTCGGTATCCTCATCTGTCTATCACCCTCCTCCTGACATTTCCTATAACTAACCACTCTTTCTCATCACTTTCCCCTATGTAACCCCCTGCACAATAGTGGCAGTGGAATGCCTTACTTGGGGTGAAATGATTTTTAAAAAATTATTTCTGCCCACTTTTCATTGAGCCGTTCTTTTGTATGACTGCACTTGTTCCTAATTTCTTTTTACAATGGCCTATATTCTGAACCATAGCTTAACATTGTTTGCTGTCTCCTTTTCATCATGTCAAGAGATTCATGCCATTCATTTATTTTTTCCTTGTCTAGTTTTCTTTTGAATGATCTCATTTGCTGATGTTACTAACACTACTTTTAATGTGTTGCACTGTGAATTTCCATTCTCATTTAATTTATTGTATCTGCTTTTAATGTTGTCTTTATATTTCTTCAATTTAAATCACTCAGGAGTATGTTGTATTGCAGTTTGATTGCTACCTTGGACCTTTTCCATTTGCATACTTTTTATTTTAAGGTTATTTATTACTGGAAGCCGGTTGCTTCTGCAGTCAGTACTTGAGTATATTTTATAGTGTGGAACTGTATTCCTAAATCTCTCATTGATCATTATATAGTTGATTTGATTCTTCATTTCTCCTTCTGG
The DNA here is from genome assembly GCA_037127315.1 of Ascarosepion bandense. Classification (NCBI taxonomy): domain Eukaryota; kingdom Metazoa; phylum Mollusca; class Cephalopoda; order Sepiida; family Sepiidae; genus Ascarosepion; species Ascarosepion bandense. The sequence continues at coordinate 1,516,297 of JBBBDQ010001432.1, forward strand.
GCTTCTTCATGTTCATATTCATTTGGGGTTTTCTTGAAACTGGGTGTTGGATACTACCTGATTGTTTGCCATTCACTATTGGATCTATTTTTATCTGCATTTGTTACAAGCTCCTAATCTGATTTTGTCAGCTATTTTACCATCTTTTGCTTACCCTAATTTGGCATTCAGTTTCCTGTGATGATCATAATTTCCTGTGATTTGCATTGATTCTTGGCAATGTCTAGTATACAGTAAAACTCTAATTTCTTCTTCTATACTTTGTGTTGTCAGTGTGTATACAACAATGATGAATATATTAAAAGGCTTCCTTTTCAATTTAACTACAAGAATTCTATCAGATATTTCATTGCATTCAAGAACACCTTCCTTCATGTTTTGGTCTAATATGAGTCCTACTCCCCTTTCATTTTTCATTTCACCTGCATATATTGCCCTTTGTTTATCAATGACAAAAACCCCATTGTTTTTTAATGAGTCAATAGGAAATGTAAATGGTGTGATGGTTAATGACACAGTGAATGGAATCAGCAAATCAAATTCAAACTCTGCAGGGGGACAGTTTGTACTCATTTTGCACTAATATCATTGGGAAAGGAATGAATTTACTTCCCCCACTGCCCCTAGCTATAGGTAAATATCAGGACCATTTGAGCCTTTAAGGCATTAAAACTTGGGTATCAGACAACCAACTTGGCATCATAAAAATTCACTCACTACTGAAATTGCATCAAAGAAATCTGTAGGAATAAACAAATGAGTTAATAAGAAATAGGCTAATGTGGACAGCTAAAAATAGACTTAATATAGGTCATAAGTGACTTGGAACAGAAAAGAGTGATATGGATCAATCATGCATCTGATAAATTGACAAGCTTCTTACATTTGTAATTTGGTATACATGCAAGTGATCAAGAAAAATAATGCAATAGCAATTTTTAAAAATCAAGATTATGTATAAGTTATTCAAACGATTCAATGAAATGCTTACTTTTATTGTTATGCTATATAGCATGACAAATGTTCAATTATACAATCAATAAACCAAGCATGTTATTTTTGCCTCATATTTTTGTAATAACTAATCTATTATATTGTCATTGGCAAAAACGTAAGGTAATTGTTTATTTTAATTTTATCCAAACAAGCTTATATTTTATGGCATATGACTGATATGTCAACTGAATTGATGGATAAAAAAATTGTTGAAATTTTGAAGGTAGAAAAAGTGTCTTTTATTGCCCCTTCTTTGTTTTGAATTTTATTGTAAAAACTAGTCATTCTGTACAGATTAAATCAATTTTGTGAAAAAAAGAGCATAATCACATGTATTCTGATCAGTTGAATCAACAATGACTGTATCTAAGTTTGGCTCATGTGGAAACTAAACAAAAAATGCAGCTGAGCCAAATAAAATCAAAGCAAATGCTAATTTGCCGCTGTTGTGCTTCCATACAATACATACACGCACATGATTGCTAGTGGTGTCTGACGCAATTTTAAAATAGGTACACGCAAAAAAAGCTAAGCGCAATCAACAACTCTATGCATGCATAGGGAATTATTTTTTTCAGTTAAAATAGTACATCAATCTAGAAATCCTTATGGAAAATTAAAATGCTGATAGCACTGACAAATAAAATAATAAATAAATGATAAAATGAATGAGAATTATTTTATCGTGGAGGTCGCGATTTCGAATTTAAGCATTTTAAACGTGAATCAGAAAAATTTTAAAAATACGCTTTTTAAAATTTAGAGGCTTCGCTTCTTATCTGAAGATTTTGTTTATAGCTCTAAGCAATAAGAATTTTCATTTTACTCAAAATAGCAGCCACCAATAAAAGCTGCAAGTGTGTGTTTTTTGCACGTTGTAGTACAACATATGTATTGGCTGGGTGTATTTGTAGTGATTTATCCCTGTGGAAATAGCATTCTATATACTTGTGTAGTGATAAAACACCTGACGTACATGCACGCGCGCGCACACACAAACTCATGTATGAACAGCAGCCTGTTAGTACTGAAGAAAAAACCCAAAATAAAATGAAGCTACCATAGTTTCGTACATTATGATGACATCATTTTCATTTATGAATATTATCAAAAATTCCAACATCTTTTCACAACCGGTTATAATAAAAAAAAATTCAGCAAATAAGATAAAAATTCTGCTCTGTCTTCCAAGAATAATGCATTCTTTCTGAAAAGAAAACACTAGCCGGCATGGAACACAAACCTTTCTTCTTTTCCTTCTTCTTTTTACCCCTATTCTTCTTATTATAATAAGTTGTATTATTCTTATTCTTCTAATTGTTATCATTATTAGTATTATTTTTCTTGGGTCTTTGGTAAGAGTGCGTGTGTGAAGAGAGCATCACATGACTCTTGTAGTAGCAGAGGCGGTGGCGGCAGCAGCCGACGGGCTCTCGGTAGAGACTATTTTATTACTACTGCTGACATTGTCGAATGTACACAGCTAACGGAAAGAGCTACCCTGGCCTTAAATTTGTGGTCACTCCACTCAAATAGTACAACAGGCAAGTAAAACGAACCTTTACCTCTAACCTAAAACAAATTTAACATTAATTTGCTTTTAGTATCTTGAAGTAAAAATCGTCTTTCAGCAATTGCTCGCGATTATAATCTTTATTTTTCTTAATGATCATAAAATGGGGGACCGGTTTATATATCTGATATGACATCAAATTGAGCCCCCACTTTAAAATTATTGAAGATATCGATGGCTATGCCAGTTCTTTTGCTCTTCTGAATTTTTTTGTTGGTTTTTGTGAAGTTAACCTAATTCTTATTTGCAATGTACTCTTAGTTTTTTTTTAGTCTGATCTTGTGATTTTTTAAAAATTCTTTTATTTTTTGTTTGTTGTTGAGTTTATTATTTTTCTTTTGCATTTTTGAACATCATTAATTTGTTTCATTCTTCCACCAAAAACACAAAAAAAAAAAAAAATGAAAAGGAATAGGCTTTTTTTCTTTCTTCTCGTTGTGTGTGGCAATTTATTTAAAATTTCTAAATAAATTCAAACGACTTGACTTTGGAAATAACGCAGAAAAAATGGAAAGAATTTAAAGTATCATTTCGCTCGCTCCTTCATCACGATCACAGTCGACCGGTCTTACTGTCTTCAATAAAAAGCATTTTAAAGTCTCTTAATTTCATCGATCACGTGCTGTTTTTCTTTTCCTAACCGATCTGTTTCTATTATCTCATCACATATCGACATAGTGTACCACTTTCGTATGCAATTATAATTCTAGAAGTGTTAAGCATCTGACAATTTACAAAAACATACGATCTTATCTCCCCAATGATAAAGGTACCAGATCAGCGACTTACCTGATGTCACCGTTTTCAGTCTATGGATGACTAGCATAGCTATAATTTTAAAGAGTATTAATCTCGATGTTTCTTTTTTATATTTTAATTACCAAGTCAACTTAAATTTAACTTACTTGATAAAAATAAGTTATAAAAGCTTGATATTTTATGAAAACCAGTTTATTCCTTCAGCGTTTTAGCTAAGATAAAAATGTAAATCAAGTAGTCACTATTACTGCAACTTTGGACTTTCGTAGATAAAAATGGGTCAATCAGGTTTTCTTAATTTTTAGTTAATAAAAATAAAATCATTGTTTTCATAAATCACGCAGATTGACCAACATATTAGAATTTGCATAACTGAGGTTATAGAAATTATATATTTTTCCAAATACATTTTCTTTCGTAGAGTCTTTCAGGCATGAGTGATCTGTAAAAAAAAAAAAAAAGGTTGAGACATCTGTCAAAAAAAAAAAAAATGTAACAAGGAAGGACCTGTCAAGTTGATAAAACAGCTGCATTATAGTTAAAGTTAAGGAACGTTACTGTTTGTTTTCCAATAAATGAACTCAAAAACTTACAAATAATTGTATTTTTCATTATGTGTGTTTTTTAATCTTTTCGTTTAACTCTTTCTTTAAATGATTAGTTCTTAAATCGTAGCATGGTAGACAAATTCGATCATGTGCTTTTTTTGTCATTTTAATCTTTGAATTGAATGAATCCGAAAAAGAAAAAAACCGTCTCTAGATCGATTTGTATCTTGTAAAAAAAATATAATTTTTACTGTAATATTTTTTTTATTCGAGGTGTTCTTATGGAAGTTGGTTAAGTACAAAAATAGAAAAATCTCAAACTAAAAGTTAACTTCTTTAACTTCAGCACTGACAGTGATTTTTTTTTTAGTTCAAATAAGCGGATGTTTTTATTAACAATAAATTTGCTTAAATATGCGTCTCTTAAAGAATAGCAGAATGTAAGCATCATTTAGGTATCACTGTCACACAAGCAAAACTGCACGTAGGGTAGGTTGTCTTTTTAAAATAAAAATAATGTGGAACAAGTGATGTTCATAAATTGCCAGTTGATTGATTTTTTTTCTCTCTCTCTAGTTGTGTCTATTTGCAAAAGTTTTTTCTTTTCATCACATGTTTAGAGATGAATAATGTCATATGACCGGTGCATACGCATACAATGACATACATACAGACAATATATTCGATCAATACTTAAATCCACGTGTGCTCAAAAACACTGACAGGGTTAATTAAATTATCTTCCACCATACTTTTTAAATCAAACAGAAATCACACATTCGTATTATTTTGCATATGCGCACATTTATTTTTATTCGCTGCACATACGATTGTTTAATTCATTCATTCATATAAGCACACAAGTTAAAGATTTAACAGTAACACATACATCATCATTAAATGCAGCTTAGTCCATACTCCATATGAATGTACAGAAAAATCAGTCATACACAAACATTTATGGAATTTTTTTTTAATTCATTGACTTTCACCTACTCATTCACTCTCACTCACATACACACTTTCATTCATTTATTCATTTCACTGACATTCACTTAATCATATACACATTTATTTTTCTGTCATTCATTTTAATCCAATTTCATTTGTATACATGTTCTGGTACCTACATATATTATCATTGTATGTGGAAGAGTAGTCAGATTTTATTGCACCACAGGATTTACAGTAGTGGGTATTGTATATTGTATGTTTGTAAAATCTACAATAACAGTTTACTGAAATTATTTTTACATACATATTCAGATAAAAAAACAACTCTTCTAACATTTTAAATATATTTAATTTCCTATATTTCAACGTGTATATATATATATATATATATATTTATATATATATATAGGCGTATGATACATCATATGCTAAAAAGTCTGCCTTCTTCTGCTGAGCACCCATAGCTCGGAGGTAGAATCGCTGACTGACGCTAATTCGGTTGGGTTTCAATCCTGGGTTAAAAAGCAATCGTATGTCTAGCCGTATTGATGAGCTGTGATACAGTGAAACAAATCTGTCTGCGGATAACTATGTATGTATATATATATATATATATATATATATATATATATATAATTTATTATAAAAAAATTTGTACATGTTCTAAAATATAATTTATAATAAATATTCACAGCTCTATATCGAGCACTGTTTTAATGTTTTGGATGTAGTAAATTTTTCTTCATTCCTTATTCACTCGCATATATAATGCTCATTTTCATGCTAGCATGGGTTGGACAGGTTTTTCTTGGTTGCTCTATAATTGAACTATCATGAAATATTGGAGCAAATTTTACAGCTGTATGCCCTTATTAACACAAGCTGGTTTTAGAGACTGGGAACGCTTGTGTTTTTATCAAGATACCATCTCTAGGAAAATTACCTGCAAAGGTTACAGAGTACAGCCTACCCTATTCTACACAGTAAGCGTAGAGGTTTTTATTTCAGAGATTTCCTTCTCTTAGACAAGTTGCTATCCGAAACTATAGACTCTTAGCCAGCCTAACTTTTACTTTTTCTCTTAAACAACACCAGTTTGGGGGTTAACTGTTTGTCCATAGCTAGGACTCTAATGGGGGTTACCACCTTGGGTAAGGATGGACCTGGGAACAGCAATTAAGAGGTAGTTCCACACTCCTCTAAACCTCATAATCAGAGGTCTTGTTGCCAGATGTAGTTTATCATCATACTCAGGACAATATATATGGTAGCTCACTGTTTGGTCAGAATTCAGTCTTTTGGTTGTGAGACTGGAGTAACCTCTCCAGGTTGCAGGCTTGGGTGATGGTATATAGAGGCTGTGTGCTGGCCAGGCTGCAACACTCCACCTCCTCAGCCATACCAACAAATTCCAAAGGAATACAAGGCATTAAATTTGGGCCAATTTGGTTGCAGGAATTATTAGAAAGTTCTTGCTTTTGACAGCCAACCACCTTTGAGGCTTCATTCCAGGTTTATATATATATAGTCATCTGCAGACAGATCTGTTTCGCTGTATCACAGCTCATCAGTATGGTTAGACTCCGATTGCTTTTAACCCAGGATTGAAACCTGATTAAATTGGCGTCAGTCAGCGATTCTACCTCTGGGCTATGGGTGCTCGGTAGAAGAAGGCAGACTTTTTAGCATGTGCATTATCATTATACCTGCCCAATAGTCGGAGTGTTCTCATTCATTACAGAATGAGCGATGCGTACATGCCAGAGTAGCTACTGTTTATCAAAGTCTCCCCTTCTTCCAGAGTGCTCAATCAAGGCATGAGAGTGTAGTCATCCGCAGACAGATCTGTTTCACTGTATCACAGCTCATCAGTACGGTTAGACTCCGATTGCTTTTAATAATATATATATATATATATATATATATATATATATATATATAATCTAAAGTTAGATATTAAAAATAAATGAAATTGTTCTTAATTTTAGTTTAAAAATGTTTACATTTGACCGCTGATAATTTGTTCAAACCTGTGAAAACATTTTAGATAGGGTTCAAATGATGCCAGCATCTTTTAAAAATTGCTCTAAAAAGTAGTCTGAATGGACCCCACTTACACACATTGATCAATTTGGGCTGCTCATGAAGTATACCATGTCCAAAAGAAAAGTATACTGTTGCAATTTTGTTTTGGGGTGAAGGAAGGAGGCACCAGACACTGTCCTTGTTGCTATTAGACCTCTGCATACCATTACCAACATTAAAGGTACCGGATCAGTGACTTACCTAATATATATATATATATATATATATATATATATGTGTGTGTGTGTGTCTGTTTGTATGCATATAAATATTTAGTTAAATAGATTCTTAACCCCGCATTAGACATACGGGGTGTTTTGTTATTCCCAAATTTTTTTAAGTACTTGTAATTTCTTGTTGGCAATTTGTTTCTTTTGCTCCCTCCTGCTACACTCCTGACTCGATTAATGTGTGTGTAGCACATGGTATGACACGGTTGTAGCACACTTGTCGAGGGAAGAAGACACCAGGGGACTGTCCATTTTCAGAAATCCAATGTGACTAATGCAAGATTACAATACTTTTAAATTTTCACAATGTATTCACATATTTAAATACATTTATTCCAAGACTATATATATGTTATAATCTGTCCTCTGTAACTTTGTTGGAGAGATAAAGTAACTATATGCTATATTTTTCAACATTTTCCTGATGAATCAAAAAAAAGAATTTCATAAAATATTCATTAAGGCTTAACCATGATTCAGCTATAGTTAATGGTTATTTCTATTTGGTTTATCATGTATTATATTTAAACCTTTTACAGAAGGATGTGTTTTTTTTTTTTTTTTTTTTTTTTTAATCGCTTCACCCCAAGCAAGGCATTCCACTGCCACTATTGCGCTTGGGGCTACATAGGGGAAGGTAAATAGAAAGAGTAGTTAGATATAGGAAATGTCAGAAGGGGGGTGATAGGTAGTTGGGAGGATGGGAAGAGTGTTTGAAAGAATGGAAGTGAGTTAGTGTGTTAGGAGGTGCCTATTGACCTTACATTTAAACTCCTGGAGATTGTAGCCGTCAGGGAAGCAGTCATGTGGAAGGGAATTCCACAGTCGTGCAAATTCGAACATAGGGGGCACCAATGATCTAAGTTCATCGGAGCAGATGCCATGAAAGTATTTATAGAAGAGACACAGGGAAGCTACGTCATGCCGGTGAGAGAGAGACTGCAGGCGGTCTACCAAGTCAGTATCGATCGCATTACAGACCCTCCGCTGTACCTTGTCGAGAAGCCCAAGGAGAATAGCAGGGGCACCCGACCAGATATGGCAACAGTATTCAATGCGCGGGCATTGATTTATAAATGGTAGATTTATAAATGTGCAGGATAGATTCAGATGGAAAAAACCTCAAGGCCCTGCACAGAGGACCGTCTTTCATAGCAGCGGATTTAGCAATGGATTCAATATAGTCATTCCCCTTGAGGTCCACTGAAAGTGTGAAACCAAGGAGGCGTAGTGTTTTACTCTCTGGGAGGCAAGCCTGGTCCATGCTAATGGGAGGTAGGTGCAGTTGTCTATGATGGTTAATTTATAGTAGCTTCGTTTTAGAAGCATTAAAATTTACTAGCCATTTCTTACCCCAGTCCACTACAGATTGGAGGTCATTTCCAAGCTCGGCTGCAAGGTTAGCTTTGTCGCCCACACCAGATTTTTGATTGAGGCGAGAGTAAACTGTGGTGTCATCGGCGCACATACCTACTTTGGGATATTATGGTATCGGGGATATTGTGAATTATAGGTGGTTTTTATTCTATCTGATCATTTATGTTTCCCTGTTTTTTTCATTCTGCCTGCTTGCCTTAAAAAATGAATTTTACGATGAGGTCATTTGATATCCAAGCATTCTTTCTTTCAGAGCAGTTTTAACAATATCAGTTCAAACGGATTACCCACAAGTGCTTACAGTGTGGTGATGGTTAATTTTTTTGCAGTGAATTTCACTCTTAGTGAGTGTTCCATGATCATGGCATTGTGATAAACCTAGTAAATATATACAAGTGGATTACCCTTGGCATAATTATTTTTCTAATAATATCTAATTAATGTATTAATGTATATGCCTGTATTAATCATGTTGTGAATTACCATATATTTAAAGTTGAGTCTCTTTCTTGTTTTCAGTTTAAGTTTGGAAAGGTTCAGAATTCTTAATATATGCAGAGATTATCTTTTTCTAATTTCAAAACCTTTTTCTTTTTACTATTATTGTTACATTTAAAATTCTACCATAGTAATAAACTTGATGCTCACTTGGTGTCTCACATTTGTAACCTTGTTTACTGCTAAGATAATTTTACCTGTACTTTTTTTGTTCTTTTAATGCTACTTCACTTTGTTTCTTCTTTTATGCTGATCAATTAGTAGTTTTACTTGTTTTATGGCAACTACTTGTATTAAGTGACATATTGAATTTATTCATTATAAACTAAATTTTGCTAATATTTTTGGTTGGTAGATGCAAGTAGATTTGTTTCCAGGAAAAATATGTTTGCATAAATTTTATAAATGTGGTGCACTCTGTCTACCCATCACAGCTAGAGCACAAAGTTTCTACTTAAGATTGATAGTTATTTTATTAACCGAGAGTAACAGCATTTTTTATTTCAGCTTTTTTAGCTTTTGATATTTAGATTTTCTTTGTAGTTTGCAATAAAATACAGCATATAATTTTGTTTTTAATGGAAGTTCTTGATAAATAGGTCAGAATTTTTTCTGCTGTAAACAAGTCTTACTGCTCATAAACTGTTCTCTGACAGACAATACAGATTTTACTTTTCCAGGTCTACTGCCGATATGCTAACGACCATTACAGAGTACATACACCAGGCTCTCAATAAGTCCAGTGAGGCTCGTGCTGTTGCCCTGGATATCTCCAAGGCTTTTGATTGGGTTTGGCATGCTGGCCTTCTGCGCAAGCTACAGGGCTATGGTATCACTGGACGCTTGCTTAATCTGATCCAATCTTTCCTATTTAACCACATAATGAATGTCGTCTTGAATGGGCATGCCTCCACATCCTACCACACAAATGCTGGTGTCCCCCAGGGATCTATCCTAGGCCTGATGCTCTTTCTAATCTTCATAAATGATCTCCCAGACATGATCAAATTCCAAGTAGGCATCTGCACAGATGATACCACCATTTAATCTGCATCAGTAAGAAATTTGGCGAGGCGAGCAAACATAACCTCGCTGCTGATTTTGAGAAGTACCTCCACTCAGTGGTGGATTGGTGTAAGAAGTGGCTTGTAAATTTCAATGCCTCTAAAATGAAACTCCTGTCTGTCAACCATCACAGACAATCTCTTCTGCCAACCATAAGTATAGACCAAGCAAGTCTCCCTGAAAGTAATATGCTGCGCCTTCTCAGCCTTACCCTATTTTCCGACATCAAGTGGAATCATTACACTGAGTCAATAGCTAAATCCACTACTAGGAAGGTTGGGTCACTGTGTTGGGCCAGGAAGTTTTTTTTACACCTGAATCCATCTTGCATGTATACAAATCAACCATCAACCGTGCATGGAATACTGTTGTCATATCTGGTTGAGTGCCCCTGTTTTTTGTCTCAGTGTTGTCGACATGCTCCAAAGGAGAATCTGTAATGTAATTGGTTCCAACCTGGCAGCTTGGCTCCAGCCACTTTTTCACAGGCAGGATGTGGCTTTCCTCTGTCTCTTCTATAAATATTTTCATGGCTTCTGCTCTGATGAACTTAGGTCACTGGTGCCCCCTCCACAAGAATTTACTCAGGCAACCAGCCTGGCAGCAAGATCACTTTTACAGTTAGATCAACCAAATGTGGGCGACAATTCTACTCCAGTAGCTTCTTTTCTCGTGCTTCCTGCCTGTGGAATATCTTTCCATATACTTGCTTTCCTGACGGCTACAACTTCTAGGAATTTAAATGCAATGTCAATTCCCATCTCTTATCCACTTGACTCCAGTCCTTTCTACATCACCCCGTGTATCTTGTTCTTTTCCTTTCTCTCTATCTTCGCAACTGTTTTCACTCCTGTGTTCACATCCTTTTTTGCCCTTTCTCTTTCACCCCCCCCCCCCGTTTGTCTTTCTCTTCACTCTCCTCCTGCCTAAAACTTTAACACTCTTATGTAGCCCTCTGCATATCAGTGGTACTACTGCCTTGCTTGGGGGAAATGATTAGTAAAAAAAAAAAGTCTTGTCTGTTTTTGGTGGATATTTTTATTCATTTATTTATTCCTTTTAATAAGAAGGTAGTTTCTGTGTGCTTTTTTTTCTTTTCTTTTCTTTTTTTTTTAAGTCAACAAGTAAAACAGTAAAAAATATACAGTAGTAAATATAATCAAATTGTTTCAAGGCTTTAAATGCATGCCAGTCATTATACCAACATGATCAGAACAAAATTGGTAATTTATTTGATCTTAGTATGGTTTGGAATGAACAAATGTAAAAGTCATACATTGTTAAGCGTTAATATGTATGTAGATTGTATTATTATTTTAACCTCACTGGTTTCACGACTACATTTCACATGAATTGTATAAGTATTATCACTTTTATGCCACTATAGCTGATGGTAAAAAAGGCAGACAAGTCAAGTATTGCTTGTTCTTATTTTCTGGTTAAGAGAGTTCAAGGAAAAAATTCTATAATGAGCACTCTTGGTGTTACCTTCCTTGAATGAACAATTTCACTTTTATTTTGTTGATTTATGCTTAATTGAAAATTACTCGAAAACCGGAGCCTAGCTGTAATAGGAAATTTCTTTATTCAAGTTTAAGCCTTTCGCATAAACAAAAATTGTGTTATGACATGCTGTTTTGGTTGGGTTGTGGTAACAGACATAAACAAAGAAATTAAATCATTATAATATAGATTTCAATTCAAAAATTGAATGGCTGTGGATTATATATTTATGAGGAAATTTTAGAAATAAAAGGACTTAGTATTGATAAATGAAGCATTTATAAATATACAATTAAACTATTACTTATCTACAGACAGTTTTTTTTACTGAAAGTTGTAAGTTTGATTAAGAATATGTCAAGCATACTTGAGTTGTTTTGTGCATGATGGCTTATTAAATGAAAAAGTTTTACAAGTTATAAAAAGCAAAATAATAATGAGAGAATTTGTTAGTTTATTAAGAATTTTAAAATGCCAATTTCTGAATTTAAAAAGCAAACATGTTTTTTCTGCAATGTGGCACTCACTTAATCCAAAAATTTATATATGATAAGCAGGTGTCTTTTCTGGAATAATCACCAGGATATTTGTATTAAAATATGTAAGTGGAACAATGGGTGCTGAAAGGTCGATGATGGATTTGTTGAGTTAGTAATTATCGGTTTCAAAATAAGTCAGTAATTGTATTTAGTAATGTAACCTATTAAATATATATATGTTAGGTTATTACAAAAAACATCCATATTAAAAAAATCTTTATTAATGCCAAAGGAAATAGCTTATATTATAATGAGATACAGAACATGAAGGAATACTCTTTATGAAGACACTTTAAGATATGAATTTAATAAAAAAAAAAAAATCACAAGGACTTCAAAACACTGACTGTTAAATTTAATGTTTTTTTTTTTTTTTTTCATATTAATTTTTTCTTATGGGCATGTTTAGAAAAGAATCAATCCAAAGTATGTTGAGTAAACATTTAATTTTCATATTTGGAACCTATACAAATTCATGAGATCTAATTTGGTGACCAAACTGTTTTGATTAAATCAGTTTTTAATCTTATAAAGTTTGGGATATTTTATTTTATTTTATTTTTTTTACACTATATTTGAATGAATTATTATGATTTGATCCTTTCACCGATGTTTTCTGGAAGTATATTTGTACTCTAAGAAGTTAAGTTTTGACAAGTTATTCAGGCCAATTCGCTTCTCTATATTTCCATATTTTACCACTGTCAACTTTGTGTGAGAGCTTTTTTTATTCATCTGTAAAACTAAGTTGAAACAGATTAACCAAACATTTTTTTCTGATCCACCTATTACAAGCATGTTTTTAGAGATTTTTTTTTCTTTTTTTCTTAGTTTCATATTTTTTATTAATCTTTTCCAGATTAAGAATAAAATGTATTCTTGATCTTGGAAATTTATAAAAATAATTGACAATTTAAGCCTTATGTTTTGTACTTTCTACTTTGAAATAAGAAAAATGAATGTTTTTCTCATTTTTTGAACTTTTTGAGAAAAGAACAATAAACATTTGCTCAAGTAGGATTTTCTCTCTTTTCTTTCTTTCTAATGACTTGTTAATGTATAGTAACACCTTGGATATAAAGAAGATTTAAACAGATGATTAAATCCTTATTCCAAGGAGCATGTATATTTATTTATGGGAGATGATTTTGATTTATCTTTTCTCAGCAATTTTGAAGTAGTGACAATTATCTTCACATTAAAATGTTAGAGATGCTGTCAGAATCTGTGACTTTCTTGATCTAACTCTTCTTAGAGGTATATGTAGATCAAATAGAAAACTATTAAGGAGGGCTGAAATGATAAAAGTATTATCTGCATATCAAATATACGTTAGGTATAAATCTCATCATTAACTGTTTTATATCACATGCTTGTTTGTTGTAGTTGATTAGCTTTTTTTTTCTTCCTTTTCATTTTTAAATACAAGTTGTTATGCAAATATCTCCTTGGGTTTATGACGTCTCCACTTTGTAGTGACAATTACAAAGCAACTAAACTTGTTTCAAGTCTTTCAAACAAATAATCACTGAATGTTACCAAAAGAATAGTTATTCTGACTTTACACTGGTTTGATTATATTTATTTTTTGTTTATGGAAACAACAAATCTGAAAAGAAAATCAATGCTGTTAACCTAAGTTACAGATGCTGTGCCCCCCTCAGCAGATGAAGTATAACCCTTTGAGTGCAGATCTATAGTCTTAATAGACTGACATATACCATATAAAATAGTCAGTTAAACATTTGTGCATTTGTTCAATTTTGTAACAAAGAAATATCACTGATTTTAATCCAACAGAGTAGAGGTAATGGTAAGGAAATATGGCTTTTGTATTCAATTTTGTATAAGAAGATTAAAGGCTATTATTCTTTATTGTATTACTCTTTTAATCTGTTCTTATAATTAGACCTTATGAAATTGAAACCTAAATGAAGATCTGTACAAAATTGATATCAGGCTGTTATAACTTGCTACTAACGGTTATAATATTCTGTCTTGCTTGACTCCAACTGTACACTCTACAAGAGCTCTCTTGTAGTTTTTTATTTAAGGTATCTTGTTTAGTTCATTTGTTTTACCAGGGGTGTCTTGTTTACTCCACAACATCAATCAACCCTTTTGAGATTTTTTGTTTTCTTTATTTCTTAGTATTCACTCCCTCCTCTTTCTGGCAAGTTTGCCACATATTGAACTTTGTTTCTTTCATTTTGGATCAACCATGAATGTTTTTGTATGTTTCCTTTTTCTGGTACTCATACTTGTACATTCAATAAATTCATGAGATATTGGTACATCAAAGATATCATACAGTACTTGCAGTTCTTCCTTTCTTGCAGGCCTTTCTTCAGTAAACCTTTTCTTTAACTGGTTCCAATGCCTTTTGTGTTTCCATATTTTTCCTTTCACTTTATAAATCACTTTTCCAATTTTTGACTTTATTACACCATCTTTGCCCATTTCTTTTCTTTTTATATATGCTGAAAAACACTTTTTTGACTATTTTGAAATTTTTTTTTTTGTTATTTGTCCTTCTCTTTTGATATGGACAAACTGAGTTGATTTTTTTGCACACATCAATTCTGCTGGTGACATGCTCATGAGTGTATTGGAATTTGGTGTTATCTGGTTTACTTTCAAGAATTTTTGTAATGCCTCTTCAAATATATTTTTGTTACTTGCTTTTTGCAAAGCTCTCTTAAAAGTACTTACAAACTGTTCAGCTTACCTATTTGACCTTGGGTGATACAGTGGGATAATGTTCAATCAAGAACATTTTACAAAATTATTTAGAGTTGTAAGCAATGAATTGTCTGCCGTTATCCGAGACTACGGCATCCAGAATGCCATATCTTGCAAATAGTTTGTGTAAAAATTCACTGTAAACATGAAAGTTAGTTTTTAATACTTACAAATTTCAGGCTACTTAGTCAAGCTATCCACTATGACTAGATAATGTGATCCATTTATTAGGCCTGCAAAATCTATGCGTAGTCATGATTATAGAATATATGTTTGACCAATGTTGTAATTTCATGGTAGGTGATTTTGCTGCTAAAGCACAACGTAGGCATGATTTTACTAATTTTTAATTTTTTTTATCCATTTTGGTCTAGTATACATAAATTCGCATAAGAGATTTCATCCTTGAAATTCCTGGATGTCCATTATGAAATTAATTTAATATCCACTTTTGTAATATGATAAGCATTACTACTACTTGTGCAAACAGTAGTACTTCGTCACATAGAGAGTAAGTGTTCAAATCTGGATTTTGTTCTAAAAATCGTGCTTATTACTTTCTTTTAGTCATTTTTTTTTTTTTTTTTTTTTGAAAAAATGTCTTCTTTTACTTTTGCTTTTACTTTTATTTCTTTCAAGGTAACTGGTAATTCATGTACTACATTGCATAATATATTTTTAATTTCGATTTTACTTTTTAATGCTGCAATCACAGTATCCTTAAATTGTTCAGTATTTTTTGGAATAAATTTTGATAACCTATCCGCATGTCCTAAATTTTTGGATGATTGGTATTCCATTGTAAAATTGTAGTTTAATAAGAAGGTATTCCAATATTGTAATCTCTTCACTGTAAATGCAGGAATTTCTGTTTTCAAACCAAAAATTGAGAAGAGGTCTGTGATCTGTCTGTGAACAAAAATTCTTTACCTGTATAAATTTGTGAAATTTTTTTCTCTACAAATATTATTGCTAATGTCTCTTTTTCAATCTGGCTTCTTTTGTTTTTTGTTTTTTTCCTGGTAGTAGCAAACACAAAGCATGTGTAATGGCTTTCATGTTACCCCTATCATCTTTGTAGAATTACCACTCTTATACTATAACATCTAGCATCTAAAGCCAATAGGATTTCTGCTTCTAGATCATAGTGCACTGATGGTAAGTCTGACATTATTATTTTCTTGATTACTTCAAACACCTTTTAACACTTATCAGTCCAATTCCACTTGAAGTCTTTCTTAAGCAAATTGTTCAGTGTAGCTCTTGAATTAGATATATAGATTTGATAATAGTTTGCTACTCTCAGAAATGCTTGTAACCTAGTAATGTTCATTGGGGGAGGCATACTCTTAATTGCACTTGTCCTTGATGGTCTGGTTGACAACCATTTTTGTCAATGATTTGTCCTAGGTACTTGGTTTTAAGTAAGAACAATTCATACTCTTCCTTACTGGGTTTGAATCTGTACTCTTGCATATCTTTCAGAAATTCTTTTTAACTGCTCAATATGTTGTTCTTTACATATACTTTTAATCAATATATCATCCAGATAAGCAACTGCAAAATCATGATCTGCAAACAGTGTCCATAGCTTGTTGAAATACAAATGGAGCCACGGTCATCCCCAAATAGTGTCAATTGAATTCATACAATCCCCTGTACGTATTTAATATGAATTCTGAGCATTTTTCTTTAACCTGTATTTGTAAATACGCTTCAGAAAGATCCAGCTTCAAAAAAATTTTCCGCTGTTTAACTTTGCAAAAATTTCTTCTGTACTTGGCAAAGGGTAGTTATGAGGTTCTAAACACTTGTTTAACCCTGTCAAAAATCAGTACAAACATGAATTTATTTTTCTTTACATACACTGGTTAATCTTTTTAATTACACCTATTTTTTTAAGTCTGTCTAATTCATTGTTGACTTGGTACACTGCGTTTTGGTTTAAATACTGGCATTGACTTTTTTATATGTGAAATTTTGCATTGATCTTAGAACACTGGCCCAAATCATCCAACAGAAGTCCAGAAACATTTTTTCAATTCTTACTTTAAATTTTCACTTTCTATTTTTAAACTGGTTATTTGTCCACTTATTTTTGCAATAAATATTTACATGTAAATCCTATAACTTGAATAATTCCATCCAGTCAATACTGAATAAGTTTGTACTATCTTTTAACACATAAACCTTAGATTTTACACACTTGTTATGAAATGAAACATTTCAAGTTATTTCACCAATAATAAATAATTTCTCACTGACATGCCATGTGTGATTTTTCAAAGTTTTTTTTTAATATAGTTTTCCATTTGCATTCCATGTGGCTTTGTTGATTATTGGGATATCACTACCAGTGTCTTGTTACATTTTTACATCCACATTATTAATTTTCACTTACACAAATTTTCTTTGATTTTCTGTAATTATTTTTTCTGTTGTAATGCTGTGTACAAAATTTTTTCTGTGACAACTTTTCCTTGCTTTAGTTTTACAGTGTGATTTTTTTTTTATGTCCTACTTTTTTCACACTTGTAGCACTTTAAATTCTTAAAGGGACAATCATCTCTGAGATGTAACTGCCACATCTAAAACATGGATTAATGTTTCTTTGGCTTGTATATAGGCGCATTCTTTTTCTTCAGTTTCTTCTATATCACTTCTCAGATTTAGGATTCTCTGACATTCATCCAGTATTTCTTGTAGTGTTTTTGATTCTGTTCCGTTTCATTAAGATTATAGCACGTATTTGTGTCTTTTTCGCTGTTAACCCTGGAATGAAAAATAATCCTTTAAAAATATATGAAGTCAGCTTGTTTAATTTGAATCTTTCACACTCCTTGTTAACGATTCCAGCATATGTAATAAAATCTTTTTCTTTTTTTTTGTCAAATTCACATACTTCCAATGAGTATGGAATAATAAACTTCTCTTGCTAAAACATTTAGTCAAAATATTTACTGTTTCTTGCTGGCCATACCAACTTATGAAAACTGCAACTTTGTCCAACATATGAATTACTTAAATATACTTAAAACATTGAAGCCACACGCTGATTTCATTCATATGTCTGTTAAGATAATACAACTATACTGCTGAGTGAGTACTAGTTTCCAAATGTACCTACAAGTGTATAGCTTTCCTCTGAATTTTTCATTATAGGTACTATATGAAGTGAAGGCAACACTTAACTCCATTTACTGAACATACATATCTACAGTGGTAAGGAAATTAAATGAGCTACCTATATAAAGAAAAACAATAGTTTGTTTAATCTTCACTTTAATCACTGTAAGTATTTGATAATGTACGTTCAAAAGTAGTATCTATAGTCATTTGGGATGTTAGTGCAGGTTGTCATCTTCATGCAAATACAGTATGAGGGTAGATACAGACCTGAATAGACTGTGATACTAAAAATAAAGCATGCAAATGTTAGGAGCCACTTGACACCTCTCAAGATAAACATCATCTCACATTAAGATATGCATGCAAATATTCTGATGTTAAATGATCAATCAATTGCATAACATCTGGAGCATTCAACTTTTGGTTTCAGTGAAGTTGATTTAAGTTTCAAAATAACAGTTAGTTTGGAGAGTTGAATGAAAATTAATCAAAATGTCACAAAGAATGGGTCAATGTGAAACCACTTGGAATATCAAAGCATGCTGTCTAAGTCATTCAGAAAAAGCATGTTGACATTGGGGAACTTTTTGTATATGAAAAAACTAGTAGACCTTTGAAGTTAGACACGAGATAAAAGAAAGTTAATATCCAACCTTAAATTAATAGCTTGTCAAGTAATGGATGAAAACAGCATTACTCTTGAAGTATCAGTTCACACAGTAAGAATTATACTATGTAAAAGTAATCTATTCTAATTGAATGCTATCAGTAACCAAAAAATATCAAATAAGTTAAAAACACTAGGCAAAAGAACATCTGTTATGAGATAATGAAAAATGGTAAAAAGTGATAAATGCAAAATAGAACTGAATTCTATTGCAAGAGAGTATGTGCAAAGATTGGTTGGTATCAGTTAAGTGCCATACGTGATACACGCTTGGGCAATCATGTCTCGAAAGAGACATGACTGACTGGGCAGAAGATTATCCCGCAGTAGGTTGCCATTGCTTTCTGCAGTAGACTGGTTACCGACCAAGGCTATAGAACCCAATCTGTTCTGTTATTTAACCCATAACTGGAAGGAAGAGACGGATTAATACCTTTCCCAAGGGTGTTTGCGCGTAAGTGAATACAATGGATTCAATTGGAATTTGAACTCGGCTCCCCGGTTTCTCATTCCGAGCCGATATCCACTGTACCACAAAAGTTGGTATAAGAAACAATAAAAATTATGCAACAAAGATAGATTCAATGGTAGGGTTTTAATGGTTTGTTTCTATGCCAAAAGTAATGGAAGAAACCTGATAAAAATTGATTGAATATTGAGCAGCAAAAACGTGTTACTTTGCTAAAGTAGCATGTTACCAGATATAGCATAAGGTAAAATGTTCCAGCATGATACAATCATCTTGTCTTACTGTCATGTATGAATAAAGTGTCACTGCTGACATTTGAGTTTGAACACAGATCACCAGAGAACAAACATAGTTGACCTTGTTTTAATGTAATTAGAGGAATCAGGCTGCTGGAATCATGTAACGTTGTAAAAACAATATATATATGAGTATATAACAAACATTTGAGCAGAAAAGTAAAAGGTCTGACAGTATTCTTTGAAGGTGTTATTTCTAGTATTTTACAAAACTTACATTGAGTAACAAAGAAATTTCTCTGTGGTGAAAACATTGCTGTGTTACAAAATTGGCCTGCTCAAGGTGACTTTAATATAACTGAAGCTGTATAAGGAGAATTCAGAACTTGGAAATATAGCAGAATGCCAAAGAACTTGCAATAATTTCAGATTTACTGTCAAGAGGATAGACTAAACTATCGCCTGGTTCACACTCCACCCACGTCTATTGAACAGATGAAGAGGCTCATCCCTTGTTCCCTGTTTAGGATGTGGTTTCCGGCTTTCTTTTTTCCAATCTTAAGTAGTCCTCTGCGTATCAGTGGCGTTACCGCCTTGCTTGGGGTGATATGATTAAAAAAAAAATTCCTCTTCCATTACATATCCAGTTGAGATTGTAGTTTGTGCTTATGGGAGCCACATTAAATACTGATTATGACTTTTAATGTCCCTAAATAATAAACTTATTTTGTGGAATTTTAATTTTTTCTCTCTATGTAAAGCAGCTAATTCTGTGTTTTCTCAAATGACTCATGACATTTGCATGCTTTATTTTCAGTATCAAAATGTGGCCCAGGCTGATGTAATGATTTAGCAAGCTTGTCACACTAGATCAATTATAATTGGATGCTTCATACTTTTGGCCTTGTGTGATATCTAAGCTACACTTAGAAAACCACCTTGATGTAGTCAGGACTGTATCTTCCTCCATATTGGATCCATATAAATGCAACAACTTGCATTACAATCCTCAATTACTACATATACTATTCCTGAAAGTACATTGTTGAACATTTAAAAATTCTTGGTAAAAATTAAGCAAATTATTATTTTTAAAAAATTTTACTAGTTTAGTTCTTTTACTTGCTACTGTGTAACATATAGCTTAAATTATTCCAGTCTTTTGGTATAAATTAATTTTTTCTTTGCTATAATTTGTTCAGATTGACAGGACTGGTCTACTAAATAATGTACCCTGCATCACATTTTATTCCAAATATTTTGGCTATCTTTCATGGTTTGCTTTTATATAAACAATCAAATTTTGGGATCACCATGATTTTCTTAAATAATTCATATTGCAATATATATGACATAGTTTGAAATGAAATACAAATACCAGAAAGCTGGTACTTAGGAAACAAAATATTTCAACAATGTGTTTATTTTCCCCCAACTTAATTTATGTTGCTGAACTAAATATGCCTTGATCAAAATGTTCTTGTCAATAAAAATGTTCAGAGAAACTTGAAACTGATAACTTAAGTTCTAGCTTCAGAAATTTCCATGAAAATCTCTTTCTGATTTTGTGTGTAGTTGATGGAAAGACAACATTTTTGTTATGCTATAAAATGAAATAATAATTAGCAATGTATGACTAATATCAATATTAATGTGTTCAACCACTTGTATTCTCACTCATCAATGTTCAATTAAAGAACAGATAGTAGTTAACCTGTAGTAAATGTTATTTATTGAAATACTCAAGTTTTGTAAAACTGTTTCTTTTAATTTTAGAGGTAAATTTATTATTGAATGAAAGTAGATAATTGTTTCTTGCACATTTTCTTAATAAATTACTTTCTTTTAATGGGTCACATGTGTTATTTTTTTCAGTTTATCAATGGATACTTTGGTTTGAGATACTTTTTTTTTTTTTTTTTAATCTATCAAAATATATTTCATTTCACTAAGTGGTTATCATTTTGAATAAATTAAAAAAACCAACATCTTATTTTAAATGAAGCTTGTTTATAAGAGTTGTATTAATGTTCTCTACAGGTGTATTGTATTTTTGTGAATTAAAATTAATTCACACACTTCAGAATCTGCTGTAATAATTTGCTTCCACACTGATCTCTGATGAGATCTAAAATTGATCTCATAGATATCCATCAACCTGTTTTTAAGACAACCTATTTGATTCACTTGCATATCAGTGAATATGTTTGCTATATACTATATACAACAATATGTTGATAAGATGGTTGCAAGGCAAATAATAGATACTTAGGATTAGCTTGGAATGGAAGATATTTGTTTACCCACTGTCTTTTAGAAAGACTGAAAAAGAGATAAAGATAGAAGAGAAAGAACTAGATTGATGTGGGAATCGGCATTTATCATTTAGGTATCACAAATTTTTTAAGTATATGAATGTATTTATAACCCAGGGAATAAGATATGATATCAGACATAAGAGTGGAAGCTCACTGCTACAAAACTTAAAACAGTTTATATTAAGAGACTGCATGCTTCGTAGAGGATTCTAGCTTCTGTAGATATTTTGAACATTTTTTCTATTGTGACTTTATTCAGTATCTGTTTATTTTTTTCTTCCTCCAAATTGTTTTCTGTTTGCAAAAGTGATCAGGTTTGAGAAATAAGTTAGGCCAATAACTTTCCAGCCCCCACATCATCCATGTGTGTGCATGCAGTTAGTGGTAACTCACTAAATTATTGGACTGATTTGAAAAATAGATAGTTTTGGAAAGTCAAATGACAGAAAATTATATTTTTTTTTAATTAGAAACATTTAAGTATTTTAAATCATGAATTAAAAGTTAGTGCTGCTTTTAAAAATTTTGATTTTGTCATTTATGCAACATTTAATTCTATGGTCAAAATTGTGATGAAAACACTGGTCCTTGTTTGATCACTGAAGTTAAGCAGCATCAAGCCTGGTTAGTACTTAGATAGGGGATCACTCAGAAACAACAGGTACTGTAAGCAACCTCTTAGAATTGGAAATATGTTTTGGTTTTAAATGACCCACAAAAGGTTGTGTTGTGGAAATATACACACCTCTTCAGAGTGTGACGTGGATTTGACCAAATGTTATAATGCTGATGTGAAAATCCTCATAGTAGACTGCTACAAGACTGCTAGCCATAAGCGAACATCATATACTACTAAGGATTTCAGCAAGATTATATCGACTTCAAGCAACATTATATTTTTTGATTGTGTTATTTTTGTTCAATGTAATGAAGACCTAACAGGTTGATAGACCATAAAAAAAAAATCACTTGTTATTGCTTACCTATGAAAGTTACATATTGATATTTTTCTCTAAATACAGCATGTTTATACATTTTCTGTCAATTAGAAATGGGTAATATTTTACTTCTTACTTTTATTTCTTTTAGCCAGGGGAAAAGTGGATATTTTTCTTGTTTCCTAGATATTCCTATTCTGATAGACTTTAACTTGAGTAAAACTATATATATATATATATATATATATATATATATATATATATATATATATAATTATACAGTTATGAACATTGCGACACGGAAATTTCTATGTTTCAAGATAGATTCTCATCATCAGGCAATGTTGCTGTTGGTTGTGCAGATATATATATATATATATAGTTGACATTGAAGTTCATGTTAAATGCAATTGTCAGGTGCACAAGGCCTGATGATTATATTTAGCATGAAAAACACTGACTTTAATATCCACTTTAATATTTACATATGCTCTATGTTTGATATTGGGCACTTTAACCCATAAATATAGCATACGTTAAAACGATATTTTATCATTTTGTTTTTTTTTTTTTTTTTTCTCAGTTAAATAGAGGAAAAGGAATAAAAGGAAGATTCTAATGTACAGTGAAAAAAATCATGCTTGCTTTAAGAATTACCATCTGAAATCCTCTAGCAGGGAAATATTCAACTACTTCAGCTACCAGCCATAGCTTCCTCAAATAAAAAAATTTTTTAAAAAATTGATAGAAAATAAAGTTATTTTCTGACAGCAATTTTTAAGAGATTGTTTGGCAAAAAATTGAAAATGCTTTTCTAACAGACAGATTGCTCAATTTCTCTGTGAGTATAATATATATCTCACAAAAATCCAAAGTGTTAATGCAACTAACAGGACACTTACCAGATGACCAAAAGAAAGCTCAATAAAAAGAAAAAAAAATCAACAGTGAACAAAACAAAAAATAATGAAAATATGATATGAATAAATGTGAAAATAAAACATAAACTAAGAAAGAAAATAAAAAGGTAGAAACCTACCAAAAGAGTAAGCAAAAGTGCTCTATGCCTAGGTTATCAAGACAGAGCAAAAATACTTAACAGCAGCACACCTCAGAAAGAGACAAAGTTTGAATCGCCACATCGCATGATCTTATGATATATATTAGGGTGGCCAAATTGCAGCTCATGAGCCACATTCATCTCTTTGACCTTTAATATGTGGCTGAGCTCCTTTTTACATCATGGTTAATATAAAACATAAGTGAGAAAAATTTCAAGCTTTATAATTATTTACTGTGTATGAATTAAGACCCTATTAGATTAAAACATAAATTTAATCTTAATGTGTATATAACAAAAATGTATGTGTAAATTTTGTTCTTGTCTTGCAGCTCTCAAACATCTGAACTTCATCATATATGACTCTCACATTAAGCAAATTTGGCCAGCCCTGATACACACACACACACACACACACACACACACACACACACACACATATATATATATATATATATATATATATATATATACTCAGTTATAATCTGAGATTAAGGACAGAATGGTTAAATAAAATAAAGACAAGAGGAAAACAAATCATGTAGGCGATTTAAAATACAGTTTTCCTCTTGTCTTTATTTTATTTAACCATATATATATATATATATATATATATAAGTGTGATGGGTAAATTGTTGCTATTCCATATTTTTAATTTTGTGTATGCATGTAGTTTTTGATTTTTGTCAGCTGCAGTGTATAGTAGGGTCAGTTGGGCACTGATGCAATTCTCTCCACCAAAAATTTAGAAATGTTATGTTGTACTGCTTGGCATTCGTGCTGGAAGCTCTTATGAACATTCCAGAGTGTTAGGGTATCAATATGAGGACAGTGCAAAAGATTTGAAAAGAGTTGGATGAGTCTAGTGGTGATTATGAAGGTACAGCAGCTTGGAAAACTGACTCTGATCATTCTGATAAGAAAAGAATTCACAAATTTGTTGTTGGGAGTCTCTGACTCAATGCAAAGGTCTACATCAGGTACCTTGAGTGGGTAATGCTGCCCTGGGTCAAGAGAGTTGTTGTCTGGCAACAAAACCCTGCACCATGCCACATAAGCAGGAGAACCCAGTCATGGCTGTTAGGCAATTTCTTTGACCACATAATCTCTTACATCTGGCCACCTAACTTTCAGACTGCAATCCCCTTAATTATGTGTGGGGTGCAGTTGAGAGAGACCAACAAAATTCCTTGTAACACCAAAGATAAACTGAAGGCAAGGATTATAGCAGCATTTACCAACTTAAGCAAGAAGACTGTCCAGAAGAGTTCCAGGAGATTCTGACATTGTCTGGAGGCTGTAGTTGAACACAATGGCATATATTATTATATTTATTATAGTGATTTTTTTCTTATATGTAGCACAAGGCCGAAAGTAGTGGGCAACCAGTGATGAATGAAATTACTACTCAACCGCAATGATTCTAGCAAGAAAATTATTATATTATTGAATAAATTTGCTCTTTAGGATTTCAAGATAGTTATGTGTTATATTCATAAATATATCTGTTAAAATGAGATGTCATTATGATTTTCATTTTTGTGTAGTTTAGATACCAATTTATCTATTGCATATATATATATATATATATATATATATATATATATATTTAAAGTGGTACTGACAAGTTCTTGGCTTGACCAAGAAGTTCTTCACCAAAATAATTCTTAATTATGATGTTTGGTCAGTAAGTTAAGCTTCCAGACAATTACTACTTTGATTAGCTAAATTTTTTTTCTGTGCCTTGTCTAGTACAGAAACACAATATTGAGATCTTGTACTAGACTAGGTTAAGCTGTTATATATCCTCATACATACAGATATATATATATATATATATATATATATAGTCTTGCTGACATGTGTATATCCCTAAAATGAATCATCTGTTGAACAAATTAGTCTTAAAGATATTGTTAATAAATTTGATCCTTGTAACCCTATTTTTAGATGGCTGTTATTAATTTTAAATGATTTTTAAGATGAGAAGTGATTTCTCTAAAATTCAAGAAGATAATATTTTTGTTGGGAAAGGTAGCTGAAGTGATAAAAAGTGAAAAATACAGATTCAAAGAGAGCAAATTGCTTTTGTTGGGAGAAGTAAGCGAATTTATCAAAGCTAGTTAGTCAAAATACTTGTCAATGAGTTTTGACAATATGTGACCCTAGGTCAAAATTTGGCCTTAAGAATTTCCTGTTTACTGATTATCAGGACAGCTGATAGGAACAGGCAGGCAATAACTGAGAGTGGGTTTTTCTCCCCTTTGGAGGTTAAAATGTTTAAATAATATTAATTACATGTCAAGATAGTAAGTCATATATAGGGAGTGGGAATAAAAACTCCATACCTAACTTCAACACCCCAGTTTTTAGTCTTTTTTAATAAAACTGGGGTGGAAAATGAAATTAGTTAGTTTGAGCCCTGTGTTTCAAATGAGAAAGTAGAAAAAAATTAGTTGGGGCCTGAGAGATATTGCAAGAGATAGTCAGTTCAAATTTAACCTGCTCAAAGTTGAATAAACCATCATCGTGTGGGAATATAGAACACAGATGTTATTGTGTTACTGAAATACCAGCCAACTGATATCTTTTTCCTCACTTACTTTGACTTGCTTGTAATATTGTATTTATTCAATATATATATAAATCTACACCGTGTTGTTGCAGTCTTAAATCTGGTTTTCATTATATATCAATCCCACATGTGTCTGAGCCATCCTCGTCAAGTGACAACAAGCAATCTTGCTTTAGCTAATCCGAGATCAACAACACAGCATGGGTGGAATTGACCAAAGGTTAGGAAGTTTGGCTGGACTCAGCCAGGGGTTGTGTTATAATCCTTATTTAATGCTGCATTATCATGGTTCTTGTATAAAAAAAAAATTGTGTGTAAGCTTTCTTTTTAATCATTTCATCCAAAGCAAAGTAATAGAACCATTAAATGTAAGGTGTTACTGAGTGTGAGAGAATAAGAAAAAAAATAAACCTACATTATTAAGGAGAGAGAACAATAAAAGAATAGGAATTAAGAAAACAGAAAATTAGGATTGGCATTTCCTTTAAATTTTTTGAAGATCTTAGTTGACTGGAAAGCAAGAAACCAGAAGAGTTCTACAAACAAGTGTGAGAGAAGAAACGGTTAGCATAGAACTTATAGTTTCAATTAGTCAATTCAACTGTAAAATCAGAACTTACTGCCAATCTAGTAATACACTTAAATTCATAAAGTCTAGGTGCCAACGCGAAAAGCTTATCAGAACAATTACCATAAAAATATTTATTGAAAAAGCACAGGAAAGCTGTTAAAGTGGTGGGAAAGTGACTGAATCCAAGATGCCTGGTCATGACTAAGAACATTTCAGGTTCTTTGTATTTTAACAAGAATTTCTAAATGCATAGCAGAAGTATCAGGCCAGAAAAGGCAGTAATATTAAATTTATGGACAAATGGTAGACTTAAAAATGAGTAAAATTGATTGTGAGGAGAAAAATGTCTACAACAACAGTGAGCCAACTTTCCTA
The DNA here is from genome assembly GCA_037127315.1 of Ascarosepion bandense. Lineage (NCBI taxonomy): Eukaryota > Metazoa > Mollusca > Cephalopoda > Sepiida > Sepiidae > Ascarosepion > Ascarosepion bandense. The sequence continues at coordinate 1,543,504 of JBBBDQ010001432.1, forward strand.
GCATCAGATCTAGCAATTGATTCAATATAATCTTCCCACTTCATGTCAGTGAAAAACATTAACCAGAGAAAGCACAGTGAGTCACTACCCTGGGGGTTATCATCAGCCATGCTGATAGGAGGCCAAGAAAGTTTCTCTGACAAAAGAAATCTTTTTCTTTTTTGTGACTTTAAAATCAATAAGTCATGTCTTTTCTCTTAGTTAACAGTAGATTGTAGGTCATTTTTTGAGATCAGCTGGCAATTTGACCTTCTTGAAATGATCAGACTTACTATTAAGACAGGAAAAAATAGTATAGATATCCGTATAGATATTGAGTTAAGCACTGATGTCATATAGATCAAAGGATAGATTAGTGAGGGGGTGGACACCTGCACCAATGTAAAAAGATCTAGAACAGTGGCGATTCAAAATAATTTTCATTTCACAATTTAATAAAGATTGAATCAGATCAAAATTCATCCAGAAATATCATAACCTTTCAACTTGTGAAAAAGACCAGCATGCCAAACACTGTCAAATGCCTTTGAGATATCCAAAGCAACAGTCTGAGCTTCAGTTTTTATATAAAGCTTGATAGACTCTTTCAGCAGTTGATCTACAAAAGCAAAAAACATATTGCTTGTCTGAAAAAAGACCCTGCAAGTTTTAAGAGTCTTAATCTATACTGAGTGGATTAGAGCCTCTATTACTTTACCAGAAGGAGGTAGAAGGCTAATAGGCCAATATTTAGAAGGATCAGACAGTTCGCCTGAGTTCTTAAAGATTGGAACTACAGAAGAGGATTTACAAGTAGGAAAGCAAGAAGTAGCAATGCATTTAGGGAAAACAGAGACACATTTCTTAAGGACTATTGCAGATATACTATCAAATTTACATGCTTTGTGTGGATCCAGTTTAGAGATGATAGTAGAAACTGTACATATTACTCAATAGAAACTTAATGGAAAATGAGGTAAAAATGTTTCAGATGAGTCAAGAGTAAAATTGGAAGTGAATTTATGAGTTATAAAAGCACACACAGTTTGATGACAGAATGAAACACTAACTATCCTCTTATAAGTTTGGTTCTCATAACTTTTTTTTTTTTAATCATATCACCCTGGGCAAGGCGGTAAAGCCACTGGTGTGCAGGGGGCTACGTAAGAGTGAAAAGATTGGAAAAGAGAAAGCCGGAAACCACACCCTAACCAGGGAACAAGGGATGAGCCTCTTAACCTGTTCAATAGACATGGGTGGGGTGTGAACCGGGCGATAGATAGATCTATCTACTCCAATTGAAAAAAAAAAAAAATGAGAAGATTGAAAAAGAGAAAGCCAGAAACCACATCCTAAACAGGGAACAAGTTGATGAGACTCTACACCTGTTCAATAGATGTGGATGGAGTGTGAACCGGGCGATAGTTCAGTCTATCTACTCCAATACTGGCAGTTTTGTAATAGTGTCTTAAGACATTAGTGCAAGTGCCCCATCTTAAGACACTATTACAGAGGATATTTGTATATATATATATATATATATATATATATATATATATATATATATATATATATATATATATATTAGTAAAAGTATCTTAAATAAGAGTAAATATTCTATCTCTTCATTAAATTTGGGGCACCTCGAGGTGGTGTAATGGTTTTAGCAAGCTTGTCTTGCTAGAATCATTACAATTGAGTAGTGAGTTTGCTCCTCACTGGGAGCCCCATAAAAACACCTTCCTCCAGGTTTGGGGGTTGGGCGCAGGACTAACAACACTGTCCCATAAAAAAACAGTTTGTTACGGAAACAGCAAATGCTGCTCTAAAACACCAAAAATTTTATTTGAGGTGTTAACATCAGCTGATAATGTAGAATTTATAACTCATAAATTCTCTTCCAATTCTACTCTTGACTCATCTGGAACATTTCTGCCTGATTTTCCAGTGTTTCTACTGAGTTATGAGAGAGGCATATGGCCGAGTGATTAGAATGTTCACTTTCTAAGCTTGAGACCTGGAAATCTTTGTCGCTTCTTGATGTTATCTGTCTGGGGAAGTGATCCCAATGTACAGTACATTTGAAAAATACTTGAAAACCAGACAAAACTTGTGAATTAAATTGAGTGGATGGAAATGTTTGGAAACTGCCAATGGTACAAATCATTGTGACTGAGTGTTTGAGTGTCCTTGTATGCTCTTTTGAAGAAATTGTATGTTCCACTCAGCATAGTTGTGGTAAAAACCACAGGTGGTCTCTGTGGGTGTTGAACACAAATGTGCCTGAGCAGGTGTTTACTACAGGGATTGACTAGACACCCCCCTCCAGCTATGCTTGGAAATCAAGAGTAGCCAGCCATTATATGAACAAATTATTATTGTCTCTACTCTGAGTTTCATGGAATTAGCCTCCTGAATGGTGGATGTAATTCTGTGAAATTCAGAGTATAAACAATTATAAGATAAATGAGCCAATTTCATTTATTTATTAATGTTCCATCTCTATATATCAAACACTAAAATTACAAACACTGTTTGCCTTAAAAATGTTATCTTCCAGAACTACCTTGGAGGACTATATATTACTAAAATACAATATTTGTTGTAGAATTTTAAGTCTCTTTCTTTTATCCAGTTAGATAAAAATAAGATTAAAAACCAGCTGGCTTGATCAGATATAATGCAGTTTTTTAACCTGCTATGGGGTCATTATCAAAACAGGCATATACCTAATTTAAAAAAAAAATTACCTAAAATCCTTTTCAGTTCAGTTCATTCCACTTCAGCATCCTTGTAAAATCTGTACTTTCTCATAACAATTCTTGTTAGCATACAAAAAAAGTCTATTTCATCCTCTCTGCAATCCAGCATGGCAAACCGTGATCTGTGACATCTTTTTCCTTTCTTTCCTTTTGCCACTCACAGTCATGTGAGAGCTGAGCTGGAATGTCAGGTGAGTTTTGTTGCAACCTCAATTCACTCTGACACATTCACCATCTCTCTTGTTTGCTATAGATGATGCTTGTCTGTTCAGTGTTCATTGTGTGCGTCCGCGTACACACGCACACAGATTGAGAGTGAGTGAGCAGGATCATAATAATCTGTGTAAAAGCCGTCATCTAGTTGGTTATTTTTCCTTTAAGCAAGCAACCATAGCTTTCCCTCGTCTGTTTAGTTTCTTTTACTTATGGGTGCTCAGCTGCGTTACAATTTTCAAATTAGCTTCATACTTTTTCAATGATTGTACTTACGGATGCTCAGTAGGACCACAATTTTTAATCTCACTGATAGTTCTCTTTGTGAGTTGCATTTATCAAACTTACAGGTACTCAATACAGCAGTAATTATCTATTATACAACTAGCACAGTATTTTGTAATTAAGCGTCTCTTAATACAGTACAAAGCTCATGAATTGGAAGATTGCGACCAATCTCCCAAATTGACTTTGTTTCAACAAGACTAATATTTGAGTCTGTCATTCTATCATTTCTTACATTTTTTTTATTTGACTCTTAAAAATCTAAAATTAGTAAGATAGATGAAATAATCTTGAAAAAAATTACTCATTTTTTCCCATTAAAAGGGGGTTACTATTTTTCTGTTCTCAGTAGTACTGAAATTGTTACAATACATTATCAAACAATAGCTATGCAAAACACTCTGTGGACAATACACTGCATCCAATATATGTATTGTGAAGAACACCATTCACAGTGTTCATTTTAGAACTGAACTATATTCTTTGAAATATAATTTTTTCTTTTCTTTTGATAATCTGACCTTCGATTGATGAATTATTTATTTACACTTTGTTACTGAATTAATTAACCAATACCTGGTGATTTTTTAGACTGTTTTTCTTCTATTCAAATTTGGGCATTCATATTTTTTTTTTTTTTTTTTGCAAGTTAACAAATAATTGTAATTTTAATACCTCTTCCATCATTACACTTATTATTTGATGATGATAATTTAGTGGTTGGAACCAAAAAAAATTCACTCAGTCGTCAGTTATCTTGACTCTGAAGCGCACATTAGTCTAGACAACTTCATTTAAAGAAAAATTAAAAATCTTTAAAAATTATAGTGATCATAGCAGCCTAATTTGATTTAAAGTTGAAAAAGATGCATGTGCAGTTATATGGTTAATGAATTTAAATTTCATTCAAATCTAGAAGAAAAAATAGCACTTCTTAAAGCCCAAATACAAATTGACAGATAATTTACATAAAAAAAGTTTGATTTGTTTTTATTTAGGCTGATGCAAAAGTTTTCAACATTTGTTTTACAAGTTATATTAATTCATGAAGAGCTTTTATTATTATTATTATTCAGTCATGAATTTTCCTTCCTATCACAAGAGAAATGTTCCAGCTTTAAGTCAATTAATTTGTTTGGAGAACAAGGGGTGTAGCATGCATTGAAACTGGTAATATTCTGAATGTGAAAGGTCTGAAGAAATCCACCATCACATTTATTTCATTTAACTGCAATGCATATTATAGGAATCACTAGTCGACTTGATTGTTCAGAAAAGACAATTTTTTTTTTGTTCCAATAAATCATTTAAACGAGCCAATTGCTCATTGTAGCACACAGTAACTGTTAGTTTTTAGTGTAAACTGTAATTCATGAAGAATTCTATGAGAATCTCTTAAAGTCCAAACATAAGAAACCTTTTTTCTTGCAAGTTTCATGAGCTTTAGCTGTTAGCGTTAAATATTCATTTTCATGAATTGATATGGAACCAATTCTAGATTCTAAAAATGCTTTGAAACTACAATCAACTGTTATTGCTCAAAACAAAAAGCTGAATTGTACAAAATAACTTTTAAACCTACTAATAATTTTCAAATATGCAAATTTAGCAATGCAATGAATTTTTTTTTTTAAATCATTGTTGTAGGTATTTTCCTGTGAACAGGCACTTCTAAAATATGTGATGAGACCCAACCTATTCTCTACAAAAAAACACAACAGATGTGTGCCATCATTTTCAGTCTAAGTTACTACATTCACTCCATGCATAGTGTCTGTTTTGATATGACCCATGGGTCGTATCACAGATACTTTACTTTTTTATATGCATAATGTACAATGAAATATTTTTTACGAAATAAATGTTTCATTAATATAAATCAAGTCCTTTAAAGACAAAAATGATGGAAACTGTAGAGGACGAATGGTCCTCTCTGAGTTTTTTTTTTGTGTCGTGTGTGCCTGCTGGTGAGAAATAAAAATTTGCGCCACTAATTGCTACCCGCAATTAGTGCACGTGTGTTTGTGTGAGTTAGGGAAACATGTCTGCTCTTGCCCGGGACAAAATCCTAACTAGCGTACTACGCGACGTTCCCCGCTTTTATTGGCATGCGTTTACGCGGGAACTAAGGTTATCACGTGAACGCTGAATGACCATGTGTGTGTGTGGGGGGGGGGGTGAGAATGTATCAAACCCTACAGAAACCACGGAAGAAATATATATATATATTTTTTTTTTGAGTAAGAAATTAGCTTAAAAAGATTGTGTAGGACGCACGCCATAATAATTTTTTTAAAGAAATTACGAAAAATTAAACATGTAAGTAATGCCATTATGATATGAACTTACAGTAAGTTCATATCATAATGGCATTATGATATGAACTTTAATGCATAAAAAAAGTGACGAATGGAGAAAATAGCGACACTGTCTGAAACCTGAGCCTTATGATTAAGAAGATCCTAAGCAAATCCTTACATCTCCACCGTTAGTGCGACCCTTTCTAGAAACTGCGGTCCTCAACTGTGGGTTTTTTTTTTTTTTTTTTTTTTTTTTAGCTTTAAAAAACATACATGATGTGAATAATTTCTGAATCAAATTTTCTGTGACCTAAATTTTATTACCAGTTCAAATCTAATTGTTTTGAATTGGCATGCTTTTTTTTTACTCTTAAATTAATAATATACTTTTTTTTTAATTGATCTTTTCTTCGACTTCATGTGTGTTTAATGATTAAGCCTTAATCATTGTAACACTCGTCTTCCATAATTTTCGTAACACTTTTTGCTTCACAACCTCATTAGCATCTCTGTATACATTTCCAGATAAGATTCAAAGAGAAATACAGATAAATGTGCAACTCTGTATTTGAAAACCTGGAATGTTCTCGTAGATCCAGCTCACAAAATAAAAAATTCTAAAGCGACACGTTTTTAGTCAGTTAAACGTTCCATTCTTTACCTAAAATGGTCTTTCTTTCTTCACAATAGAGAATGACTGGCGAGGTGAGAGTGAGGAAGCTGTTACTTTGTATGAATATGTGACTGTGTAATAATGTTAATGCATATGTCCCGGACACGTGCTCTTTATGAATTAATAGTTAATACACTCTTGTTATATCTAATTGTTCTTGAATAAACTTGGGGGCTCTTTTGTTTTAATACGAAAACACGGCTTTCAAGGTTTTATTCCTTTAAAAAATGTTCATACAGTCATTTTTATCCATTTTCCTCTTCTTCGCAGTTAGACTGGCAGCAGTAGTCACAGTGATAACGTTTTTTAGTAACAACACTAAATCACTTTTTCTTGATTGAACTCAAAACCATCTACTTCAGGCAGCTTCTACAAAAAATTAAATGAATTGGTCAGATTTTATAAAAATAATAAAATCCTTGCTTTTTTACTCATGAAGCTTACTTTTCAGAAAAATCCAATACATCTTTTTTTTTTTTTTTTATGTTCCTGGACTGGCGCATAAAAAAAAAAAACAAACAATAATCAAATGGTATAGTATTTCACAAAATCTACTAATCTACTAATCTTCCAACAGTGTCCTTTACATTTTCTCGATAAATATTGAAAGAAAAATCAAAACAAGCATGAGCGAAAAAAATAAAAAAATAGCACTTTCAAATCTATGAAAACTAGTAAGTTCTCTTTCCGATTTCTCTATCGATAATTAGAATTTTCAATTAAATCAAAATTACCCCGTATCCGATTGCATTTTAAAATTCTAAAGGCATGTAAGTCAATAATTTAAAGAAATTTCTTTTTCTTTTTTTTTTTAATCTCTCCTCTCATTAATCATTTAAGTCAAATAATTTGACGGTTGTGTCTCTTTCTTTTGCAGAGGGGCTTACACACCTCCTACCATGCGCGTGGTCAGGTGTACTAGATTTTTCCACTAATCTTTGCCTTTTATTACCCCTTTCCGTTTTTTATTTTCCTTTTATTATTTGAAGACATGTATGTATGTACAATACAATGCGTATATTTCTATTATTTTCCTCTTTTTAAACGTCTGTTTCCTTTTTAATTTGTTTTCTTGGTTTTAGAACAGACTTTAAAATAAAAAAAAAATGTAGGATGGTGGAACTAGTCGATTACGTCTCTTAAACATTCGATTTCGAATTAATAATTAGTCATATAAATTAAAAAGCACAACTTGAACTACTTTTGTTAACCTTTAAAAAAATGAGCCACGACATCTACATTCGTTGCTGTCAGCTTTTTTTTTTTTTTTCTTTTGTTTTTTTTATTTTTCTGGAAAAAACAACAAAAAAAATTCTTTTGTCAATTCAGCCATCTATTCGATTTTGATGAAAAAGTCCCGATTTTGAAAAACATATTTCCGAGTAAAAGCAAAAATGCTTTGCTGCAGCTTTGCATAAACAAAACGACTTTCTCTTTCATAAAGCTAAAAGCTCGTTTAATTTACTACTTTCGTACATTAAATTAGCCTCGATTCTGGCCTCTAAAATTACACGACTGTCTCACAAATATAATTTTTATAACTACGAACAATTACCCTTTTTTTCTACCCTTTTCTTTTTCTTTTTTGCCCTTCCTCATTAATGTGAAAAATAAAATTCTTTAGAAAAAAAATAAGAGGCAAAAAATTAAAATTCAGGATTTTTAAAAAATGCACTCCCTCCACTACTGTAAGAATTTCCATTTATCGGTGTTTTAAAATTAAAAGTATTGAAACAATTTTTGTTTCAGAGGAACGATGTTAAGTCCCGTGATATTTTTTTAAGTAGGAAAATGCCTTTATGATAGATACCGGAAGCCGTAGTCAGTCTGTGCGTGCGTGCTATGTTGGAAGTGGGAAATCTTATGTCAGGTTAACATATCTACAACACATCGTTAGACTTTGTTTCTCTTCTTTTTTTTTTTCTGAGATAAAGTATTTTTTTTGTTTTACACTCTCACGTAAAATTGTAATTGTCAGTAATATTTCTATTTAATTTACTTCAAACTATTGCTTTCATCTCGATTATTTTTTTATTAGGTTGTTATATTGAATTATTGACATTTCAACTCTGATCATCTTCAGGTGTACAATATTTTTGGGTGCCGTGTGGTATTTTATTCTTATGTATTGATTGTTTTATTTTGTCTCTATGATATTGTTTATTCCTGTAGAATCTGAGTAGATTACTTTCACTACTTGATCCCTAAGATTGAACTCAAGATGAGTCTATGAGCTTTTAAAACATTGAAATAGTTTGGTTGGATAAATTGAATTTATCAACAACAACAAAAAAAATAAATAATAATAATAATAAAATAAACTACCCACATTCTCTTGTTAACCTGGGCAAGGAATTTCTTGTTAATTATTAACACCTTCAAAATAAAACTGCTCTCTACTAATTGTCCATCAGAATAGTAACTTCTTGTGCCTTTTTGGGCTAATATATTTCACTGACATGAAGTGGAAAAATTATATTGAATCAATTGTTAGTTTTGATGCTAGGAAATTTGATTCATTGGGCCTTATTACATATTTTTTCACATAAATCTATCTTACATATTTTAATTTTACCATTCATCCATGCTTGGAATATTGCTGCTCCATATGTTCTAGTGCTTCTTCTATATATTTAGAGATTATTGATAAAATTCAAAGAATCTTAAATGTTATTGGTCCAGACCTGTCATTTTGGCTTCAGTCACTTACCACTACCGTAATGTAGCTTCCCAGTGCCTTTTCTCTTAAAGGTCTTTATGGTAATTGTTCCAGCAAGCTTTCCTCTATGGTACATAGACTTTATGAACTAAAGTGCAGTATTAAATTGGTGGCAAGTTCTTAACATTTTACAGTTGATATGTTATCACAATTTCTATGCTAACAGTTTTTTTCCTCTCACTTCCTGCTTCTTGTTTTCCAATTAAGTTTGATCTCTTAACAATTTAATTGCAATGTCAGTTGTTATTGTCTGTCTTAATTTCTGTTCTTTTAGTATTCTTGCTCCTTAATGTTTTCTTTTTCTTATATTCTTTTACATTCAGTAAGCTTCTACTGTTTAGGGTAAAATGATTACAAAAAAATCTCAAACAAATGATTCAAACCCACCATGAAAACCAAATGTTGAATCCGTCTGATATTAAATTTAAAGATTCCCAAAAATGCACACAGATGTCCTTTGGTACATTGGTGTATTGGATATAGGCAGTGGTTAATCAAATGTTGCTGATTGTGAGTTCAGTACTTGACTTGTGTAGTGAAAAATCATATACAAACGAAAAATGACATGGCAGATAAAATAACATGATAATGAATATAAAATATCCTGGGAGATAACTGATACTGAGATAACTAGAACAGTCCACCCCAGTGGATAAAATAAAGGGTTCAATTTGAAATTCTAAACACTTGAAGAAGGCTGAAGCATACATGGTTGAAATGATGTGATTATGGCAACAAAGATGAGGACAACAATCTGAACAGCATAAATAATTATAATACCTCATCTTAGAAATTTTTTTTTTTTTTTTTTAATTGTTTCACCCCAAGCAAGGCATTCCACTGCCACTGTAGCGCAGATGGTTACATAGGGTCAGGGGAGTGATGGGAAAGGATGGTTAGATATAGGAAATGTCAGAAGGAGGGTGATAGACGAGTAAGGGTACTGAGAATGAGGGTTGGTTAGATGGTGAGAGTGTTTGAGAGAATAGATGCAAGTTAGTGTGTTAGGAGGTGTCTATTGACCTTACACTTAAACTCCTGGAGATTGTGACAGATATGAAATATCCTCTATCACATCACAATAATAAACTTCTGGAGATGGTCATAGGATACTTGGACAAAACATTATCTGTAAGAACGTTTATTGTAATCAAAATTAAAATAATAGTTTGAACAAATCAAATAAGACAAATTATGTTAATAATTATTCTTTTGCAAGTGCCATGACACTTCAGAATGTAAGCGATCATGGACTTTCACTTGGCCCTGTCTCTCATCGCTCTCAATATTTTTTTCTCTTGGCATCTCTCCCAACCCTGCTCTGTCATCCATTTGCTCAGTCCTATCAAGTATGTCTCGTGCTGCTTTCCCCTATCTCTCTTCCTTTCTATCCATCCTGTGAATATTAAATTCTCCAGGCCCTCCTTCCTCATTACGTGTCCCAGGAACCTCATTTGTCTCTTCCTGATGTGAAGTGAGTTTTCTTCTCATTTGCATCCTCTCCAACACCTCATCATTGCTCACGTGCTCAGTCTATGGTATCCTCAGCATCCGTCTGTAAAACCACATTTCTGCTGCCTCAAGCCTCTCCTTCATCCTTGATTGTTCACTTCCATACAGAAGGACAGATATATCAATATTTTCATTGTTTAAATTAAATTTATTTTTTTTATTTTTCTTAGAGCTTAGTATGTGATTAACTGATTTATGAACCTGTGAGGTTGTTGTTACTAACAGTACACAAACATTTATTCTTCAAAACCTGAAATTAGTGCTAATTGTTTGTGTGAATCAACATTTAAAAGTGGACATTAATAAGAAACATGATTCAAAAGACATTCATTGGTTTGTGTAAAATGTGATCTCTAAGAATTGGGATTTGTAGTTACTAGTATTTTTTAATTGTTGAAAAATTACTAAATATTAAATTCCTTAACCTCAATCTTTTGAAAATCATATTCATCATAAATTGATGCATATTTTATGGTTCTATATTTGTGTGTAGCATCAGCTGAAAAATAAACAGTTTACATAACATTAATTGCTGCAAACTTAACATCTAGCTGCTTGTCAGTTCACTAAATTACAATGAATGACTGAGAAATGGATTTCTTATTTTTGATCACTGTAATTTAGTATGAAAGAATATAATTTCTTTCTTTGAAATAAATTTTAGTAAAAAAAAGAAATGTATTATCTTACTTTTACATATAAAAACAAATGAATTTTATTTTCACACGAAATATAATCCTTACTTTATGAAGCATAGAAGGTGAGAAATTATTATTTTTCCGTTTGTACAACTCATTCTCACAGTTGTAGAAGGTAATGTAAAATTCAAATTTGGCTATTTAAGAGAAGATGAAGATAATTTCTGCCACAAAAAGTATCTTCCAATTTTATATGTGGTGTAACTGTTCTAGAAAAGTTAATATTAACGAAAGTAATTGTATCGGAAGGTTATTAGAGTGGTAACATTGGATGTAGTTTTTAGTCGGTTAATACCGATAAACAAACATGCTAAAGAAACTAATTCAGCATTTTTACTCTTGATTCTGGTACAGGATTTCTTTGAATTGTACACTCTGAATATTTATTTCAGAAGATACATCTGATTTTGAATTATTTTGAAAAACATGCTATTTTATATTTTTGGAATCTCTGTGTGCCTTTTATTTTTTTTAAATTTTATTATATAAAAAAATTAAATAAGTTATAGAGAAAAAATTTCATTGTCTATGCAATCTTATTAAAATAGGTTCATTTTTTTATCAGAAAGATGCTTTACAAAGGTTTTTAAGTTGTTTTGTACTTTTAACATGAGACAAGTTACAGTGTGTGGCAGAAATATCTCTAACATAATGGTACGACATTAGTGACAATGGTGTCTTCTAGCTAATATCTTACCATTATGCAAGAAGTATTTCTGCCACACCCTGTATAATTATTCCTTGCATGGCTGATAAAAAAAATTAACAATTCTGAATGGAAAAAATAAAGTTGTGGAAAGGTAAGCCATATATATATGGTGATGGGTCTTTGTGAGTGAGTTGTTGCTCAGTGTGTATGCACCTGTAAGAAATCTGTTTTTTTTTTTTTTTGTTTTTTTTGCATATCACATGTATTGACAAATACAAAGCTTCAGTATTTACTGTTCAGTATGCATATTGGTATGTACTGATATGGGTGCCTCATTGTGAAGTAACAGTTAAAAAGCTAACTTAGCGGACCTTGACTACAGGAGTGACATTCATCCTTGCTGCTTGTCTAACACTTATCGTCTTATGAACTAAGTAAATATTAAACACATACTGAGATGTATGCATGAGTATGTATAGGTAAAGAATTGCTTATTATTGTATTTGTTTACAAAAGTATAAATGCGTTTTGTCTTGATGGTATCAGTATTGTTTGTTTACTATATGTGTAGGAGTAGAGTGAAGGAGTTGTTGTGGGGGGGGGGTGAAAAGTTGTAGATTTCATATATTATTTTTGTTCTATTCCTGAAGATTCCTTTTGAGAAATGAAGCTTCAACTATACAAATTAATACCGCTGCAGATCAAGTAAGTTTTTATAGGATTGAAAGTGCTAGCCTTACATCTAAGAGGACTCCAGATGCATTAACATTTATCTATAGCAGGGGAGGGAATTTAATTAATGCTGTTCCCTAAGGCATTATTGTGAATTCAATCCAGATTGTCTTAGCCAGTGTTTCAACTCACTTTGTTGATATCATTCCCTTGCTGTTAGGTCATCTGCTGTTATAACATGTTTCTAGCGATTATAATATTAAATCTGCTAGAAATACTCTAGACTAATTCTAATGTAATTTTTTTGACTCACTTGGAGTTATTTATTTAAAGTATCTCCCTATATTTAGTCTGACACCCCCCTCCCATCCCCCCCCACACACATTGAGATTTCTATTTATTAGTAAATATTTTATTTATCAGTATTCACTCCCTCCTCTTTCTGGTAAGTTCGTCAACACACTGAACTTTGTATTTTTTTATATTTTGGTCAACCTCTAGTTTTTCTGTACATTTCATTTTTCTGATAATCATACTTGTATGTTCAATGAATTCTTGGTGTTGATCCATCAAAAGCATCACATGGTAATTGCATAGGTTCTTTCTTTCTTGTGGGCCTTTTTTCAGTAAACCTTTTCTTTAACTGATTGCAATGTCTTTTATGTTCTCATTTTTTTCATTTTAACGTTTCTAATTTGTGACATTAGTATGCCATCTTCCCACATTTCTTTTTTTCATTTTTATATACTCTGAAAAACATTGTTTTTGTAATTTTGAAAACTTTTGTGTCCTTTTTGTTATGTTTTTATTCTATTTTGACCTGGTAACAACTTGTCAAACCTCAATTTAATTTTTCTTGCAAACATCAATTCTACTGCCAACATGCAAGGCAGTGTATTGGGATTTGGTATTATTCAGTATTGTCTCAAGATTTTTTTTTAATGCTTCTTCACTCACTTTTTCATTTGCTTTTTAAAAGCTCTCTTAAAAGTACCTACAAAGTGTTCAGCTTGTTTGTTTGACCTTGGGTGTTACAGCAGGGTAGTGATATCGGCTTGGAACGAGAAATCGGAGAGCCGAGTTCGAATTCCAGTTGAATTCCTTGCATTCACTTACGCGCAAATACCCTTGGGAAAGGTATTAATCCGTCTATTCCTTCCAGTTATGGGTTAAATAACAGGACGGATTAGGTTCTATAGCCTTGGTCGGCAACCAGTCTACCGCAGAAAGCAATGGCAACCTACTGCGGGATAATCTTCTGCCCAGTCAGTCATGTCTGTTTCGAGACATGATCGCCCAAGGGTGTATCATGTATGGCACTTAACTGACTGACTGAGTGATATGTTCAATTGATAACAGAAAAAAAAAAATTCATTGTTTTGCTGTCTACTGAAGAGTTCCAACCTCAACCGAGCGGGTTTTATTTATACTTGCATGGACATCACATCTGCTCCCACCTTTTGTATTCAGATTGTTTCCCTGTTCTTCTGAACTGCTGCCTGCATATCTTCAGGGTTTTCTTATATGGAGTTTTATTCGTTTTAGGGCTATAGGGATATCTGCTTCTTCTTTCTCCTCATCCTCGCTCTCTCTCTCTCTCTCATGCTCTATATCTTTCTGCCCCCCCCCCCCCCCAGGTCGTTGTTGAAAGGGAAGTCATCATCCCTTGATTGTTGGCGAGTCCTGTCTTTGGGAATTCTTTTCATTTGTGATGTGTGTTGTAAAATAAGTTTGTCAACTCGCGTTATAATTGCAGATTCACCTCTGCGTTCTTTTACTCTCCATGGTGTTGGGTGGTAAACTGGTGTTAGGTTGTTGTGTTTACTTTAAATAGTATGACATCTCCGAGTTTTATGTTAGATTGTTTAGCTTTATTTTTTTGATCTGTGCAATTTTTCAATCTGTCTTTTCCTATTTTTTCTTTTTGCCGTGCTGTTCTCCAAGCTTGGTTTTCAGGCCTCTTTTGTAACCCTGGTATGTTGATATTTACTTCCCTACCCAGGAGTAGCGGAGCTGGAGTTTCTCCCATCATGGCATGTGAACTATTTTGGTAAAACATTAGGAATTTTCCTAGATGTTTTCTCTAGTCCTTTCCTTTAGTGTTCATTGCCCGAATGGCTTTCAACATGGTTGCAAAGAACCGCTCAATCTCTACATTAGCTTGGGGATGATAAGGGGTTACCTTTTGGTGTTGAATACCCCGTTCTTTGCAGAAGTGCTTAAACTCTGAGGATATGAACTGGGGTCCATTATCTGAAATGATAATTGCTGGAATGCCATGTGTATAGAAACACTTTTGGATTGTTGATATGATTGTATCAGCCCTGGTAGATTTCGTAATGAATGCCTCAGGCCATCTTGTTCCTGCATCGATTATTCTGATTACATAATCCCTGCTAGGGAAAGGCCCACAAATGTCTACGTGGAGTATTTCCCAGGGGCCTTTCATTTCGGCCATATGCACCAGACAGTGGTTTCCCTTCGGGTCTAATGTTGTACATGGGATACATCAGCTTATGGCAACCTCTGTTTTTGTCTATATTGGGCTAACATACTTTAGTTCTAAGCATGGCTTTTGTTTTCATTATCTCCATATGTGTCTCATGTGCCAATTTCAGGATTCGTTTCCGTAGGTTTTGGGGTATAATGATTCTGGTTTCACATATGACTACACCTCATTTTGTTGTCAGTTCATTCCTCACGTGTTTAAAGGGTTCTGTTAACTTATTGGTCCATTCGTTTTGTTGTATTGCCTTTTTCACTGCTGTAACAGTTGGATCCTGCTGAGATTCCTCCATTATTTTCGATAAGGTGATTGATTTCAGAATGCTGTTAGCTACAGCCATGTTGATAAATCCTTCAGCAATCTCTCTTCAGGTGAGACTATTTTTCGATACTTCATAGGTTGCCGAGAGTGTATGTCCCCTGGGTTATCTTTACCGTTAATGTGTTTTATTGCATAATCATAATCATATTTGTAGATTCCGGAGTTGCATGAAAAGGTAGTGATGTCCCTAGATTCAGGATCCAGTTCTATTTGGTCGTAATAAGAGTTTATTTTTTATTTTATTTTATTTTATTTTTTTTGAGAAAACATTTGCATTGCCAATTTCACTCAGTAACTGTGTTCAACAGTTATTATTTGATAGTGGGTGCGTTTCACTGCTTTATTTGCCACGCGTAAGTCGGCACAGATTCTAATTTCTTCGTTTGGTTTCAGTACTGCTACTAACGTCGAGACCCACAGAGTGGGTCCTTCCACTCTTTTGATGATGTCATTTTCTATGTCTCAGTTGCTAGTATTATGCATAAGGAGATTATAAATAAAGGTTTTTAGCTGTTCAATCTAAAGTAAGTATGAATTGCAATGAACAATAGCCAAAAGTATGTTTATAAACAGCCATTGAATTGAATCTGCCAACTTTTATCGTTTTCATTTTATTTAAAGAATTATACTGCTATATAGTTTCAAAATCATTTCAGATTGGATTGTTAAAAAAATAGTTTCTCTTTACTCCTCCTGAATAAAATAATCCTGCAAATTTGAAACCTCAACAACTGTAGTTTTTGCTTTATTTACTAATCAGATACACATTTAGTTTACGTAATATTAACACAACTCTGATAAGTAACACCAACTGATTTTTTTTTTTTTTTTTTTTTTTTACTTTAAAAACTTTGTGAAAATCAAGTTTATTTGGTCTTGTGTTAAATTTGTATTCTATTGCAAACATAAGTATACAAGTGTACCAGTGCTAGTGACAATAAGTTCTGAATACCTTTCTCCATCCTCTAGATACCTGTTCTTTGACTTGAATCAACTATATTGATAATGGTGGGACAAATTGTAAAACCAGCTGTATCTTGGTGCAACAAATTCTTGCAACATGAAGAATATTGCAGAGTTTACAAGAACATAAGTGAACATACTTGATATAAGATTAAAATGACATTCAAGGTGTAGATTCAGAGTGAGAATTTTTGCTGTTGTCATTTGTTTCTTTTTAACTATTCTACTTTGAGTTCTTAACCTCTGCCAAAGTTTTGTTTGTTCTTAATTGAAAATGTTTGTTGGCAAATTTAGTTAATGTAAAGTTTGCCATATTGCAGCTTAAGCATTCTTTTAGATTTTGTTTTGTAATTTTACTCTTTGTTTGCATATGACTCACAGCTGATCTCTTCTACAGTTAATGCTTAGGTATGTTTTAAAGTGCAAAATTGTATTTATATACCATTTGGTAATTGTTATGATGTATATAGCTCCGTAAAACATGGATACGAAACGGCCCCATGAAAGTGAGGCTGGCTCTGTAGGCTTACCTCCCTTAGAAAAACAATAAAGATACTTCCCTTACTAGATAGCTAGTGTGTTCACGTGTTATTCATTATCGCTTGCCATCGGTGCCAAAACAGTAATAGTTATAGTTTTTCTTTTTTTTTCTTTCTGTGTCTCCTACCAGATTTTTTCCATGTCCACAAGTGTTTTTGGTGTTAATTTTTTTTAAGTGCAGCTTAGATGTGGCACAATGTCGAAAGTATAGGGTACTCAGTGAGGATTGAACTCACTACTCAGTTGTAACAGGTTTTAGCGATACAAGCTTTCTAACCATTACACCACGTCAAGGTGCTCCAAAGATCTTTGGTGTTCTTCAAAAAATTTGAAGTTGTACACTAATGAACTATTTTTCTCAGTATTTATGTGATCAAAGTCAATGCTTAGTGTCCATTTCGCCACTTTATTACCTGCTTTTTCATTCAGGTTCCCATAATAATTTTTTTATGACTGGTTGTGTGATTTGGTATTTTCTAGTGCTGATTGAGTTTGTACTTCTGAATTGTACTTCTGAATTGAATCAATTAAAATTGCTTTTAGGTGTTTCTATTATGTTTTTTTTTCTTTAAATAATTATTGGTCATGTTATGAAACAGATTTTTGAATATTACTATATTGTAAATAAATATTTTTAATCGCATTTCTCAGTTTTTATATTAAAAATAATTTAAACTCTAAAGATGAGCCAATATAAAGTTGTCAACATTTTTTAAACTCATCTATTTGTTAGGGAAAGGATGTTCCTAAAACTCAACAGTTTTAGGCACAGAAAGTGAAATTGGTAAGTTTAAATTCTGGTGTAAACTGCATCTAAAAATTATATGCAAAAGAGTTATTGTCAAATATTTTATGTAAGATTCATAGATATGTGTTATCCAATGAAATTGTACTATTATGTATACCGAGTAAGCATGAAAGCAATTAAGTCCCAATTTTCAATTTCAGATAGATATTTAGTATTTTTTCAGTAATTATAGCAATTTGCAGTGTCAAGAGATTATTTGTAAGAACTAGAATTTAGTATTATGGCTCGTAAAAAAGAACTAACAATCAATGAAAAGAACTATATAATCAAAGAAATTAGCAAAGGAAAGACTTTGCTTCAAATTTCTAAGGATTTGAATAGGGATCATCGAACAATCAAGAAAATATGTCAAATGGGAATTCAACCAAGGAAAAATAAGTCTCAGGCTGAATTCAGGAATTTAACAAAGCGAAATCTATTACATATCAGAGGAGAATTAATAAGAACCCAATTGTGTCAAGTACGTTCATATTTGAGGCCGCTGGAGCTCCTATGGTGTTAAGGGAAACAAGGTGTAAAGCATTAAGGAAGTTTGCTGATGCAAAAAATCAAATAAAGAAATCTATTTTTAACAAAAAAAACATAAGGAAAGAAGATTGCAGTGGGAAAAGTACATGAAGACTAATTTCAGTAAAGTGCTTCTTACAGATGGGCCCAATGGATGGCCTTGAGGATGGGTTTGTAAGCAACATGACTCAAGAAAACTTTTTAAACGCCAACACAGCGGCGGTGGTATCATGATATGGGCTGGGATTATTGATAATGAGCTTGTGGGTCCATTTAAATTGAAAGACGGGATTAAAATGGATTCCAAAAGTTACTGTGATTTTCTAGAGTAATATTTCTTTGAATGACTTGATAACCACTCTTTAGCCAAGCATAGATCTATGATCTTTATGCAAGACAATGCACTAAGTCATACATCAAAGTTTACTAAATCCTAGTTGAAAGAAAAGGGATTTGTTGAAGATTCTCTTATGGACTGACCTTCAAATAGCTGTGACTTGAATCCCATTGAGAACCTGTGGAGCATCCTCAAGAGAGAAATTATTCTAATGTAAAGCAATTCAACAGTAAGTGTGACCTCTGGGAGGCAGTTAAAGTTAAACCTACCAGTCACTAAAATTGCAAATCTAACATCAGATGTTGACCATAGGCTGCTAAGATTTATTGAAAAGAAAGGAGCATTTGTGCAATAAATTTTAGGAGGTTCTTATTATTTTTTGTTAATATATCTTTTATTTTTAAATTAAAATGTTTTTTTTATATTTTTTCTTTAAGTAATTGACAAATTTGTTCTAAAATCTTTTCATATTATTTTTTTTACATTAGTTTTACAAGATAATGTAAAAGTATCAAAATAAATAGTTGCAAATAAACTACTGACAGTCAAATTAGTCTGTTTTGTTAACTTAGTAAAATTTTTCCCAACCCAAAACAATAGTTTTCTTTATCACTATATATCTAAGTTAATAATATTGAGTAGAATCTAAATCATAATAGGACTTTTAGCATTAAAGATGCAACTCTTTATACCAATTCATAACTTGTATGTAATCTCTAGACGCAGTTTAGTCTGTTGTGCTGACTTTGCACAGATGCTGTCGGGAAAGGCATGAATTATACTGCATCCAACCTAAGGGGATGTGGTGTTTTTAAAGAAATGGAAAATATTTTAATTTGAAGAAATCAAATGACTAATTAAAATGCGAATCCCTCCTTCGTGAAAATGAGTAAATAAAGAGAAAATCTCAGGCTTTTAATTATTCCTTATCTTAACATACCAATCTGTACATTTGGTGTTAGAGGTCATTGTTTGCAAATGAGACAAGCTTTTCTTAATTGAAATGTTTTATTCAATGCACTCTGTTTTCTTTTAGCAGCTATCATTCCATATTTTCTTTATCATTTCATATAAAAGCAAGCTTGGTTTTAACTAAATACTAATAAAACCAAATACATTTAATTCATATTTAAAATTAAGAAAAAAATCTTTATTATAAATAATATCCTTGAAATTTTCTTCAGTTAATCATAAAGTAGACAGTTTATAAATATTTCTGTTTATTATTTTGATAGGCTATGAAAATGTTACTGGTGAGTTGTCGGTGTCTGAATGTGCAGATCCGAGTCAAAGGAGATGTACTTGAAGAGAATTATGCAGGTGAGTTTTCAGTCAAATGAACATTTCTACTATGCTTTAACATGTAGTCTCTATAGAACAATAATAAACATGTAAATAGCTTATCAGTGCTTGACAAGTGCCTGTCAGGTGTTGGGAGATATGTAAATCACTACTACTGTCTGTTTTGTAATCTGTTATTCTGCTATTTTTTAACTTAAAGAAAATAATACTTGTTTCAAATCAGATTAATACTTAAAATCGGCTGACATTCCTCAAATAAAGTTTCAGAAAAGTATATTTTATTTTTGGTAGATATTTTTTAATAAAGAAAATTACATTGTGATGAAAGACTGCAAAAAAGGGGTGCTCATCAACAATTTTGGAAAAAAATTAAAAAAATTGATTGCATTCAATCTCATTGAAAAAGTGGAGATATCTACACTTAGCTAAGTAGGGCTTTCTATCTCACACTCATGTGACTTTGTTTTACTTTCACATTTGAGATTTCTTAAAAACCAACTGGACTCTAAGACTAACAGGTCAAGACAAGTTCAGCTGAGATCACTTGGTAATTTTGCCCAATCAACTTCTTTTGCTTACTTGGTAATTTTGCCCCTTCAATTGTATCTACAAATACAATTAAAGGAGAAAAAAAGTTGAATTACTCATATTATTTCAGCCATCCAATAATAATTATAAGCTGTCTCATATAGCTTATAGTATTGTTTTTTCTCTTGTAGTTAATGCTAATTTAACCACATATTAATTGTTATGGTTCTGAGTGTTAGATTGAAGGAGTTGATTATTTTGATATTTCTTATTCCTTTAAATATCTCTTGCTTTGTAATTACTTTATTTTTCCTAGGTACCCTTTACCAGTGAAACATGAAAGTTTCAATTTTTTTGTTAATTATTTGTGATGGAAAGGGACAAACAAGAAAACATTAGTGGATGTTTTGACAAAAGGCTTTTGTTTGCAGGAGTTCCAGTGTGTGTACATGAGTGTTTTGTAGTGCTAACATGAGTGAAACAAATGTGAAAGATTGTTTGCATGTGTCTAAAAAAACTTCTGTGACACTGAAACACACACACACACACACACACAATTTCATTGTGTGTGTTTCTCTATTGAAGTTTATAAAAAAATGTATGTATCTGATATAAAATCAATAATGAAAAATTGTATGCATTTTATTTATAGTGTGTGAAAGCTTGAGGATAAATAATTTTTAGGTACCTCCATATGTTTTTTGCTAAAAAACAGCATAGTATGATGAATAAAGTCCCTAAACTTAAAAAAAGTTTTATCATCAAAGTTTGTTATTATTAAGAAGAAAAACCAAAGTATTTCTTTATTAATTTTTTATATTTTTTAATCCTTTCTAATATGTTCAAAATTTTGGTTAAAAATCTTTAATTTTTTTTTTTTTGTCAGTGTGGGACTAGAGTTTGCTATGGGAATTTCAGGTTAAAAATCTTGAAATTTTTTTTTTTTTTTGTCAGTTTACTATGGGAATTTTATAGCCTTTGTTTACAGTGAAAACATTAATTTGGAAATTCTTGCAAAAATACAGTAATTGTCAGATATTAATAAATCTTTCAGGACTTATTCATAAATTAATTTATTTATGAAATTATTATTTTTATAAAATCTTTATAAAAATATTTTTATTTTATTTTTTTACATCTGTTACCCCCCCCCCCACTCCAACTTAATTTCATGAAATTTCTAGAAATTAAATTCTGTCTGCAAACTTTGTTTTATTAGTTAAATGCAGAACTCCTTGGAGAATGTAAATCATCCATTTTTTTCTTTTTTTTTTCCAAACAGTTGCTACTTTCCCAAAAATCTGCTCTAAATAGTACAATAAAAAATGCAATAAAACTATATATCATTTAATTAGATAAGCTTTTAATTGCTTTTATAGGTTATATATAAAATAGATTGTCTCAAGAAAAAAAATTGTAATGAATAATGAATTTTTACAAGAATTGTTTTCACTTTTTCTTTTTTGAATTATAACAATTTGTATTTTCAAAAATCTTTTAAATATTCTTCAAAACATTGTCTGCATTAGGTTATTAAGTGAAGACTATATTTACTAAGTAAAAACTGAAAAGCTTAATACAAATCATCACACTTTAAGACTTAAAAATAATTTTTTTTTTTTTTGACCATTTTGAAAGTATGGATGACCATACATGATATTATCAGAAAATAAGATCAATGACTACAGTAAATTTAAAGTTAACATTCCTATAATAAGATTACAGAAAATATTTTCAACATTTGTAATATTACCAAGTACTTAAAAATTATATAAAAAAGTGTTCACCCGTCATTTTCTTAAATTATGTTTTAACAGATAAACAATAAACATGTTATTAGTTTATCAGTGCTTGAAAAATGCTTGTCAGGTGTTGAAAGAAGCATCAATCACTACTTCTCTTTATTTTAAAATCCATTTTTCTGATTTTTTTTAAAACTTAAATAATAATTATTTCAAATCAGATTAATTATCCTTTGAATCAGCTAATTTTACACAGTTTCAGAAAAGTATATTTTATTTTTGAAAAAATTTTAATAAAGAAAATTACATTGTAATGAAAGATGGCTAAAAAGAAGTGCTAATCAGCTATTTTAAAAAAATATAAAAAAATAAATTCCAATCAATATAATTTTTGTTTGAAAAATGCACAAACAATGGAGTATTTTTCTTAATGAAAATTGTAAATTTAATACATCAACTTTTAATAAAGCTAAAATGAAAGCTTCAAAAAAGCTTTTTCATTTATTAAAACATCCAGCAAATGTCAACATTTTGAGCAGTTATGGCTTGGATCAAAGTTGTATACTTTGATATCAACATTTAATTTAAGTAGTTTAATTTTTTCAATATGAAATTTTTCAGTAACATTTTGAACTGTTATAAAATATGCACCTCCAGAGCTTTGTCTTAATTTTCCAAATTCATTTTCTAGTCTGTGGTTGCGTTTTAATGGCAGCTAAAATTTGATGACAAAAACTTTTAAACAATGGGGAAACATTTTGTCAATCAACAAGTTTTCAGTAAACTACTACATTTAGTTTTGACAGCTTAACAAATTCAGTTTTTTTTATACTCAAAAATATTTTTATTCATGTTTTTGCCTTCAGAATAAAACAGTAATTCAGTAATAGATTCAGTAATCCAATTATTCCAAATATTTTTAAAAAGTTGACATAATCAAAAACCAAGTACAAGTCATTTTTAGTTATCCAAGGCTTATAAAAACAATGCCAAATTGTTTTTTGCAAAAAGGTTGATGGGTTCTGCTGTTGTCACATATAATTGCAATTACTTGATTAGTTAATTATTTGACTTCATCAACAATATATAAAGCTTTTTCATATAAAAAAAAACATTGCAACTAATTTTGTAACTGGGATCATTTGGTTTGTTAGTAGTGTTGTCTTGAGATATATCTTTTAACCATCATTCTTGCTCATTCTGATCTTGAGGAAGATGAAATACATGAATCTTATTTTGGTTATCATAGTTACCATGACAACCTGTTATATAACACTTTTTGACCATTTTGAGAAAGATTTTGGGGTAATGAAATTAAAAAATATTAACTATTATTTTGTAAAAATTACATGGTGCTTCGAAAAAGTGTATAAACCTTATATTCTAAGATGTGGAGGGCTTGAATTTAAAAGAAATTTCAGAATTTAAAATGTAAAGTTTGTATGAATGTGGGGATCTTTTAGAGATTAACATGGACATTCTAAATTTAAATTGTATATATAATGTATTAGAACATCTGGTCTGACACTATTTTCACAACTGCCTTGTTTCTAAGATGGCTAGGGATAGATGTTCATAAATATTGCAGAATTTTTTATTACAATGAATATCTGAAAGAATTATCTCAATCTTTAATATCAGATAACAAGAGAACAATGTCAAATTCTCTCTAGTCATTTTTTGAATTGTCCAATTAATCCAAGAATTTAGGCACTATGGTCATAACCATAAATCTTTTTCTTTTGTTAATGCAGTGTTACAAATTTGCAACATAAAAAAAATATGAATACCCAGATTAAAAAAAAAAGAAGGGTTTGCTCAGATAAGAATACATGACCATATCTCAGCAAGCAACAAACAGGATGAACATTTTATAAACAATTTTATATAACAAAAAACAATAAAATATGGAAAGAGTATGGGATAACAGATGTAAAGTCATCAAAGACACTTATCTGATATTGGGTGTTAGTTAAACATTTGTGTTTCATGAATTTGTAAGTTCAAATGTTCGTAATGGCAAATAAACAGAATCTCTTTAAAATGTTGGGGTAAAAGTCAGCAGTAGTTCTTTCTGCAATATAAGATATAAGACCCCAAATTAAAGCTTGTATTTCGTTTTCCCTCTAGTAATCAAATTACATCCAAGATGTAGTTGGGATGATGTCACCAATTATAATATTCCTTTATTCTCTAAACATCAAGTATTTCAATAAATCCAGGATTCTAGGGAATGATATATTTTTTTATTCCTTACACAACAAGTAATAGACTAAGTTCATATTTGCATCTCTCATGTGCTTATGATATGAGTTATTTTTTTCACAATCTGTAGCAGTCAGAGATTATCAGGTAAGCTGAAATTAGAATTTAAAAATCCCACATGGTGATGCATGTCACATGAGCTTGGATAACAGACTTTTACATACTCTATTTGGTCAATTTAAACAAGGAGTAAAAAAAAAAAAAGAAGGGAAGAGGGAACACAAAGATGGTGTGGCCCTTAATAAATTGATCATACAACTGATTTAACATTCATCATTGAGGGCTATGTCACAGCAGTGAATAAATTTCAGTTATCTTGGCTTGATACAGATGTTTTATATATAAAGTAATACCCAAGAAGTGGTCACTTTATTAGAGTGTCTCACCTTTTGGAAACATTGAGTATTAAAATTCTCACAATCTACATGTCATTCATCACATTTCCACTCAGTTTGAAATTTACCTCTTCCCTCCCTCCAGCTGATATTTTATTTTTCCTTCCATTCAAAGTTTGCTCACTCCAAAATTCAGTACAGGAACATCAACAGCAATTTTAATTTCATGCAATAGATGTAAAATTTGTCTTATTTCATATTGACCTCACTCTAAACACAATTACATATATTTGGTTTCAGTAGGTGAAATGTTTATAATTGGTGCTTGAAGAACAATTCAACAGAAACTTTGGTCATTAAATGCAGAGTAGTTTTGAATGGGAACAGGGAAATGTTGATTTGAGTTTCGAGTATCTCTTTTTCTATCCATTTTCATTTTCTTTATTATATTATTGAATGAGCTAACAGTATTCTGTTTGGCCACTTTAGAATGAGTGATATCACAGGCAGATCATACACAGTGAAGATTCTTAACATCTCAATTGAAGCTGGGGCAGCAGACAACTTTGATACAAACTTCAATCCATTTTTAGTATTATCAACAACAATAAATAATATAGGTCTGATGAGTGAACTGAAACACTTTACATGTACTCTTTGCTATGGCTGAGGTGGTAGCATCTATTAGGGTCCCAGTAACGGGCAAATAGTGAACTCCCCAAACAAAAATCAACAGTACATTTGTATAATAAAATGTCCAACATATTTTTATAGCAAAAGGACAATGCAACACTACAAAAATACATTTTAATAGTAAAACTATCACCCGGTTCACACTCCACCCACGTCTATTGAACAGGTGAAGAGGCTCACCCCTTGTTCTTTGTTTAGGATGTGGTTTCCGGCTTTCTCTTTTCCAATCTTTTCACTGTTTTCTTTTTTTTTTTAAATTGGAGTAGATAGACTAAACTATTGCCCGGTTCACACTCCACCCATGTCTATTGAACCGGTAGGTGAAGAGGCTCACCCCTTGTTCCTTGTTTAGGATGTGGTTTCCGGCTTACTCTTTTCCAATCTTTTCATGCTTCTTTTTTTTTTTTTTTTTTTTTTTTAAATTGGAGAATATAGACTAAACTATCGCCCGGTTTACACTCCACCCACGTCTATTGAACAGGTGAAGAGGCTCACCCCTTGTTCCTTGTTTAGGATGTGGTTTCCGACTTTCTCTTTTCCAATCTTTTCTTTCCTACGTAGCCCCCTGCGCTTCAGTGATGTTACCACCTTGCTCGGGGTGATATGATTAAAAAAAAAAATTACTGACAATACTTTTTATGATCTACAAACTATATATCTGGAAAAACCTTTACCCAGAGAGTATAAAATTATGCACAAAGTATCTTTAGTTGAAAGCATAAAAGTGCATTCTGGATATTTGGATTTCAGCATTAGTTAACTCCTAGAGGTTAATATGCTGCTAAACAAATACAATCAACTTTGCTATAAATGAACTGAAATTGGATACATTCAGTCATGAATTGGTGCTTTAATGGGACTTCTCTGATCCTGAATGCATACTTTGCAATCCTTTCACGTCCTCTCAGTATAATCATTCACAAATGGCCACCACACATAGCATAAGGCAAGAGACTTTAAGTTTACTATTCCTATATAGCTCTTGTAACACCTTCAACTTGAACTTGAAAGGGATGACCATCACTTTTCCCTTGGTATCATGCCATCTTCAAACTGAATTCTTATAAATTGTTAAAGTATGGTTTTAATTCAGTTATTGCAATGATTTCTCCAATCATTCATAATGATTTTGTATAACTTAATCATAATAGAATCCTTCTTAGTTTCTGAATGTACTTCAGTTTTTGTCACAGGGGAATTAACCAATAACTAAGACAGTATTACTGTTGGATGACCACTCATACTTAAATTTATAGTTATAGGTAGCTAGAAAAAATAGTTCTCAATTTTGTTCTTTGGCAGCAGCAAGAAGAAGAAAAGGTTTATCTTCATCAAACACTTCATGATCTGTGTAAAGAGTGAAAAATTGCTATAGTGATGAAGTTTTGGATGCTAAACACAAGTATTAGTTTTTTTTTAATGTACTTGTAATTTCTCTTTGCAGTTGAGAATATACAGGAAATGTAACAAACCAACTCTCATTATCCATTTTATGAGCTATTAGTGCTTCTATTTTGTAGGAAGAAACATCTATATTCACCAGAATCAGTCTTGAAGGAACAAAATGTTTCAAGATGCGTGCATAACAATACATAATCAGGGTAGATTGTTCTTATTCTGCTTTCTATGCTTTGGAAATATATTATATCAGTTAATTCTCTCTAGTCTGCTTCTTTAATCCTTGTGTTGCTTGACTTTTTCTTCTACTAAACCAGAACATATAACTTTTTTGCACTACCTAGCAACAAATAATGATATCCTTCAAACATGGAAAACAGATTGAGAACAATCTAGCCCACAGATTGAATAAAGGGTTTTCTTCAAAATTCTAATGATATTACAGAGTATGATATACACCTGAAGAAGGATAGAGGGTACAATAGTTAAAACATTGTGAGTATATCAAGATGAAAATGATTGTCTAAATGGAATGGCATAATGTTTTCCCACTCAGCCTGTTATCTGACTTTAAAAGAACTGTATAATTTTTAAAATCAACCACAAAAAAATAATGTTATTCATTACTTAGCATCATCTTTCCCATTGTTGGCAAAAAAACTTCACAAACTGTTGGCATATAACAAGTCATTTTTAAATAACATGCACACTTTGTCATCTTCAAATGATAATGTTCTGGGAGACAGGATGAATTCCTTCCTTGCATTTTGTACCAAATCAGCATGTCTTTTTTTTATCAACAAGTAGCTAGTTGCTCATCAATGGAGTGTAATAATGAAAATATAATTTTTGCATCTTCCAGGAATAAAGTATTTTCATTTCAATTAATTTCCCAACACTCATCTGTTATTTTGGTGACTGCTTATTGATTGTTTGTATTAGAAAATTCTTCTTGGTTTCCAACCTTAAATAACATGACATAATTAATATTCCAGGAGTCTTTTTCTATCAATTATTGTAATCTACTTAAATTTTTAAACACTTAAAAATGTGTTGGTTTTGCAAGATATGAATAGTAATTTTAGTTGTAAGATGTAGTTCATAAAAATGATTTTGTGTTAGTATTAGTTGAACTTGTCTAATGTTAAGTAAATATTGTAATATCAGTTTTCTGTTCAATGAAAATTTTTAACTTGAAATCTCAATTTCAAAATATAATTCCCAAATGCATATATAATTTTGTTACAAATCTTTTAAATGTTGGAGAGCAATTAAATTTTTTATTGTTAAA
Organism: Ascarosepion bandense; assembly: GCA_037127315.1. Classification (NCBI taxonomy): domain Eukaryota; kingdom Metazoa; phylum Mollusca; class Cephalopoda; order Sepiida; family Sepiidae; genus Ascarosepion; species Ascarosepion bandense. Next base: position 1,571,502 of record JBBBDQ010001432.1, read on the forward strand.
AGCATCAGAAATGGCCAATAATTATAAAATATTTTTTTTTCTTTTTTAAGAAATGTGTGTTAGTGGAAAATGTCTATGAAAAATTGAAAAGATTTCTGACGTTTCTTTTATGAAAGCATGTATGTTAGGAAAATGTATTTTAAGCAAAAAAAATCACTTTTACAGTTTTAATTTAATTTTTGTTTTTTGTGAGTAGAATAATTAGTCATGTCAATTATTAAGAATTTAATTACTGTTTTTCAGATTGCCCAAAGGAATTGCCTTCCTCTAAGTTTGACTGTCTACCTGAAAGTGCTCTGGAGGGACCCATTTCTTTGGTAAATTTTTAAATATATTTAAGGTTTTATACCATAAAACTTTGAATCACTTCAGGTATTTTTCTTTTCTAAATAATTCTTTGTTCATATCTGCAGAAAAAGCTTTTTTTGTATAATCTATTGTTTTTTCAAATTTAGCTAATAAATGTACTTGTTTATAATAAAGTCACTGCTTGCTACATTATCAGATTAAAATATGACAAGAATAAAAAAAAACGTTGTTGACATATACAGAAAAATGTTAATGCATTCCCAAATCTTATTTATGTATGCATAAAGAAGAAAATGACATTAGTTTAAAAAGTGTGCTATTATTATTCAGTTAGGATAAATATGAATTAATTATTCTTTGATGCAGTACTTACATGATATCATGTATGTCTTTAAAACCTCATATAAATAACTAAAATAATTTATGATATTTAGTTTTTTTTCTTTGGTACCATGAAAAAATAGATTCATATTATATAACTATAAAACATTTTTTATCATTTTATTTCTTGTTTGACATTAAGACTATATTAAAATGGTCTGATGGACCAACATACCTGTCTTTGTAAAAATAAATGTAGCATATAAAGTTACATTAACAATGTTGCGGTTATTAAACAATCTTTCTGTTCTTATTTATTCTAGATAAAAAATTATAATTTTGAAAATATATGGCTTTCACTAGTTTTAGATATACATAGCCTAATGTAGTGCATGAGTAAAATTAAAATATCTTTCTCATGTCTTTAGAAATGATGACCTCAGGTCATTAACCACTTTAGTTGGATCAAAAGTAGTAGCAGTTTTTTTAAGAGAATTTCAAAGACAATATTTAGATATTTGTACATATTTATTTAAATTTGTATCATTTTTTTTATTTGGCCATTTTTTTTTTTTCATCTTCTCAGAACTTGACGTTTTTCTTAGTGATGAACTGCCTTAAGTGGTTTTTATAGGCATCCAGAGAATTGAAGTTATTTGCAATAAGAAAATTTTTATACAGATCAAAATGAGTGGTATTCCAAAGTTGGAAGGTTGTGTGTGTAGGGCAGGTGAAGTAGAGCATTCCAGCTGAACCATACCAATTTCTACTGTGTTTTGCAATGAGAAATGAGATCTGGCATTGTTCTGATGAAAAAAATACACCCTGCCAATTCTTGACACTTTTTATAAATTGCTGCCTTTTAATCAGTTCAATTAGGGATAGTACTTGTCTAAATTCAGTGCTTGATTTTGCAGAAGTTCATGCCCTTCTAATCCTGCCAGTTACAAAATGCCAATTTTTTCAGATGCAAACCAGTGTTTAGAGTAGTTCCTTAAGACTGTTTTCACACAACATTGTTGTAAACAGTTTATTTTTCTGGTCTCTGATCATACTTTTCAAAAATGAGTTATTTTTTTATCATGAGAGAATCATGAATGGAAAAGTGATCCATAAAATTCTTTTATCAAATTGTGGGACACCCAAACTTCATGTAGCCAAGCATTTTCAAATACTTTACAACACTCATATAAAAAATGGGGAGTATCTCTGCAGTACCCCATGTTATTTGATTTGAATTATTTTAATGAGCATTTTGATTTGTTCATTATCAGTGACTGCAGGCATGCCAAAATGATCTCATTCTTCCAGATCAAAATTTTTGTTTCTGACCAAGCAGACCACTTATGAATAGTAATCTCAGCTGTGACACCACCTTAATAAATGGCACATATCCTTTTTTTTTTTTTACTGTTTATACAGTGTTTTTAGATTTCTAGAAATAAAAGAATGTCAAATGACAAAAAATGCATCCCATTTTCTTCTATCTTTAAACATAAAAACATTTAAAATTCATGAGTCCTATTGAAAGACATGTTGAAATGTCAACTTCCAGAACATATATTGATTTTTCTAAGCGCCACTTAGATGTGGCACAAGGCCGAAAGTAAGGGGTACTCAGTGAGGATTGAACTCTCTACTTCACTACTCAGTTGTGATAGATTCTAGTGAGACAAGCTTGCTAACCATTACACCACATTGGGGTTCCCACTTCCAGAACACACACACACACACACATATATATATATATATATATATATATATATATATATATATATATATGTCATAAATTTCAGTCATGTGCTATACAAAATCTCATGTTCAAACACCACCTATTAAAAATGCTACACACTTTTCTTCCAACCCAATAAATACCAGTCTTGTTTTTCTTACAATAGTAAACTCTGTAAAGAAAGAACCAAAAAATAAGTAAATAAAACTTAAGTGTTGGTTTGTTATTTTATCTGTAATCACTAACTCTAAAGACTCTGTTGTTTCCAGATCAATAGTACAAATTAAATTTGCTGGTCAGTTTCTTACCTGGCATTTAACTATACACTCAGCTACCTATTACCTTGATCAATGACACTTGTTTATATGCTTCAGCACAGCTTAATTCCCTTGTTGCGTTCCTTTTATCCACTCTTTTCTCTTGCTATGCCTTTTGCCTTACTCTTTTTATTTCTTAAATTATCACCTCTTATAATCAACAAGGTTACCAGGATTATTGAACTGGCATTATTTATTTCTTTGCAAATTCATAGCTCTCTTTTGATCCAGCTTCATTTCTGACACTTATTTTTCTCTCAACTCTCTCTCTCTCTCTCTCTTTCTCCTTTAAAATTTCTTTTTTTCTTTTTTCTTTTTTTAACTTTTCTGCCACTTCTTTACCTAATCCTACCTATTTCTTTTTCTTTTTTTTTTCTTTTATTTCCTTCACCCACTTGGTTCTTTCTGTCCATTTGTGGCTTTTCTTCCCACCCCAAAAGAACTGAAAGTATTTATATTCACATTGCTAATATCTGAGAAAGTAAAACAGGGAAGGTTTCTCATGCCAGTACCATCAGTAATTTTCTCAATGTCCTTCTAAGACTCCATAATCACACTCAATCTCATGGCCAGGAGATTGGTGTTGAAAACCTGAAACACTGTTGATTTTTGGTATTGAGCTCAGCGTTCATTCATATATTTAGACATGCTCTATTCTTGATACTGAACGCTTCTACCCATTGATATAGCATAACTTAAAACTATATTTTTTAATAAATATTTACATATAATGTATGTTGATGTTTTTGTTTTGATAAAAAATAAGGACGAAATTATAAATCTGAAATCAACTTTTGAAAAAACTCAACACTGAGATAGGAGATGACTATTGACTTTACATTTAAATTCTTGGAGATTGTAGCTGTTGGGGAAGCAAGTAAATAGAAGGGAATTCCACAGGTGGGAAGTGCAAGAAAAGAAGCTGCTGGAGTAGAATTTGCATTTACATTTTATTGGTTTCACTTGCTTGATTTTTATTTAAAAAAAAAAAATAAATGATCGATGACTTGTCAATTGATAGCTTGAATGTTTTATAAATAAAAACTACCTTCCAGATCTTTACTACTTGTTACTTACTGGAAATGATATCTCTGTAGAAGGCCATAAGCTATCGTAAAATTACAAAAGGTTTTTAAGAGAATAGCCATTTCTTTTTTGTTTTAGTTTAAAATTTTTCCTTGTTTTAAATTGCTTTCTAATCTTACTCTTTGACCTCTGTCCTAGTACATTATTAGTGAATAAGTACATTGTAATGTCAGTGTGTTCATTTTCTTTCTCTTTATGTGCCTTCAGTTTCAGAGTAATCACGACTATCCGCAACTTTTTGTCTTTGTTATGAGCTGTATTTTCTTCTTTGATCCATCTTTCTCCTTGTGATATTCCTCTATCCAGTTTCAAAAATTTTTCAATGCAATGTGTCTTATATTCTCTAAGCTTTCTTGCCTCATCAAGTGTGTGCACAATTTTTGCTCTTTCTGATTGATATCAACACTTCCTTTATAATTTATATTCTCCTTAGAACTTCATTTCTCCCATAGTTTTTTCAACATTCATCCAGAGAATGACATTATGATTACCTTGATTTTTATTTTTATTTTTTTTTTTTATTTTTTTTTTTTATTTGTGACGAAAGAATTGTTTAACATTACATTTGGTATTTCACTGTTATTTCGTATTTAATTATCATTTTTGAAACTTCATCAGTCATACAGCCACTTACAGCTGTTAGCATCTCAGTCTTATCTGGTTCTGCTACTTTTCTCTTCTTCATTTTGACTATTGTTGTTCTTACTACAGATTTTAGTATTACAGATCTTTCATGCTTTTACATAGTGTCAGTTGCTCTCCTTTGTTTTTGTGGAAGTGGTTTTCTATATCTTAATCTCAGTTGCAGTACCTTTTGTAGCTGTGTTCTATGCACTCACTATACAAAAATAGACTCTGCCAAATTATTAAATTAACACCTTTCTATTTTCATTTGTAGCTCGGTTTTATTTTAGTTGAATAAAGCTTAGTACTTTTACTGTTGCTCTGAGTTCAGATTTATTACAATTTATTCAACTAAAATATATAGACAACTTCTAGCATGGAAACCAAAATGCTTAGATATCAAACCTTGTTCTCTAACAGCTGCCAGAGACTACTGCCATTGACAAACAATTCTATTTAACTATATAGATGATTTCCAGGACAAGATACCAAACAAATACCAGGCCCTCCTGAGTTGTATAAGTTTCAGGATAATTGAATATATTGAAGGATGTACAGACTTTGATGTGAGAAATAATAAAACATATTTATTAAAACACCTAACAAAATATTTGCAAGACATTTGTTGGTTACGAGATGACAGAGACTGGAAGAGTCAATGGACAAATTTTTCAGAGAAATAGAAAAACTGAAAAAAAAAAAACTAATTTCAGAGAGTCCATACTGCTGAGGAATGTGATAACGAAGCTTCATTTCCGGCTTAAGTTCATATTCCATCATACAACAGTAATTACCAGTAAATAAAAACTTAGATTTACAAACAGTTTGCATGCAAGCTCCTGCACTGGATTTAGTGCAGCCAAATAATAATCTCAAATGGCAGTATTAGTCAAACCTAAAGAACCAGCAGTAGTCGTGGCTTACCAAGACATAAATGCTTTTTTTGTGGGTTTCCTTATCATTCACGGGATTGTTGTCTTGCTTGTGAGGCTACTTGTAAAAAATGCTCAAAGAAAGGACATTACACGTTGGTCCAAACCTTTGTTAGCAACAATGGCAGATCCTCATATATTGACTACATTTGCTAATATACCATGAGAATGCTACCCTATTGCAATGCATGTAATAGTTAACAAAAATAAACTAATTGCTCTACTTGATTCCTGCAATACTGATAGCTATATAAGAGACACAATAGCGCAGGAACTAAATTTGGAAATTCACCCCTCCAGTAAAAGTAATACCATAGTCCAGAAAACTTTAAACATTAATTCAAGGAGATAAAACAAGAACTGGTGGTGGCCACACTAAAACCAATTTACAAAAGTCTACCATTTGAAGTGGAATGTGATGTGTCAGATGTAGCCATTTCTGTCGCCCTTAACCAAAGTGGACATCCAGTAGCATTCATATTAAAAACACTACAAGGAAGCGAATTGAAGTATCACATAATAGAGAAAGAGGCCATGGCAATTATTGAGGTGGTTCAGAAGTGAAGTCAGTATTTATCACGTCGACATTTCACTGTGATTACTGATCAGAGATTGGTAGCTTTCATGTTTTCCAATGAAACCACACAAAATTAATGTGAAGATTTAAGAGTGATGGTTAGAACTATCAACCTTTGAATGCACAATAAAATATTGTTCTGGCATGGAAAATATAGTTTTTGACACTTAGCTGTGCTTCCACTTGCTCAGTCATTAATTCTTCCACCCTTGTCAACATTCACAATGGATTATGCCACCCAGAAATTACTAGACCCTTACATTTTGTTAGAGCAAAAAGTCTCCTTTTTTATGGAAGAGATGAAAAAGGCTTGTTGTTCTTGCAGAATCTGTGCTGAGATTAAACCTTGTTTCTATAACCTGCCAGAAAACACTCTTATCAATACAACCAGACCCATTGAACAACTAAGTATTGACTTCAAGGGACCCATACCTTCTGTTACGCACATTACATATTTACTAGTAATAATTGACGAATACTCGCAGTTCCCATTCATCTTCCCATGTTCAAACAAGCCACTACCACAGTAATAAAGTCCTTAAATCCTTTATTCAGTTTAACTGAGATGCTCTGCTACATACTCTTTGACAGAATCATGTCTTTCATATCTAAAGAATTGAGAGACTACTTCATCTAAAAAGGGGTTACAACAAGTAAAACCACACCATATCACCCAACTGGCAACACACAGGTTGAATGGTTTAATGGCACTATGTGGAAGCTGATTCAGTTAGCTGTTAAACTTAACTGAAAAGTACTTGGAATTGGTACTTCCAGAGGTGCTACACTCTGTAAGATCATTGCTATGTACTTCTAGAAATACCACCCTGCATGAACCTTTTTTTTTTTTTTTCTTCATTCCTGTGCCATTCATCACATGGTAGTTATTTCCCATCCTGGCTGATGTCACGAGATCCCTTATTATTAAGAAGGTTCATAAGAAATAAACCGATCCTTATGTGGACCAAGTCGAACTTCGAAATAAGAATCCAACTTATGCCAACATAAAGTATCCAAATGGAAAAGAGTTGACTATATCTGCTTGTGATTTTGCTTCCTGCTCTGAAACAGAGTTAAAACCAGAGTCTTCCACAATGGAACCAGAGAGGTTTCAGCTTTCTCCATATCCCAGCATTTTCTAAAAGAGAAAAGAGATGAAGAAAGAAAACATTTTATATTTTTGATCTAACTTAAAGGGACCTTTGAGTATAATATACTATTTTTATTTCGATTCAGAATGAATTTTATTTTAATTTTTCAAAACTTAATTTATAAATAACATTTTCAATATCCATTTATTTATTAAACAATTTTTTTTAATTAATTTTTTTTTATTAAATGTATTTTATTATTATTATATTCTAATACAATTCTTAATATCATAATAAAATCTTTTAAATATCTATTTAATTATTAGAATATTTAAATATCAATTTAATTATTTTAATATCTATTATCATTTTTCTAAAACAAATTATTAGATATATGCAAGTTAATAAACATAAAGATTTTTTTTTTAATCCATATTCTAAGGTGAACATTTTGCAATGTTTACATATGACATTTATTTCATTACGTTTATTTAATAGATTCTCATTAAGAAATTTAATGATATATAAGCTTTTCATATAGACACAAAGGCCATAGGTTGTTTAAAGACTTCCATATTCTTTTTTTTTTATAATTATATTGCCCCAAGCAAGGCATCTTACTGCCACTGTTTTGTAGGGGGTTACATGGGAGGAAAGTTATGAGAAAGAGTGACAGGTTATAGGGGGTGTCAGGAAGTGGGTAAGAGAAGGATGAGAATACTGATGAGTGGAGTGGATGGAGAAAAGAGCATGAGAGAGAGGATGCAGGTTATTGAGATAGGAGATGACTATTGACTTTACATTTAAATTCTTGGAAATTGTAGCTGTCAGGAAAGCAAGTAAATGGAAGGGAATTCCACAGGCGGGAAGTGCAAGAAAAGATGCTGCTGGAGTAGAATTTACATTTACATTTTATTGGTTTCACAGTAAAAAGGTGGGACCTAGTTGCTAATCTTGTGGCTCGAGTAAATTCATATATAGGAGGCACCAGTGAGCTAAGTTCATCGAAGCAGAACTTTTTAAAAAATTTTCCATTTTAATGTGAGTGTTTTATTTGTTTTCTTTAGATACCAATAATATCTTGATAGGGCTGTTCTATTTCTGTACTTATTATTATTAAATGAAGATGTGTGTTGATAAAATCATTTTTTCAGAAAGTTCTTAGTACTACCCACATAAATCTTTACATTACTAAGTTTTTCTACAGAAAAAAATTGACATTGACAGACAATTGATTCTGTAAGGCACCTGTTTTCCAAAGGACAATCTATAGGGTTTCAACAATTACATTTATTATTGTCCAAATTATTAATTTCATTTATTAGATTATTTTTATTTGAAAATATTATTATGATTTTTTATAATTTTTTCCAGATTATTCATAAAACTATAACTTAATTTAAGAGTATTTTTATTGAAAATCTTACTTAATGGATTATTATTCAGAAAGTGTTTCTTAATCAAAGCGAGGAATTTTTTTCCCAATTTACTACTAATCATTTGTTTGAAAGGGGGTGTATACCAAATAATATTTCTATCCTTTTTTTTTCTTTGAGAGTTGATTTTTTTTACATATTTAATATTTGGCTTTTATATCCACCATTTTTAAGGCAGTATTATAAAAATTACTATGCTTATTAAAAGTCTTCATTTACTGAATTTCTACTAATTCTATATTCTATGGATGAGGATACATGTTTAATAACAGATGGAGGATGGTTGGATTTTGGTTGGATATATAAAGGATTTGTATTTGTTTTTTATATGGTTGGTATATATATATATATATATATATATATTTTTTTATTTTTATTTTTTTCTTAATCTAAAGTTACATCAAGGAAATCTACTTTTTTTAATATTTGTATTAATAGTTACTTTTAAATTAAGGTTTTTGTTTTCTCTATATATTATCTTTCTAATTTTATCTATTTTGAAATTTGTAGCATTCCTGACTATCATGAGGCCATCATCCCTGTATAATCCAATATCTTCAGTATTTATATCCCTATGTAAGATTGTATAGTACAAATCAGCCAACCAGATTTGAAGACCCGGCAGAATCTAAAAATCCCATAGTTATATCAAAGTTATCTTTCTTGGAATTAATTTTTTTCCACTGTTCTTTTTTATGATAGAGAACAGATTTTTTTTAATTCATTGTCATATTTCTCTCCTCCTCCGATATATCCGAATAAACCATGGCAAATTCCAATGCTGTAACAAATAGTTCCTTTGATATTAATGGATAATACTCCTCAATATCGAATTGGATAAAAGAACAGTCATTTTTTTTTCTTTTATATTATAAAACCAGTTTGTTACAACAGTGGTATCCTTCCATAATATTAATCCAAGATATCCCATAATTTGTTTATTTACTTTTTCAAGTATATTTTTACTATTTCCTATTTTTGGTGTTGTAGTAGTAGCATTTGTATTAAATTTTGTTGTAGTAGTAGCATTTGTATTAAAATTTTCCTTGTGATCTTTGATGGTGATATGACACTCCTTTGTGCTGAGTTTTGATACTCTGTCGCTTATTTTCAGTTTAACAGTGATTTTTTTTTTTTTATTAGAAGTATTAATATTATCAGCTAAATTATCTATGTTCATATCAACTTTTATATATATATATATATATATATTTTAATTCAGATACTTCAATCCGAGGGGAAAAAAGCAGGAAGGTAAATTCCAAAAAACCCGATCCTAATTAATATTAAAAATTTATTTTAATATTAAAAAATGATACAGGAAGAGAGCTCCATGTAATAAAATATTACAGAGCAAATATATATTAAAAAAGGATTAATTCAAAGATGTTGAATGGCCATTTCGATATGAAGATCCCCACGGGGGACGACACATCACCTCAGCAACAGAAAAAAACCTTTCAGAAACTGGAGAAAAATTAGTCTACATTTCCTTTTTAAATAGATTGCAAAGAAATTAAAAAATAAATAATAAAATAAAATAAAATAAAATAAAAATAAAGAAAAAGATAGAATAAAATCAAATAAATAAGAAAAGAAAAAAAATTGACATCGTCTGGGTTCGCAAAAAAAAGGGAGAATGTAACTAAATGTATAACTATTTTTTAGTTACATTCTCCCTTTTTTTTGTGAACCCAGACGATGTCAATTTTTTTTCTTTTCTTATTTATTTGATTTTATTCTTTCGTTTTCTTTTTCGTTTTTGTTTTCGTTTTCTTTTTCGTTTTCTTTTTCTTTTTCGTTTTCGTTTTCTTTCCCTTTATTTTTATTTTTATTTTATTTTATTTTATTATTTATTTTTTAATTTCTTTGCAATCTATTTAAAAAGGAAATGTAGACTAATTTTTCTCCAGTTTCTGAAAGGTTTTTTCTGTTGCTGAGGTGATGTGTCGTCCCCCGTGGGGATCTTCATATCGAAATGGCCATTCAACATCTTTGAATTAATCCTTTTTTAATATATATATATATATATATATATATATAAAATATTGGTGGGTTTCTGAAAATGTATATTCTCTTTCTTAACCAACAGCTATAGTTATTACTTGGAAGTTTGTTGAACACTTTTATAATAAAGAATAAAATTTAGATCAATAAAACTTTTTTTGATGTTTATATTTTAAATTTTCAATCTTCCCTGCTGAAGAAAGGCCAGACTAGCATTCTTAAGAGGCTGAAATAGACACCTTAACTAAAATATCTCTTCTGTGAGAATTCTCTTTCTTTGCAGATTTAATTGTACAAGTGTATTGAGTCTTGTGGAAACTAATTTTTTTTTAGGTATCCATATGAGAAGAAATCAAATAGTTTTAAATATGCAGTATATATTCAACAATACCTTGTCATCGAATTCATCTGCCTGGAAATGTTTTGGTAAAGATAAGACCTGACGTCTCAAGGAAAATGTGAAAATGTTTCTCTTGTAGAAAGTACCTCTTCATCTTTCAAAAATAAATTTTTTAAATGTTACATTTTTGAAAACTATATAATAGATAAAAGCAAGAATAAAAATCACTGAGAAAATAGCTTGCAAAAATAATACTGTACTATAATTGTCTACATAAATAACCAGTTTCTTTTATTGTTCTTTCTTCCTTTTGTAGAGTCACACTTTCTTCCTTCATAAAAAGATTGTCAAAGATTGGACAGTTTTTCACTGTCGGAATTGTGGCATAGTTACCCATGCAGTTCGAAATGAACAAACAGGAGATAACCGAAAAATTTTAGTTGGCAAAGAAATGGAGGTTAGTATTTCAGTTGTTTGCATTAATTTTAAACCATTATTTTCTGCATGTGTTCATTTTATATCTGTATGTTTTAAAAAAATACTCATTAAAGATGAATGACTAGCTTTCAACTATCAATAACAACACCTCAGAAACTCCTCAGTGGCTATGGTATTGCCACTGTGCAAAGCTTAAAGATGAATAACTAAGAGAATAAACATTTTATGACATTGATCTAAGGTTAATAGTAAAATGAGTTGACTTTGTATTATTTATGTGTTTGTAAGCAGTTTAGTTTGTTTAATGGCATATCAAATCCTTATGGGTCATTTAATGCTAAAATTTCATTTTCTTAGGAGCTTTGTTAATTTTTAATATGAAAATGTATTTTTGGTATTTTTGCTATAAAAAATGTGTTTTTATATATATTTATGTTTTGACTCAAGTTTAAGGTTCACTATTTACCTATAGATGGGTGTCTCACCAGTGCTACCACCTCAGGTCAAGGTGAACCTGGGAACAGATGCAATTTGCTGTTGGATTTAGTTTATTGTCATATCCAGAACATCTCTGTAAGAGAGGAAAACAATATGATGGACATGTTGTAACAGCCACCATCCTGTCTCTAGCTTCCTTAAACACCAGATACACTAAGAAGAGTTTAGGTGTTCTATCATTATGCAGTTGATATTGTATAAAATTCACCCTTCCTATTTTGTAGGGTGGTAGGGTTAAAGAAGCAAGGAGGTTGCCTGACCTATAGATATTTCAGTGTACTAAAAGAAACCCACCTCTTGTTAATTTTCAAGTTGATTTTTAATTTCACACTTGATCTAATTAAAAAATGAATTAAACATGCATTTTTTTTGTCTGTTCAGTTCTCCTTTGTATATGTAGATAAACACACATATGCATGCAGCAATGTAGCAACAGATTTTTACTACTATTGCCGAAGGTAATTGTGTTACAAGTGTAACTTTCTCAAGTACCCAATCTTTTCCTCAACCACTGTGGCATGTCAGTGACAAGTATACTTTATCAAGATATCTGGTGATAGAATAGAATGCAAGAAGTAAATTTTTCAGTGTTCATCAATTCTGCAGTTATGAGTTTGTGGAGTGTATGAAGTGCAAAATCTTTAAGAATGTTCATTACTGTACTACTGAAAATTGAATGAAATTGAATGGAGAACGTTTTAGCTTTTGTTTCCTGCTGGTTCTCTTTTTGTTATCTTTATTATTTATAATAACATTCTTTGTTGATCACACATAATACAATTCACCATGGTTTACATAGAATTGTCTGCACATTTAAAGCTTGTTAATATTTTACGCTTGTTTTTTTTTCATTTGTTTGATTGCATTAAAAAGTAAATATTTTGTTATGATTATATAAAGTATTCACCAAAATTTTTAAAAAATTTTTTTTTAAATACCTTCTTCTATGTGCCATGTCCATTCATCACATCGTCGATCATGGCCCTCCACATTTTCTTTTTCCTTGTAGCTCTTAATGTTTTGTCTTTTGTCTTTGTTATTTCTCCCAAACCCTGTTCTTCCATTGATTTGCTCAAGCCCATTAAGAGTCACATGTTGCTTTCCCCGTTCCTCTTTCTTTCTAGCCACCCTGTGACTATCAGATTTTTCAAGCCCACCTTCCTCATTATTTGTCTCAAAAATTTCAACTGCTTTCTTATCTATAAGTTTCCTTTTTGTTTCCATTTTTTTTTTTAAATTTTATCATTGCTCACATATTCTGCTCCTGGTATCCATGGCATCCTTCTGTAGAACCACATTTATGTTGCTTCGAGTCTCTTCTTCATCTTTGAAAAGCTTATCCAATATTTGCTGCTATACAGGAGGACAGATATCACATAACAGTTCTTTGTTTCCAAGAAAATTTTCCTCTTTCTTAATACCATGCTTATTTTTTGGAATGCCTCTTTGGCCATCTCAGTGTCACACTTTCGGTCCTCTGTTACAACACTTCCAGGTATTTAAATTTCTGTACTAGTGTGACTGTATGCCCAACCTGTAATTTGGGCTCCATTTTTTGCTGATGAGCATGCATTCTGTCTTGTAGTTTATGCTTAGTCATTTCTTCTTGCTTTCCTTCGACATATTTTAGCTTCCTTTCCATGTTTGCTATTAACACTGTTTCATCTGTATATCTTATATTGTTAGTAAACACGTTGAGAATACACATTCTTGTTTTACACCTCTCTATTTTTATATATCTGCTGAATTTATTTTCTGTTCATATGCAGGCAGTTTGTTACCAGTATAGATTCTTGATTGTTCTAATGTCTTTCCTGAATATGTCAAGGTTGCTGAGCAGTTCTAACAGATCTTTGTCAAATGCTTTTGCATAGTCTATAAGGCACAAGTACATGTCCTTCTATATTTGTATTGCTCTATCTGATAACATTCCGAGCATAAATATTGCATTTCAGTGTCTTTGACAAACTCTTGCTGTTCTTGTTCTTTTTCTGGCCTGATCCTGCTATGCACTCTATTCAGCGGAAGTCGCATAATAAGTTTTGTCATGTAACTGATTGTTCAGTGGAGTTTATATTCATTTGTGCCTGCTTTCTTAGGCAGTGTTATGAAAATAGATTTGCTTAGGTCTTCTGGTATGTCACCACTGTTGCGGATTTAATTTATTATTTCTGTAATCTTGTCTGCCAAAATCATCTAAGGCTGCCCGCACCTCTGTTAGAATTTCGTCTGGCTCTACCTCTTTGTTTCTGTTCAGTTTGGCTAGTGCAGCTTCCACCTCAGTTTTTAATATTTTCTGGCCTGTATTTCTGTGTATTGCCAGTTGTTCTCTTTCATCATGGAAGAGAGGCCCCAATATATCCGTTCTATCATTGAAGTATTTTTTTTATTTTTGTCTAATATGAGTGTTCTGTATTTGGATTTTATGTAGCCTGTTGATAAGCATGTCTTTTGTCCTGTTCTCTTCTTTTTTATGCATATCTCCTTTATCTGTGATACTCAATCTCTCTATTTTTGTACATTTTTCATTAAGCCATTCTTTTTTAGCCTGTTTGCATTTGTTTCTTATTTCCTTGTGTAGTTTTCTGTCTCCTGTGCGAGAATCTCATTTGTGATCAATTCATTTTTTCTTTGGGATGATGTTATTTGCCAATATCACTAAAGCTCTTTTTAGTGTGTCCCATTTTGAGTTTCCATTTTCATTTTGTTCTTTGTATCTTCTTTTCACACTGTCCATATATTTTTTCCTTCAGGTTCAGGTCATTCAAGAGTCTGTTGTATTGCAATTTTGGTGTTGTGTTAGGCTTCTTAAGTTTCCATAGTTTATTCTTAGTTTACTTATAACAGGGAATGTGGTCACTTCCACAGTCAGCACTTGAATAGGTTTTGAGTAAACAAACAATTAAAAATCCTTTTTTATTCTTGCAGAAAGATGCAACTGTTTTGGAACGTTTGAGGCGATCAACTGCTTTTTCACCAGCCTTTCAAATTGTACTCAACACAGATGTACCATTCACGGGCACTATGCCTGGTATGTATAACAAAATTACCAAATTTCTATATTCTCAAATTTCAATGAATGCAGTTACAATCAAATTAAACTTTAAAATTTTTAATGGAATATTTTTAGTTTCTCTATGCATTACTATTTTTATGTTCACCTTTGCTTACTGAAGACCATTTGGGTTTAATTAATTTACATTCATATAGTATGAATAATAGTATTAATTTAATTGTTTTTTGTTCTTTTTCAGATTTGTAAGATGTAATCAAAATTTTTTTCTCCACTCCAATTTTCTATTAAGCTAATATTATGTAATCTCTCTTGAGAATGGTTTTATTTGATATATAAAGAAACTCACTGTTTTAATGGCAGTTTTAAAGTCTTTATCAAAGTTTTGCTCTAAAACTCCCTAAATCTGCAGACAGTCCTGTTTTGCTGTATCACTGCTCATCAGTATGTTTAGACATTTGATTGCTTCCAGCCAGGATTGAAACTCAACCGATTTCTTTAAGCTATCGGTGCACAATGGAGGAAGGCAGATTTTAGCATGTTATATACACAATGTAGACATGCTAGTAGCCGAGATTTTTCAAATTCATTACTGAATATATATATATAGCCAAAGTGGCAATTCAACAACAGAAACACAAGTGTATTTTATGAATAACAATAGAGGAATAATTGTTCAATTTATGTTCTGTAAAATTGTTTTCTCCAATATTTTGTTTGCATTAAAAATGTCAGTGAGCATTCAAAAAAATAAAACTAAATGTTTATTTTAAAAACTGGTGAATAGCTTATTATTTATAACTGCAAAACTAGTGTCTGTCAACTGTTTTAATAAATATGCATTGATATCTAGCCTTTTATATAGTTATCCAACTTATTTGGCCAGAAAGCTTGTTAATAAACAGATCTATTATATATTAAAAGATTTTTAAGACCCTGAATACAATTGTAAAGTTTCAGGGAAATTTGTGATAGGTTGAAAATTTTTACACAGAAAAAGTGTTTTCTGAATTAGATTATCTTCCTCATCATCAATAGTGATTACATTAATTTTCAAATTTATACATTTTTGTGGCTATATTTGTTGCAATTAATGAATTTGTTTGTTTCACATACTCAATTCTTTTTCTTTGGTTGCAGCTCCACAGTATTTTGAATCTCTGCAAAATCAACTGAGCACATTGCAAACACAGATGGATACGTACATGATGGAGGAAGAAAATGAAATGGAGGAACGAATTAGGTTAGTGTTTGCATGGAAGCTGGAAAACATTTTACTTATTAAAATATCTGATTATAGTAATTGTAATATTAGCTGTTTCCTGATAAGAAAACAATCTGCATTCTTTGACTAAGCAGCCAGTGATACTTTCAGGTGAAATTTATAAAATCTTTCTGTTAAAACAATTTTTCAGGAAAATAGGTTTTTCCAGTAGCTGTTACTACTCTTTCCAGTATTTATGGGGGCCTTCCTTACTAAATTTTTGTTTGAAGTAGTATGGAATGTTACCGTGTTGATTATGTTATTATTCTCTTTTCAAGTTACATGTGATATCCATTTTAGTTGTTGCTGCTGTTGAAAGTCATTAAGTGATGTGGCATTTGCTATTTGATACAATTCTTTGTAATTCTGTAGTCCATGAGACTTAAAGCAGTATGGACCTCATTGAGATCTACATGCTTCATTTTTTTAACTATTGATCTGGTAAAGCAGTTATATATAGCTGATAGTTACACTATTTCTGAACTAATATGATGACATCCATATGAAAGTCTTGATTTAACAAGACTAAGGACATATCTCAAGTCTTGGTTAATGTTTTGATTTTGTAACAATTTGTGGTGTTGTGTGAAACTATCCCTAGTGCAACCTATTAAATTAATACTATTCTAAGTTCAGTTTCCTTATCTTCTACACTAAACCATATACTAAGATATTTTAAGTGTTTAGTATTTGATAATTCCACATCCTTAATTTTTATAAATACCGATTAGATGCCATCACTGTTTTCATTCCAGTTCCGGATCATAGTTTCTGTTTTGGAAAGATTTATCTTTAGTCCTACTTGAAATACTTGATAGAGGATGATGATTTTTTTTTTTTTAAATCATTTTTATTCCAATTATGAAGACCTATGTCATTGGTATATTACCCCTCATCATCAGTACACTGGTCTTGGGAGAGAAAGCAAGAATACTGTTTATATTGGTAGGTTTGCTTGGGGTGTGGTATGGAATGCTTAAATGATCAGTGCCTATCTCTTCATATCTGTTTGTATATGTGAATATTCAGCTACCATCAACCAGATATAGCACTTTCAAGAGTGCCTCTGGTTACATTCTGGGTTCAGACATTTTGGTAAGAATCAATGTAAATTGAGTGAATAGCCCACTAAATAAACACTTTCTAGACTTGACCAGATTTTGGTAAACATATTAATCTTGTCATCACAACTTTCTCAGGTTGAGAATTGTGGTTGGGGAACATTCTGTTGTACTGAATTTACTAGGTTTATTTGGGGTTCAAATCCTATCAATGCCTTCCTCATAAGTATTTTATTGTATCTAGTTAATATTTCTAAACTGAACCTTCTCCCATCAGGTTCTAATATAGTCAAGTAATCTTCCATACTTTTTCACTTATTATTTTTACTCCTTCACTCTCTAAATATCTCCAAGTCATTAAACATTTCATGCATTATTATGACTCGCACAGATTTAAAGGTAAACAGAACTTGGCTAAATATTTTCTCATTAGATATGATTATACATACAGTAACAAAGAAGTTTGATCTGTTATTTATAAATAACTGAATATAATTAAATATAAATGAAGACTGATGATAAAGTTGTGATTTAATTATTACATTGTCACAACTCTCTTTATGTATGTATACTCAAAAAATTACAAGTCACATTTGTGAAGATGACAAAGTGTAGTTTATATTTGATTCTTTAATTTTAAGTTATAAATTTTCAGAAATACAGCTAAAGTTTTCAAAAATATACAAGACAAATTAAAAATGTTGAAATAAATATTTTTCATTTTTTATTTACAAATAAAAAAAGTTTAAAGGATAAAAGAACATAATGAGTTTTTAAGAACTTGTTTACCCTTATAATTTTTTTTCATAGCTTAAAAAATCAACCATTTATAGAAAATAAAAGCTACTTTTAATCAGTGGCTAAGTTTTCATCATCTAATTTAATGATTGGTTTAAATCTATTTTAGAAAATATGAAACCCAACAAAAAGCAATGTTTGAAGAAGTTCAAGAACGTGCAAAAGAAGACAAGAAAAAGTTAATTACGTGAGTATTTTCTTTGAGACTTATTTTTTGTCAGAGGACTTCTAGTTGATCTGATCTTAATTATAATGCTTGAGTATCCAGAATTT
Organism: Ascarosepion bandense; assembly: GCA_037127315.1. Lineage (NCBI taxonomy): Eukaryota > Metazoa > Mollusca > Cephalopoda > Sepiida > Sepiidae > Ascarosepion > Ascarosepion bandense. The sequence goes on from JBBBDQ010001432.1 coordinate 1,589,619, forward strand.
ACAAGTGAAGCATGAATTCTTATATAACATTTAAATATTGCTTTGTTTTTTTTTTCTGAGTGATTTTGATGTTGGAAAGAAGAAAGGATACTTATCTAACTTTGTTCTTTTCATGTTGTCTTTCATCTTTACAGTATGCTTCTATCAGTAATGGATGCAATAAATGCAGAAAAAGAAGTTGAAGTAGATAAAAGTGAGAATAGTAAGTCTCTTGCTTTTCATTTTACACTTTCTTTTGTCACATAATAAACCACTCAGTGATATTATTTGTGGCTAATAATCCATTGATCTGTCAGTGATTAAAAAGCTATAATAAAAGAAAAAAATCTTTTTAATTGCTAAATATCTTTATCACCTTTATTTGCTTAGAACTATTAGGGGCTACATAAATTTTGATATAAAATATAAACAATTTGTAAAAATGTAAAAATACTTTGCTGGCATGTTATTTTATTCTAATTAGCAAAGTTAAACTTACCTTAATCTGATTTAAAACAATATTATTGCTTACTGCCTGAAATGTACTATAAAAGTGTTTCTTAATCTCGGTAGTAGTTATCTGATATATGATTTGTGTTATCTCTTATATAAATGACGAAAGACAGCTGACAGACAGAAGCCTTCAAACAAAAGCTAAGTATGGTAGTCAAAATTGATATAAATATATGTAGCTTAATCATATGCTTTATTTTTTGTTTTTTAACTATATAGTAAAGTTAAAAATTTAACATAATATTTTCAATAATTATCTAATATTTTATAGAATTTTAGTTAGTTTAGCTTCATAGCCTTAGGTTTGAAGATGTTTTATGAAGAATAAAAATTAAAATAATATAAAACTTTCTTATAAAATAATTTTATAATTTAATAACAGAATAAAATTATATGACATGACATATAACTCATAATTAAGGAAATGTTATGGCATTTATTAATTTTTATTTTAATATCTATTTTTTCATATTATTTTTATGTACTTCCACAAATTGTGAATTTAACAATTACTTTTTTAACAAAATTAGGAAACTAGGCATTAAAAAAAAAAACTTGCTTCAAATTTTGAAGGGATAATTTGTAAAGCTCATTGAATGTTGAAATGTAGGGCACAGGAAATACAGAAGCAAGATGAAAGAATTGTACTCTGCTGAAAATGTTTATGTATTTTTTTTTTTTCTGTAAGGAGCTTAACCTTTGAAACACATGACCTTTTAATGATATATATATCAAGTACAGCAACTCATAAAAATAAAATATGGGTCATCATGTTTTAATTATTTTAAAAATCTAATCGCTTGAATATTTGTATTAAGCTTTTCAATCTTCGATTAGTAAATATAGTCTTCACATATTAACTTAACAACCTGAAACAAACAATGAAGGGAAAAATATTTTAAAAGGTTTATAAGTTATTATAATAAAAAAAATAATAAAAAATAAAAACAATTCTTGTAAAAATTAATTATTCATTGAAAAAATTTTTCCCTTCAGACTTTGATATCCTTAATATATATTGCTTATAAAAGCAATTAAAAGTTTATCTAAATAAAAAATAGTGTAGTTTTATTGTATTTTTGCTTTCACAATTTGGAGTAGATTTTCTGAAAAAGGGCTATTTTAGAAAAAAAAAAGTTGATTAACATGTAGTAGGGAAATGATTGAATGTTTATTAAATTGACCTTGTGTGAAACATAACGAACTCTCCACAACTTAGGGTTGAGGAATCATTAGAAGGTTTATATGGGGAATATGTGGAAGAATAAAAGTATTTTGTTTGTTAAAGTAGAATTTTATTAACAGAACAGAATAGTGTCAATTGTTAGTAGTTAAATGTTCAAAGAGAAACTGAAGTAAGGAGTAAAGTGTATCCAGAGCTTGTAGTCATAAGTAGCAGAATGTGTGTATGTAGAAAGATTAACAGGTTACTAATAAAGTCTGTGTTCCTTCTTTTTTTTATGGTCTGCGAGAAAGTGAAAAGGAAGTGAAGGCAATAATGGAAATTGTACTTATCAGACTTATATTAGGTTTTTTTTAGGAGTCAGTTGAAGTATCTTGTTGTAGTAGTAGTCTTCTTTGTTGACTGCTAGAATGTTGAGGAAGAAGTGGTAAAGGAAAATAGCACAAGTGAAGAAGGAAAACAAATGTGTGACTGGACCTTATATGTCTGGGCAAGAGGCTTGAAGTTCCTTTTGTCATATTTTAGCATATTGTCTTTAATTTCTACTCCCATCTGACTGACTGATTCTGACTTTCTTTCTGTTTTTATAGCCAAAAACAATCTTAACATAGACTTGTGAACTTTTCTCTCAGTTTTGCTTTCTTTCATTCATTGGTTTCAGTATGGGGTCAATCCTTTTCCTATTTGTTAAAATCAGAATTTCACATGTCTTTGTGAATTTTTTGTAAAAGTAAAGAAGAGAGTTGCTTTTAATTTCATGTTTACTATGAACATTCCCTACCCTTGCTAATTTCTAGAAATTTCAGGAAATTAATTGGAGGTGGTGTAACGTATGTAAAAAATAAATAAATAATATTTTTACTAAGGTTTTCTAAAAATAACGATTTCAGTCATTTGTGAATAAGTCCTGAAAGTTTCATCAAAATCCAATCATTATCTGATTTTCGCAAGAATTTCCAAATTAATGTTTTTCACTGACAAAATAGTGAGTTGCATATTACATTTGCTGTAGTAAATCCTTGTAAAGATTGTGTCACTCATGGACAATATGAAAACAAGATTTTTTTACCAAAATTTCAAATGTGTTAGAAAAAATTTTCAAATTTTCAAAAATAATTGAAAAAAATACTTTGATCTTTCTTCTTAATAATTGCATAAACATTTTGCTGATAAAACTTTGTTTTTATTAAGTTTGGGACCTTTTTTCTTCATGCTATGCTGTTTTTTCAGTGAATTTATGGAGGTACCTACTGAAAACTAATATATAAGTTAAATTTTTAAAAGAACAAAATATTAATGTTGAATTAGATACTTAAATTTTTTCCCTACTTGCCATTTGAATTAGTTTTAATAAAGTGGTTAAAGGAAATAAATTGTTCTTTTTTCCTTATTTTTTTTTATTATTACACTAATTTAATGTAAAATTCGCTTTTTTTTAATTGCAGGTTGTGCATCGGGTTATCAAAGTTCTGAGTTACCGTCCACACCTAGTGAAATTAAGGTGACTAAGATTTTCTGTTCACATAATCCCTATAATCACTATTATTAGGATTATTATTTAAATGATTGTTGGAGATGAAAGACAAAAAAAGATTACAAGAAAATAAACTCTGCATATGCATCAATAGTCATTATTTAGAATAATAGGCATGCTTAAGTCTCACTGTTAAAAATTATCAATAATTTATGTTGAGTCTTGTATATCTGTCTGTAGCAATAGTCATGATGTAGCTCTCCATGTCAGGTATGATGCAATGGACTGCTGCCCGGCCTGTCAGTTACTTACGACTTAAATTGTGCCAGGCTAATTTGCGTGGGATACTACTTATTTATTCTTATTTAATTTACTATTTTGTGTTATTTTTCTTATAGACTCAAAAAAAAAAAAAATCAAACCTGATTAAATATTTGATTATGAAAATTCTGGGATATACAAATTGACAAATTATTTTCACATCTGTTTTATTATTTATATAATAAATAATCAGTAATTTTGAATATTTCATCAATTTTAGGAATTTAATAATTTACATAAATATTTTTATAAAGATATAAATAATTGGGTAATTAAATGTTGTAATGTTTTAATTGTTTAAATGCTATTATGTTTTTAGTACAAAACAGGTTTGATATTTGTTTGCAATGAATAATACAGATTAAAAAAATAATTAAAATTTAACAACATAACTAAATAATCAGTAATTTTGAATATTACAAGGCTTGAAGTGTGTCTAATATGAGTGAATTATAACTTGGTGAAATTGCTAATTTTATTTTCCTAGATTTTTTCTTTTACATTAATGCAATAAAATAAGTATGAAATCAAACAATTTAAACTTCTGAAAATTATTCTGTATTTATACAAAGCACAAAATATGCTATCATGTTCAACACAAACTAAAAGTTATTAGTTACTTTTTCAACCATTATCAAATGTAGTCTCCTTACCTTAATATTTTTATTGCACACCAAAATATGAGGACTATTTTTCTGTTAGTGCATTATCTATGAGGAGATGCTGAAAAAGTTCTTGGTCCAACCTACTTCCCAACATTTTATCAAATGACAAAACATCAGAATTTCTTTGGGACAGATTTCTTAGCCAGGCAAAGAATATTTCAGTATCCCTTTTTTGTGAGTTCACCTTTATGTATATAAGATTATTTTGCATATGAAGTGGTAACAACTTATTCTTTTATTTTCAGAATGATTTTCATTCTAAATCAGAATCAACTGGTTCTGAGAAACAATTATTAGCCACTACTTCAGGAGAATTTGACTTGGAGTCAGATGGTGAGTTGAGATTTGTGAAATTTTTTTTTCATTCTTTCTTAAATATAAATCCATAATGTTTTAAATATTGTGAAACAATGTTGGTTGCACCTAAATATTACAGTTAAATCAGCATTGTTTCATTTAAAGAGATTAGAAATGTTATATTATTTACATTGTTTGGACTGTTGTCTTCATTTTATTGCCATGTTTATGATATTTTGGTTGTTGTACACTTTGGCCTTCTTAAAGTGCTAGGAATTTCAAACCAAACCCTTTATTTAAATCACTGGGGTATATAATGTTTATTTTATGTGCAATACCACTTCCGATAGCCATGTAGTTATCTCTCTTTAATTTAACTCTCTAAGTTATTTGTTCATCATTGCTGTAGACTGGTATTGAACACACGACTCTTTAGATCAAGTCACTTGCATTAACTAATGCCTATATCCAGTGGATATAGTACAACGGCCAAAATTTCGTAAACATGGCAATAAAGATTTTGACAACAGTCCAAGCAATGTAAATAATATAAATACTACCTCATCTCAGAAGACAAATAGAAATGTTATGTTTTAGTTGTAAAGACAGGCAGATATCACTATATATATTTTCAAGTCCATTTTACCAATAAAATCCTCAGGTAAAAAACATTTTAGTTGAAATTCCAGCCTACAGCCTACCCAAATACATCACTTTCTCTGGAATTGTGTTCAATTTAATGGTACTAAAATACATAGATGTAGCTGTGTTTTCTCTTTGAAAAAACACCTATTTTCCTTTCTGAAAACTGTCATATTCAGAAAATAAATGCCATAAACTATAATTTATCTTTGAATACAAACATTATTTCCAATTTTAATGCATTTTTGTTTGCTTCTGAGACAAAGTACTGAACTGAATAAAGAGACTTTTTTTTTCTTTAAAAAACTGAAGTAGTTGTAGCATGGTATGCAAATGAGATACATGCATAAATAGTGCCAACCTCAGGTACATGGAAAAGGAGAAATCACGTAGCTTCCTACAAGATTTGCATATCACAACAATGGTGTCGCCGATAGGATGTCTGACCATGCTCAATCTGTGGAGACACAGATTAGATGCTTTGCAGTGTTGGCCCGGGTAAAGAAATTGAGAGACAGATGAAACAAAGGAGAACAAAACAAGATTACAGATATATTCCTCACAACGGCAGGATGTGAAGCGGTAAAGACAGTTTCAACAATGACATACCCGAAAAATGTAGAAGATCTAGCCTTTGAAGAAATCGTTGAAATAATAAAAAAGAATATTAGACCAAAGAGGAGGTTAGTCATCACTGAAACAAAATTATGCAAATTAAAAGAATAAACCAAGCACTGCAAATTTGAAAAACTTGGCAGTTGTGAAATGACTGCAGAAGATAGAGCTGATGCAGTTACGCATGACGGAAGAGGCATGCATGACTCCTTATTTTAGATATTGGCAAGGCTGCAAGGTGTTAATTTGAACTTAGAAACCAGTATAGAATTCGTGCAGCAGCTAGAATTGATAAAGCAGTTCAACCAATAGCAGGGCGAGAACTAGATGTATGGCACAAAGAAATATGAATTTCAATGCAAATACTGTGGTGAACAGCATGTAAGAAAAAAATATCCAGCTTTTGGTAAAATATAACTAATCTAAAAAAAAGAAAAAAGATCACTTTCAGAAGGTATGTAAATACAAAAGCAAAGTTGAAGAAGTTAAAGACACATGAATTGCTAAAGAAAATGTAGAAATATTTGCAGTAAATACACTGATGAAAATTAGGAAAATAGTAAAATTAAATTTGAAATATTTTCAAATGCAGGTAGATACTGCCAGTGACATTATGCTAATTCCATTGAATTTTTGGCAGCATATTGGAAAGCCTAGGCTGAAAAAGTCTACCTTACAATTAAAACAATTTAATGGAACCACAATTAAAGCATTGGGCAAGTTTGAAGGAAGATTCAAAACAAAGAATTGTTTTGGAAATATAACCATAACAGTGGTAGCATGTACGAAAGACCTCAGATTGCTAGGAATAGACATGTTAAGAGTCGATATATCGAAATTGATTAATTTGATGGAATCTGAAGAATAAAAAAATAGGATTATTAAAGGATTATAAAGCAAGCATTCATTTGAAAGAAATCATCATCCAACATATATTGAATCACGGAAACTGACGATACATATTTTACCTGTAGTGGTGGTGAAGTTAAAAAGAATGATTCAGCAGAGCATTTTGGAAAAGGTCACTTATGGAGGGAGCAATTAGGCTTCATCAATAGTTGCCATTAAAAAAGACAATGGAGACATTAGATTATGTGGCGATTATAAAATAGGGGTTAACCATCAAATATGTTCAGATTCATTTCCTATACCAAGTATTGAAACCACAAGTCATAAATCATAAATAAGTCAAACATGAAGCATTTTGCAAAGAGTGACTTAAAATCAGCATATAACCAAATTGAAAAAGATGACGAATTTAAGGAGGTTACTACGGTAAATACAGCATTATTAAGACAGACTTGCCTGCAATGTATATTAAAGTAAGCACCATTCCTCACATGGATGCATTATCAAGAATAAAATTTCAGAATGAAAATAGAGAGGAACGTGAAAATTCAGATGATAGTTATGTAATGAGTGGAAACAGATGTATTATCCTGCAAAACACTCAACATAGAAACCCAACAAGACCTGATACTAAGCAAAATACTAGAGCGTATAAGAAAGAATATGTGGAGTAACTGCACTATAGCGGAAAGATCTTTCAAGAAAGCAACACAGATTAATGGTAGAGAATGGCATTTAATTTAATGCAGATGCAATAGTGCCTTCCCAAATTTTCAGGAAGGAAAAATTAAGTGTGCATGACTATATACATTGTGGCATCACAGTGACGGAGGTTGAGACTGCTAGCTTGGTGGCTGGGATATTCCAAAGATATTAAAGAACACATAATAAGATGCCCCCAAAACATTTAAACAAACCAAATTACACACATGACTTAAAGACAGAGAGCCATGTCCAAGGTTCCACATGGACCATACTCACATTAGAGATATTGTTTATTTTTAATTTTAGTAGACTCATTCTTGGGCTGGTAAGAAGTAATAAAGGTGGGAGATAGGAAAGTTGCCACTGTGAAACAAATATTGAGAACAATATTTGCAAGAAATGGTGTACCTAAGATCATTGTCACTGACAATGCACCGGAATTCTGCAATAAAAATTTAGTATCTTAATTAAAAAAAAATAGCATGTATGCCATATGAAACATTACTGTATCACTCACAATCAAATGGCATAGTGGAAAGGATGGTCCAAACAGTAAAAATGGGACTAAAGGAGTTGTAACTTTTTAATGAAAATATAGACATATCTCCCTAATTTACTTTTAAGCTATCGAACAGTTTCTCATGCAGATAGAAAGCAAAGCCCATCAGCCTTAATGGGCAGGCAAATTAGAACCCCAATAACCATGTTATTTGCCACAGAGGAGAAAGTCTGGTACAAAATAAACAAGGAGGCAGAGCCAGAAAGAGCAAAGTTCATCTTACAAAAAGGACAGAACATAATTGTACTAGAAAAAAAGGAGCAACTAATATTAGCTCACATTGATCAATTTAGAACCAGGTTCAAGCCTGAAGATTTAGAGACACAAAATGAGGAACAAGAGAAGACAGAGGATGGGAAAACTGGAACAGAACATGGAGGAAAGTGGAAATGAGTTAACAGACCTAAAAGAGGAAAATTAATCTAGACTAAGATCTCTATTTAAGAGAACATAAGAAAAAACACAGAAGAGCAATGCAGACCATCCAGAATATTCAGAAAAAGTGATAGAGCAATTAAGTGTCAAACCTCTCCAGTTCAGGGAGATATAGCATGGTATGCCAGTCAGATACATGCATAGAGCTAACCTCAGGCACCTGGGAAAGGAGAAATCATATAGCTTCCTACAAGATTTATAGATCACAACAGTAGTATTTTCATATTACTAGGAGTAGATAATTCTGATTATTGATTAATAAATAATTCAAGTTTTACTTGCATATTTATAAGAACTTACAATGTTTACATTGTTGACAAGTTTAATTATTCTTTGAATCTTTATTTAAAATATTTATATTTTATTTTTGTTTAAATGTAAATTATTTTTTCTAACTCGAGCATTTTTGTTTTTAATGTAAATATACAAAAAGAACTTTAATGAAAGCTGCATACTTAATTTCAATAAATTATAATATTTATTTTTCTCAACTAAGTTTTTCATAAATTCTTGAAAAGATGAGTTTTGACTTTTTGGGCTGAATGTTGCATAATTGAAATTATAGAATTTTCAATTACTAAGAATATTTGTACAATTTTAAAAAATTGTTACTATGTGTTGAGATAGAAAAGACACATGGCCATACATTTTATATATTACAATGGAAAACATTGTGATAAGTTAATTTTTTTTTTTTTTTGGTATGAATTTAATAATTGAAAGTAAAAATACCAATGTATAATTTTCTAAAAACCTTTTAATGTGTTTTTAAAAATATATTTTCGTAATAAATACAGGCTTTCAGTTTTTAATTTGATTGATTCATCTTCATAAAACGTTTTCCATTTCCTTGTAGGAATGTTTTACATGAGTGGTGATGACAGGGGAGACGACTCTGAACCTTTCTATTTCTCCGATGACGATGATTTTGGTAAGTTAGCAATGATTCTTCATTCTTCTATCTTTGGGTGAATATTTAAATAAAAGACTGAACTGAATGCCATTGAAGTTAGAAACCTGTTTCTCATAGTTGAATTTATATGCAATAAACTTCAGTCAGCCAGCTTCAAATCAGGAAATATATATATATATATATATATATATATATATATATATATATTTTTTTTTACAGTATAGTCCACTGTACAAGGCCCAGGGACCAATTGAGATAGGAGGTTATGTCAAGTGGCAATTTATATAGATAGTAGGGTAATGTAATGGTTGACTCTAGACTTATTGGGGAAACATCCTCTTGGGAGTTCATTCTCTAGAGCCATGGTGTGCAGGAAGCTGTTTGAGGGGCACTTACTTCTCACCAGTGGAATACAGAGGGAGTGTGAGTAGTTTGCTACTATGTAAGCAGCATGGTAGGTCATAGCTGTGAAGGTCAAACCAGGAGATGGAATTTGTTCAAACACTTTTCATGGTAATAGCGATAACAATGAGACACTTGCTACATCTCGCCCATAAGAGAGACCTTGGCGCGTGGAAAATAATTCTTCTCCAACAAGGCCTCAGAGACGCTTTTGAACTTTCTCAAGACTGGAAAGTGAAGTCTGAGCAGCTCCTACCCAAATATGCCAATAGTAATTCATTTTTGGCCTGATCTGGCTCATATAAATGTAGAGAATAGTGTGAGGAATCAGGAACCTCCTGGAGCGGTATAGGGAGCTGATCATCTTTAGGGAGGGATCATGTATAGAATTACATTTGACATTAGGTGTGAGTATCAGGCCCAAATTCACCCTAAGGATTTTTTTTTAACGTTTCACTTCAAGCAAGGTGGTACCAGAGGGGTGTCAGAGAAGGGTCAAGAGAAGGACGAGAATACTGGTGTGATGACAGTTGCAAAGGTAGAGTGAGAAAGGAAAAGAACAAGATACACGGGTGATGTGGAAAGGACAGGAGAAGGACAGGAGTCAAGTGGACAAGAGATGAAAATTGATATTGCATTTAAATTTTTGGAGATTGTAGCTGTCAGGGAAGCAAGTATATGCAAGGGAGTTCCACAGGCGGGAAGTGCAAGAAAAGAAACTGTTAGAGTAGAAGTGGCTGCTGCATTTGGTAGATTTAACTGTAAAAGCCTTTGGTTGCTCAAAGTAAAGTCTGGTTGCTCAAATAAATTCTTGTGGAGGGGGCGTCAGTGAGCAAAGTTTGTCTAAGCAGAAGCCACATCCCACAGGTGAGAAAGTGGCTGGAGTCGAGCTGCCAGGTCGGGACTGATCATATTACAGATTCTCCTTTGGAGCCTGTTGAGAACCCTGAGATGTATAGCAGGGGTGCCTGACCAAATATGACAACAGTATTGAATGCACGATAAGATGGTTGATTTGTATATGTGCAAGATAGACTCAAGCAGAAAATACTTCCTGGCCTGACACAGTGACCCAACCTTCCTAGCAGTGGATTTAGCTATTGATTCTTGCTTTCAGGGAGACTCTCTTGGTCCATGCTTATGAAAGGGTTAAGAGAGACTGCCTGTGGTGGTTGACAAATAGCAGCTTCATTTTAGAAGCATTAAAATTTACAAGCCATTTCTTACACCAGTCTACCACAGAATGGAGGTCCTTCTCAGCAGTAAGATTGTTTGTCCGCCTCACCAGGTTTCTTACTGAGGTGGGAGTAAATGGTGGTGTCATCAGCGTAGATGCCTACTTGAGATTTCATCACATCAGGGAGATCATTTATGAAGATCAAAAAGAGTGTTGGGCCTAAGACAGAGCTCTGGAGGATACCAGCATTTGTGTGGTAGGATGTGAAGGCATGCTCGTTCAAGATGACCTTCATTATGCAATTTGATAGAAAAGATGAGATCAAACCAAGCAATCATCCAGTGATACCATAACCTTGTAGCTTGCAAGGAAGGCTAGCATGCCAGATCCTATCAAATGCTTTGGTGATATTCAGGGCAACAGCTCGAGTTTTGCTGGACTTATCAAGGGCCTGGTATATGTACTCTGTGATGGTTGTTAGCATATTGGCAGTAGACCTAGCAAAGCGGAAGCAATACTGTCTAAGAGTAGTTTATGGGCAGTGAGATGAACTATTTCAGCATTGATGATAACCTTGGACACTTTTCCGAAAATTGGTAGGAGGCTGATAGGGCAATTATTGGATGGGTCCAAGTGTTACCCTAAGTTCTTGAATACAAGAACCACAGAAGAGGACTTCCAGCAGGCAGGAAAACAGGAAGCAGAGAGGCAGTAATTATAGAGTTTAGAGAGAACAGATGAGAGTTCAGGGGCACATTTCTTTAAGACAATGACTGGGATACCCTCACCTTCACTTGCCTTATGGGGGTCAAGTTTTGAAATTATCTTAGATACCAGAGATGGGGTTATGTGAACATCTCTCAGTTGAGATTCAGTTTTAAGGGGGAAGTTGGGTGCAGATACTCTAGGCATGTCAAATGTGGAGTTGGAAGAAAATATGCAAGCAAAGCACTCAGCCTTGTCCACAGATGCTGTGAGGACCTCAAATTTATTGATTAAGGGAGGGATGGAGGATTGTCTGTTGTCAGAACAAGTTTTCAGAGCTGCCAATAGTCTTTGGAGCCGAACTTGCAAGCATCTATGCACTGCGTCATTCTCTCAGCAAATAACGGCTTAACCTCATTCAAGATCCTTTTACACTCATTACGAACAGAGGCAAATAGGCACCTATTATGATCTGATGTGTGGCTTCAAAATAGCCAGAAGTTCCTGTGGGCAATGGCAGCCAAGCAGGCAGGAGAGAACCAGGAGGAGGAATGAGGTTTTGGATGGAACTTCCTGATTGGTATGAAAGCATCGATGCCAGCTTTCACCCAGGAAGGTACCTTGGAGGCACAGTCCTCAACAAGGAGACTAAACACTATTTCCAAGGGACATTGCATAGGAAATCAGGGAACAAATCCCAGTCTGCTCTTTGGTAGCAGTAGGAGGCTCCTGAGTGGAGTGAGAGTGAAGATATATTAATAGAAATGACAGCATGATCAGAGTTACAAAGATGGCAAAGCTGCAAGGCTTGGCAGGAGTCAGGGACAGAGGTGAAGTGGAGATCTAGTAGAGAAGCGTGTCCTGAAGGGATACTGGGGAAGCGTGTGGGGAAATCCACCACTTGCATAAGAGATTGAGAAATAGCAAAGTTTATGGCATGAATACCAGCAGAATCAGTGGCAGAGTTTACTAGCCACTTGGCATGGTGGATGTTAAGATCTCTGAATACAAATATGTTAGCAAATAGGTGGGAGGAAGTAGCCTTATCTATATTGTTAATGTCACCAATTTGAGAAGTGAAAGACATGTATGGCTGGTCAGGGGATTTAAGAGATGGCACGCTAGCTAGAGGAAGGTGTTCACTGACATAGACCCCCAGACTATGCATATATACAGAGGAGTTCTTCCTTAAGAAGGGAAGTTAACAAGGAATCGAGAGGTCAGAGGAGGGAATTGATGGTGTCTCCTTGAGAGGGTATCAAACATGACTGGTGGTAGTTCGGGGTATGATCAGCAGTGATGGAATCTAACCATTTTGGTTTTGGAGGCATTGAATATAACCAGCCAGTTTTTTTTAACTCCGGGAAGTTGGTGATAGATCAGAAGAGAGGTCAGTCGGCAATTTTTTGATTGTCATGCTTTGGAAGTATACTCATTGTATCATCAGCATAAATGTTTACAAATGATTGATGTATATTCTTAGGTAGATCATTTATATACATCAGAAAAAGGTTGGTCTGAAAAGTAACCCCTGGGGGATGCCTGTTAGGAAGGGTTCTATAATAGAGAAAACTCTTCCAGTGATTCTATAGCCAGAGAGCTTGTGTAGTAAACCTTTATGCCACACCTTGTTGAAGACCTTTGAGATGTCTAATGCTGTGATCCTTGTGGTATGTGTGTTGTCAATTCTGTGTCTAATGGTAGTTAAAACATCAGCAGTGGATAAGGCTGATTGAAACTTGTACTGCTTGTTACACAAGAGGTTGTTCCTATCCAGGTGCTTGACAACCTTCTTGTTGATAATGGCCTCAAAAAGTTTACTGATGATACTGAGAAGACTAATGGGTCTATGTTGGGTGGGAGGAGGAGGATCGGTTGCCTGTGTTCTTTAAGACCAGACATCTTTAAAACCTTGTCCCTTTCCACATGCTTGGGAAAGATTTCTCCTCCAAGCAGCAGTTAAATAATTTTTCTAGAATTGGGGATAATTCTAGGTTGATATCCTAAAGGATGACCACTGGAATTTTATCTTGGCCAGTGGCGGCTTTTTTAGGGTTAAAGTTTTTGATAAGTCTAGAGACTTTTTATTTTTTTTATTGAAATGAGCATATTACTGAATATCAACATGATGAAGACCTGCTTTTGGAGTGGCTAAAATTGGCTCATGTTGCTTACCCAGGATCTTTTTTGTTAAACATTAATGTAAATGATCCATTTCTCATCACCTGTCACAATTTGCTTAAAAAAGGGTGCATTTGCATTGCAATTATACAACAGATCACAGACATGCGATCCAAAAGATCCTTTTCTCCTAGGTCATGTGGTACTCAAACATTGTAGCAATTTGAGTACCCAAGTTTTAGTAAGTGCTCATGGATGTTGGATTTTGATAAATTTAGTGTTTTCTGCCAATCCCCACATTGTGTAATACATGTTAATCTTGATTTGGTTATCATCTGTTTGTGTGTGTTTGTGTGAGTGTTGGGTATGCTTGAGCATTCTTCATCAGTAAGGTTACAATCAATTAAGTGCCATATGTGATACATGCTTTGGTGATCATGTTCCAGAAGAGACTGGGCAGAAGATTTTTCCACAGTAGGTTGCCATTAATTTCTGCAGTAGACCAGTTGTAAACTAAAGCTATAGAACCCAATCTGTCCTGCTATTCAACTCATGGCTAGAGGGAGAAAAGATGGATTAATAACTTTCCCAAAGGTATTTGTGCATAAGTGACTGCAACGAATTCAACTGGAATTCAAACTCCGCACTCTCATTTCTCGTTTCGAGCCCATATCCACTGCACCACAATGCACATCCACAAGGTTATACTCACTAACACTAAACTTAGTGTACTACTTTTTTCTGTATAGTTCTCAGCTAAAGCACCTTCACTGTATACAGCACATATCTTTTTTGTTGTGTGTGAGGCATTTTTGCTTTTATGGTAACAAAAAAGCATCAAGTGTCTAAAATTCACCTTATAATCTTTAATTTTCATAAGGATGCAAAACTGAGATGAATTTAAGTAATTTTAAACTTACTTTCTCAAGAGATATTTTGAAGTGTTCCCTAAACGGGAATGTAAGCATATTATATCTGTTGATAAATTGGATTTTTTTCTAACATATTTGAACAACCCAATAATATGCATTATGTAAGTTATCAACACATGAAACAGAACTGGAAAAGGGTGTCTTATGTTCACTTAGCACTAATCACCTTGTGAAAAGTATGAATCTATTTCCCTTGCATTATGACTGTCAAATATTTTTTAAAAAATGTTTTGTCTTTGGCATAACATTATGGGAAATAGTGTAGATAAGTAAGCATTTGAACAAATCCCTATTCTGTAAACTACTACTCAGTAAGAACTGGAAAAAGTTGTTAGTAGTTAAACCCATTTAACTTTGACAGGGGACCTCCTGTGTGTGAGCAAGGATAAGATAAAATGATTTGTTTGTTTTTTTTTTGCAGCTCTTGATTCCTCCACAGAGGTGGCATTTCCTTCATATCCACCTAAAAATACCCAAAAGAACTTGAACAAAGAAATGATGATATCTTCTTCAGTGCCAGTAAATGTACCCAGAATCAATCAAGCCATGTTTAATTCTTCTGCAGCAGAAAAAGATGACTTTGTAAGATTTCTTTTTTGCTATTAGTAAGGTATTTTTTAATATACCATGTGTCTTTAACCATAATAATTTTATAGCTTTGAATTCTTGATAAAGAACATTGTAGTATTTTGGCTACCTTCCTTAAGGTAGCATCACATTAGTTTTTTTGTTGGTGATTGTAGAAATTCTTCACAATTTTCTTATATGATACAAAAAAAAAGAAAAACTGATTTATTTACTAATATTTTAAAATTTTAACTATAAAGTACATTTATATATTTATCATTAATATTTAATGAAATGTATCCTAAATGAATGTTTTAAAATGTCAAAATATAATTTCAACAGATTTCACGGATTTAGTGATAAAGTTTATATCAAATTAAAAAAAATCCTATAAGAAAACTAAGAGTAGTGTAATTCAGACACATTTTATGATGGCACATTGAAGACTTCAAAGATTTTGTGTGGTCAATTGACAAACTTCAGTTAATAGTTACATTCTTGATTGTAAGCTTTTTTTAAAGACTTGTTCTGATCAATTTTAAACACAAGTTATAATAGCATCATATTACATTGAATAGTTCTTATATTTTTCTCACAAAAAATGCTTTCAATTAAAGAACATGATTATTTTATCTATCAGAATAGGTCAAATATTTTTATTTTTCCTTTGAAAAGAAAGAAACTTTACTAACACATTCAGTGTCAAAGAACATTAATGCTTTTGTCACTTTACCTATTAGGCATAAAAAAATGTTTGTACTAAAATATTGTATGTTTTCATGAAAACTACTTTTTGCTTTATATAATAGCATCATTTTATAATTGCTTGACATGACAATGTAAATTTTGTTGATTAAAAAAATGTATTAAATTTTTTAAATTATATTTTATCAATGAGTTAGGATAAAATGGCTTCCAGTATTTGAAATACTTCTTTTTATTTTTCCACAGAGCCCCCCACCTCATGACCCCCAAGAAATGGCTGCTAGCATGAGAGCTTTAGCAGAAAGTCTTCGGAAAGATGAGGGGTTCATTTTTGGGGACCTACCTCGACCACGACTCAACACTGGTGATATAAGTATAACTCGCCCTTCACGTTTATTGTAGGGCTGCTCTTGCAACTACAGTAGTGATGACTGCTGTCAATCAGAATTGAGCTGTGAACATTTTTGCCCTTCCAGGCCAACGATTTTATGAAGAAATGGGACGGGGGGGGCTGAATTCACCTACAAAAATGTTGGCATACTCTGCTAACAGTGCTGGCTATTCTGTGGAAAGGACAACAGATTCTGTGTTGATTAGTCCACATTTCAAGGTTTCCCTCCTGGATGCAGTTGAAATAACTGCCAATATACACAATTATTTTAAAACTCATTCCTCAAAGTTACTCGTTGGTAAGATGATGAATTTCTTTGAAAGAAGAAAAGAAAGCAAATGAACTTTTTCTTTTTTAATTTATTAACTAGGCTTTCTGTTACACATTTTTGTTTGAACTTGAATTTGTCCTAAAAGCAAGAAACAAATATAAATTTTCCTTAAACATGTATTCCAAGGATATAAAGATGAAGACTAAAAAGATATGTAACAAATAATTTAACATTTTTAAAAATGAGTTATTTGAGACTCTGCTGAAATTTTTTAAAAATTTATTTTCCAAATTGCTTCCTACTTATTTTTATTGTGTGCATTGGTTTTTAAAAGAAATACAGAAATTTCAAGAACTTAAATTTTTTTTTACCATTGTATTTTTTCATTATCTTCTGCAGCAAGAAAAAATTTAAATTGTTTTAGCCCAAGTCTTTGGAATAGAATTTTTATGTTCAAGAAAATTAAATCGTTTCTTAAGACTATGAACTGAGAGGAATAGTGTTTTAGTTGAAAAGAAGTTCCCATATTTGATTTGAAAATTTTATCCAGTTTTCTTTATACATTTTTTTATTTTAATTACAAAGAAAATTTAGAGATGATAAAGAAATTCTGCTTTGGTTTTATGAAATTCCTTTTCATCAAACTTAATCGCAGCATCCCCAAATACTATTTTAGCTAAAGGAAAAAATGTTAAAATATTGTCAAATCTTTATGGGAAATACCAAAGTGACTTAAATTATAAAAAATAAAAGTTGAATTAAGTTTAGAAATCTTGAAGGTATGTTCATTGCTAAAAACAAAAAGTGTAATGAAAAGAAATAGCTCATTAAATTAAGGAAGAAATGAATTTAAGATTAGAAACAATCTTCCTTGAATTCCTTGCATTTAACCCTTTAATTGCCACAATTAATTTCTAATATGTGCATGTACACATGTGCCTGTACAGAAATATGTGGATGCAAAGTTTTTTGTGTTTCTTGTTTTTTTATTAAAAAAAAAAAGAGGCAAAAGGGTTTTTTGTTTTTCTTGGATCAAAATTTTTAAATTTTTATTTTTATTTATTTATTTATTTATTTTATTTTTTATTTTTTGTTTTTTTATTATTTTTTTTTTTGAAGGAGAATATTTTTATGTATACATAAGCAATGGCCAGTTTCTATTGGAATTTTATCCTCTAATTAAAAATGATTCAAACAGCTTTTAATAAAAAAAAGAAAATCTTCACTGAGTTTCTTATTTCAATCTTGATAAAAGCTGAATTTTTGGTATATTTATTTTCGACCAAAAAGTTTTGATAATTTTCTAGGTTTGAATTAACAAAGTTAAACTAGCCTTAATAACAAGCAAACATTTATACTGTTCTTCCCATTATTTTTTTCTATGAAACTATGTTAGGGAACTCTTTACATAAAATTAGGTGCTGTTTTAATTTTGGTTATGAAACCATTACACCTGTCATTTTGTAACCTTTTTTTTTTCTTTTTACAATTTGTTTAGTTTTAATATGATTATTTCTTTTGACAATTTTTTAATGCTTGGAAAATAATTTCCTTTGGTGCTAATAACAAATCTTTACAGTGTTAGAAACTGTCTTTTCAGTACTAAAAACAAAAGTATAAATGAAGTTTTAAGTCATTTTTATTTCCTATTTTCACTTACTGGAAAATATTTTTTGTAAGTATATTTGGTTTTTTGCCTTTCCAAAGACATGATACTGTGAATAAAAAAAATTAAAAGAATAAAAATTAAAAAACATGGGTATTCTTTACAAATATATAAACTGAAAATTTCAAGAACTAAATTGTTTATCTTATCTTTGTGGCTTATGCAAACCTCAAGCTAGTTGATAAAAAAAATTAAACATTAATATCTAAATCATGATGATTTAACAAATTGTTTTCAATGCAAATATATATTTACAATATTTGTGTAATTATTTTTTCTGTAAAGTAGTAACAATTTTTAAATATAAGATGAGGTTATTTTGATCCTTTTACCCTAGAAATAAAAGGCTGCAAATAATATAAGGATAACAATGAAATGGTGGGTAAATGATTTTTGTTTTATTTTTACTATTATTATTAATTAATTTTTTCATACTTGGTCTGTCAAAGTGAGGATTGATTGTATCAGTCTAAGTAGAGAAGCTCAACTTAAATCAGTTTCTTTTCAGCTGACTGGCTTCTATCCAACCTTGTTACTTAGTGCAGATCATGTTTTTATGGAAAAACAGGTCTTGAATTTGGCTGTTGTTGGTCAGTATATTAAAAAGATGATAGCCTCTGTTTGAGGATACCAACAAGGTTGTTTTTGCACTTGACTTAGCCAAAACCAAGTTGTGATTAGTAGCATAAAAGGATTGTTTTGTCCATTTTAGAGAAGTTTTTATTCTAGCATGTTTTTGTCATATTTAAAATAGTTTTTAAAAAAAATTCAATATTTTTTATTTTTAATAAAATTTGACTATCTTATTTTGAAATATTTTATAAGCATTCTTTAATGTTTGCCTTTAAGTTCAGAAAGGTTTGCATATTGTATGTGTGTCAAGAGAACAATAAACCAAACCAATGCCCACAAATACAATCTCAATGCTCAACTCCAAAGATAAGCATCTTGAAAACTTCAAGCTATTTATGAGTTGACTGAGGCAGTTGATAAATTATGAATGTTTGAATAGTTTCTTGAAGTCAGCAGAAAGATAACACAAATTTGGTTCTGTTATTAATAGTTGTCAATAATGAAAAAAAATTTTGCTTATAATCTTTAATATACATTGTCCACATGTTCAAGTTGAAATATTTTCAACTGGAGGAAAGCTAGACAATTATTTGATTTGTCTCTTTTGTTATTTTGTTCTGTTTGGTTTTCTGTAAGGAAACAAAGATCTCATTTTTTTTTTTTTTAAGTATTATTTTGGTAGCCTTATTGTTGCCTTTTCTAAATCTTGGATAACTGTCTCTCCTCACACACTGTTCATTTGTGATGCATTTTTCAGCAAATGTTGCCATTTTTCCCCACTTTTTATTCTTTCTCTGGTTTGGCCAGTTATCATATTGCTTGAAATATCTTCACTCACTCACACATTGTGAGGGAAAGGAGATACAAAAAATACAACCAAAATTACAACCCTGAAATCCTGGACTAAAAGCTAAGCTTGATTATTACTTGCTTCATAAGTAGATTGCATTGCCAATCTGTCTGAAGATATACTTCTCTTGTCCATTTCTTTATTTGGTTCATCTTTGTCTCATTTATGAGACTTAAATCTTCTCCCTTGTGAAAGAGAGATATTTATAGTAGTGATAATAACTTATAGTATAGGTACCTCCACTAATTCACTGAAAAAACAACATAGTATAAAGAAAAAAGGCCCCAAACTTAATAAAAAGCTAAGTTTTTCTATCAAAATGTTGGTTATTATTGAGAAGAAAGATCAAAGTATTTTTTAATTATTTTTTAAAATTTGTAAATCCTTTCTGACATGTTTGAAATTTTGTTAAAAATCTTGTTTTGAATTTTGTTAGTTGGTAACTAAATTGTTCTAAGACTTTACAATGGATAATGTAATATTACATAACTCAGTTTTTTTTTCCAGTAAAAACACATTAATTTAGAAATTCTTGCAAAAATCGATTATCAGATTTTAATGAAACTTTCAGGACTTATTCACAAATGGATGAAATTATTTTTGAAATTCCCCCCACCCACACACACATGCTACGTAAATTCATGAAATTTCAAGAAATTAAATTTTGTAGGGAAAATTGGCTTTATTAGTTAAACACGGGACTCATTGGGGAATGTAAATTATCTGTTATTTTTTCAAACATTTGGCTCTTTTTCTAAAAATCTGCTCCCAATAGTAAAATAAAAAATGAAATACAAATATATTATTTAATTAGCTAAGCTTTTAATTGCTTTAATAAATAATATATATTAAGGATATTATTATAGTCTGAAGAAAAAATGTTTTTTTGATTAATAATGAAATTTTAAAAGAATTTTTTAAATAATAATCACTTATAAAGTAAGTTTCAAAATTATTTTTAAAATACTTCAAAGACTTGTAGGCATGAGGTTATTAAGTGAAGACTACTTACTAATCTAAAATTAAAAATTTTAATACAAATCATTGAGTCATCGTTTTTAAAACTTTTATCTTGTTCTTTTTTTCTTTTTTTTTTGTGTATTTGAATTGTTTTTTCTTTTTTTGTATGGTAATTTCTGTGTATATTAAAAGGTCATGTGTTTCATGGTTTCTTCCCCTTACAGGTAAAAAATTTGGACAATTATGGCAATTCCGGTTGCCAAACACTTAGCTTATCTTAAATCTGTCAATTATTTATGGGAAAGGTCAGAGATCAATGTTTCATGATTAAGAAATAGTTTTATTCTAAATT
The DNA here is from genome assembly GCA_037127315.1 of Ascarosepion bandense. Lineage (NCBI taxonomy): Eukaryota > Metazoa > Mollusca > Cephalopoda > Sepiida > Sepiidae > Ascarosepion > Ascarosepion bandense. The sequence continues at coordinate 1,610,441 of JBBBDQ010001432.1, forward strand.
TCATGTTATAAATAAGTGACACTTGTGAAAATCAGATTAATTAAACTTTAAATTTGCTAATATTCTAAAAATAATGTCACAGATGTATATTTTCTTTTTGCAAGATTTTTAAAACCGAGAATTAACAAAAAAATAACCAAAAAATTGAAAAAATTTTAAAAATTGAAAATTTTAGATTCCAATCAATATAATTTTTGTGTTTGAAATACACCAGAGTATTTTGCTTACTGGAAATAGTAAATTTAATCATTTAGCTTTCAATTAAAATTAAAATAAAATCTTCAAGAAATCAATTGAAAATTTAGGTATCGAAAATGAGTGGAGGTACCTATTATAATCTTTAATTTTCTGCAATATCCTTTTTTTTTTTTTTATAGGACTAGACTAAATTTAGCCTTAGTCTTTAACTTCTTCAATTAAAAATTTCACCATACATTAAATACTTTTAATTTATTTTTATTTTCTAAAATGTTTTAATATTGTACTTTTTATTTAAAAATTTTTATTTTTACAGAATAAAAATTTTTATTTTAAAAGATTTACTCTTTATTTATTTACTGTTTCTATTAATAAGTGATTTTTATGCCTAAAAGAAATATTTTTCCACAATAAAAATTTAAATTTCATTTTTAGAAACTTTTGTAACATTTCAAATATTGAGGTTTGTTTTTGTTGTAGCTTTAATTCAAAAATCCATAATTAAATTCTAAATTCTGCAACATATACTTATCTCTCTCTCTCTCTCTCTCTCTCTCTCTCATATATCAACACACCATTTGAATTACAAAACAGTATTTTATTTTGCCTTACAGAATATTTTATTGAAATCTTTTTCAAAATTTCTTTCAAAAACTGATATTTAAATTTTTTTCTCCATATGTTAATGAACACTTTCTTATGTCATTCTGGTGACAAGATTTATAGATATGGACTAATATGAAGAAACAGTTACATTTTCTGTATATCATCATGAAGCGAAAATGACACAAAGTACAATTGGTCAGATGAACAAGCTATTATGACTATAAAATCTTTGGCCTTCATTTTTGTTATTAGGTATTGTTATCTTATATCACAACATTTTTGGTCAAACAGTGAGTCTTATGACACTCTAAAAGGTTTTATTTTTTACATTCCATCTAAAACTTAACAGCTTTGCCAAGATTTAATGGGTGGCATAGAAAATTTATAGTTTTTTTTTCTTTAATACTGTAATAATAGTCAACTTAGTTATGGTAGTAACTGTAGTAGTGATAATGAAGATAATAAAAATTATGGTAGAAATAATAGTTATGAAGCAAATTTCAGTCTGTGCAATTCTGTGATATAAAAACTGTTCACTTCCAAATGTCCGAGAGTTGTTGGAACAGACATGTTTTTGCTTTGAACTTTGTTCAACAAGTCTTCAATTCAACAGAATGATAATTTGGTCTTTTACTACTGTAACATCATTAATACAAGCAAGATGCATGAGTCTGTGATGAAATTGATATAATAAATTTCTTCAATTTCAAGACATCAGCAGTGAAGTGTAAAACTCAAAACAAATGATAAATAAAACAGATTTTTAATTAATATTTCAATTTTGATGTTATTTGTGTATTAAAAAAATTAAGGCAGACATTTATTCCACCCCCTTTACATTTTTTTTTTTTTTTTAGATCAACTTTCCAAAAGAATGTGGCTCTTATATTTTGATATGTTGGGTTGGAAAGAGAATAGTTGTCCCTATTCGATTCAAGAATAATAATAATAATAATAAATATTCATCATTTATCTGTTGGCTTCTTTCATTAATACCCTCATTTTTCTTTTTTTAAAAATCTAGGCCAGATACTAGTGTCACTAAAACAAGTTTTTACTGGATAATTTTAGTTTGTATTACTATCACATTTTGATAATAATTAAATCTGACTTTAGCATAAGCCTCAGATTATATCAAAAAAAATTTTCATATTTGATTTGGAGCCAACCAAAAAAAACTTATTAAATTTAAACTAGTAAAACTGCCTTTCTTTCAGTCCAGAGAATTTCATATTAGAAAGAATTTAACTTTTTTTTCTTTTTTTTTGGTTCATGTAAATGTAATTTTTGGGTTGAATTTTGATGCAATTTTCTAATATTTTAAATTTTTATTCATTAATCTTTCAAATTGTTACATCAATATTTGAGTAGAGTATTTAAGAAATTTTTGAACAAATTTAATTTGTCAGTTTTCTCTTTGGTCCATAAGTGACTCATTTTGGCACCAACTGTGGTATAATGCTAGTCACAAAATAAGGAATTGTTTGCTTTTGTTAATTGTCTTCACTTTGATAGGAATCTATTTTTGTTTACTCTGAAATACTGCTAAATTTGCTTGCTCATAGGTATTTATTAAGCTTAACTTAGTCCAGTATGTGAGGAGAAATGAGATGGGAAAATTGTTGCCTCAAATCTTTTAATTTGTGGTAATTTGTCTTTAAAACCTACTTTTGGCCTGAATTTATAAAGTAACCTTGTTTGAAAATATGCAACTATCTCATCCACTAAGCAGGTCCCGTATTTAATGGATTACATGCTGTTACTGATAGCAAAGTTCATCAATGCATTGGAAGCATGAAATTGTCATGGCTAAATTCCACATTGTGTCTCCAATTATGAATCACTTGCATTGTTAGGCCAAATTTTCATTAACAAAGAGCACACTCTCTTTAATTAAGAATAATGTTGTGCAAGCATTGATCAAACTCAAGGCAGACCTTTAATTTGTATTATTACTGAATATAGTAAACTAATAGACTTACCTACTCCTTGCATATGTCTTTAAGAGCGAGATTTGAAAACAAATTAATAAAAATCTTGTTTTTAATATGTTGAATGCTGGATTCTAAATTACAATTAAAAATATTTAAACATGATTAAACTGACTTAAATTTTATCTGAAAACTGTTTTATTTTAGACAATCTGCCCAACAAATATTTTCTATACTTTTATAACCTAAATCAAGTCACTATTTCATTATTAAGCTATTTTTAACTTCTTAAATTAAGGACTGACATAGGAATTATAAAAAATTGAATTGATGTCTAAAGAGATTATTATATCGAAGTCTGTTATAATTTTTAATCTTAGCAAGCCATAAATATACATGATGTAAACCTGTGATATTATCATGAGACTTATTACTATGTTTTTCAAATTGAGTTCATTTCCAGTGTTTGCAAATAACTGAAAGAACAGTTTTTCAGACCACAGCGATTTAAAAAAAAATTTATTTTTATTTTTTTTTATTCATAAAGAAAATGAACAACATTCACCATTGCATTTAAGACATACAATTAAAGAAAATGTATTTCTTTGATTGTCTTGTAAATGGAGAATACTTGATAGTTTTTGTACTGTATCTGGGTTTGAGTGATATATATATATATATATATATATATATAAAATTATTTCTCAATGATTTTATAAAATGTGGAGTATGTATTTAAAAAAATTGTTTTTTTAACTTATATGCTGTCTCTTTATTTGGAATGTATTCTTTCAAAGGAATTACAAGAAAAAGTAGTACCTTTAAAAGACTGGTTTTATGAAGTTCAATGAAATTAAAAGAAAAAATTGTTTTTATTAAAATTTTATAAAGTTAGAAATGACAAATCAGAACAACAATCAACTTTATACAAATTAACCACTTTAAAAAATCTTGATCTGGCTTTGAAGTGTTTCATTAATTTTATTCACTTTTTTTTAAATTCTTTCAATTCAGTTTAAAGTCAGTTAAAAATATTCAAATAATGTTCAATGTTACAAATAAAATACAGAACAGTTGTTTTAAAAAGTTCAATGTGATATATATATTTTTTTTTTCAATAAAATATATTAGTTTTAGTGGACAACTTCTTTGCCCAACATTTTTAATTTTGTGGTCAGTATTTTAAAGATAATAAATGTTGACTACTTAGTGCCTAAAAGTTTTTGAAAAATTCTTTAAATCCATTTATTCTTTTTGTTCATTCTCTTTGGTCTTGTGTAGTGAAGTGAACACTTTATCCACTCATCATTTCATGTGCATAAGGGAATTTTCAAGTTCATTCAAAAGCAGATAGCTTTGTTAACTTTAAAAGTTACTTGAACTGGGATCCTTAGACAACCTAAAAATGTGGTAAAAAAACTTCACTCTAATTTGTAAATTGATCAGAATTTAATTGGGAATCTATTCAAAGCTTTCTGGCAATAAATTTATGTTGCATGCAAATTTACATGCACATATTTCTACATAAATATGTACTCTTTTGATGCAAAATTCATTAGCTTAAGTTTTAACTGAGGAGTGGGCATTAAACAAAATCTTTGACATCCATATTTTCACCTGATGTATATTTGTATCAGATAAGTATTACAAATAAATAGGTAAATATTGGATGGTAGAAACAAATGGTAACTCCACATTCTCATGAATTCAAGATATGCAAGCATAACTATCAGATATGTTCATTATACATTCTGCTGAACCTAAAATAACCTTTATGCAATCTCCTATGTTGGGATGCTTTTCTCATTCTTCTTGTTCATAGTTTCATAAACAACTAGAAAAGGTTAAACTTTCCATATTGTTATGTTGCATGTACAGAATTATTGTGGAATAAATACAAACAACGGAATTGTAGTAAATTGGTATATTACCAGGAAGAGTAGTATTTACAAAAGAGGTGGTTAGTAGAATCCAGGAACAAGGGTTTAGTAGAATGTATTGTCATGAGACTTAAGAGTCTGACCAATAGCACACTTCCAGTTCACTACCGGAAATACTCGACTGACTTGTTACTCGGCTGACTTCCGTGGTCTTCCCCGAGGTATCATCACTACTACTTTATGTAGTGCTTGGAACAGTCCATTATTGTAGACAAAGGTGGAGAGCGCTCCAACACATATGTTTCTTTTAATTTGAATATTTATTTTTTATTTATTTATTTTTTTTTTTTGGTAGAACTACTACATTCCAGGAAGATAAAATACATGTGAAACCTTGGCCATTTGCTCAGAGAACCAATTCTTCAGTGGCAAATATATGATGCAGTTATAGGGATACAGTTAATTATTCAAATAAAATGTAAAGAAACTTTATTTTCTTAAATTTTTCTAGCTTAAAACAATATTAATTCCAACTGTTATGCTTTTCTAGTCATTTATCATAACAATTGATAATTGTTTTCTCTTCCTGGGTTAACAAAATGTAACAATTCACTCTATACATAAATAACAGTAAAGAACAAAATAGACATAATCATGTTGATTTTAAACTGAGTTATATGCAACTATTACTGTAATCTTTCAACAATAAACAAATATTCAGTCAAAATGGTTATTTGATTGAGTTATACATTTCAAATCAATGTCTTTAAGGAAAAATATCTAAAAGAAAATATGTATATTTTTTAGTTTTACATATTTGAAGATCTAGAAAGATTTGGTTTTTCTCAAGCAAAAAGTCCAAAATCAAAACCAAATTACCTTAACAAATGAAACTAGTTTTAAAATATATTTCCAGAGATGTTTGATATGTTAAAAATTACAGATATTTGAAAAATTTATTTGGAATAAAGTTGTTTGTTTTGCTCTTACATTTTAAGACTATATTAGGTCTATTCTGGATTCTATCATATATTAATCTTCTGATATTTTTAAAAACAAAGATTTGCATATCCTGTTTTTATTTTAGCCATGGTTCATAATTGAAAATTACAGAAGATAGTAGGAAACCATTTTTCCATTGTTTTTACATTTTTTTATATACACCCTCGGATTGGAGTTGTGCTGGTGACAATCTGGTACTCACAATAAGTAGGAATTACCATATTTTGTTCTTTTGCAACTTTGTATTTACTTCTCTTGCTTTTTTGGTTTATTTGTATTTTTAAAACATTTTTATGCTTGATAAATCCCACATCCTTTCTTCAAGCTCTCAATTCTACAAAATCATTTCTTCATTATCAAGAAGCATAAACAAACAAGGAAAAACAATGGAACATGTTTGAAATTATTTTTTTCTTAAAAGGTGCCTAGCTTTTTTTTTTCTTATTGTTAATCATTTGGCTCAATAGTTAAGTTCTACTGTAATTTATGTGAAAATTATATAATTTTAACTTTCATATTTTTAAAACTTGTCTCTCATTCAACTGACATATTCTGTATATAAGCTAAAGGTGTTCTGCTCTGAACACAGCTCTATAGGGTCACAAATCAGCCTAATTCTATACTAATTCCACTTCTTACTCAATGTTGAATGCAACATTTCCCAACCCAACCTGATGAACATTTATCATATAGAAATCATCTTATCATCAAGTCTTGATTGTTAAAAAGATAACAAAAAAGTTATGAATAAAAGGGGACTGAACTTTATGAATTGTTATTCACTTTTTAAAGTGATTATATGCATGCAAAAACTGAATCTGAAATTATGGGACAAACTCTCAAGTATTTTTAATATTTGCTTGATACCATAATACAGTAAAGTTTTGATCATATAAAGCATTGATAGTCTTTAGAAAAAAACACATTTTATTAAAATAGTAGAAAACTTTATATACTGAATTTCTAATTTGCATCTCCAAGCATTAATGTAACATATGACTCCACTGCATGATGAATACTAATGTTAATTCCACATAAACAGCTGGTTGTTAACGACTGATTTGTGTTTGAAAATAATTTTGCTGTATTTTCTACTCTAATTCTGAAGATTTACATTGTTTATTTTAGCTTTCACTGAGTCACAAATCAATGCTGTCAAGTATAAGCTTTTCTATGATATGGTATCAGTCAAAGATTAACTTTGCTTTTTATTTAAGCTTCTGTTATTTTTTTTTTTTTGTTTTTTTTTAAGTCTGCTTTTAAATCTGCAAGTTAAAAATTGTAAAAGAAAAGTAGTTGATTTTCATTTAACCACTGGGAATATGCCTTATTTAAAGCATTTGACAGCTTTAACTCACTTCAAAAATAAGTATGAACCCTACAGGTAAATTTATATATAACTTGAAAGTACAAAGGAAATATAATTTTTTTTTTTTTTTTTAATCTTTTTTTTTTTGTTACAGCTTCGAGGTTAAGACTGATGAGATCTTTTTTATTCATAGTATTGTGAAAATGGTTTACTTTTTAAGTAAAATTTATACAAAACTATTATGGATAATTTTCTATTTTCATAAAATAATGCTACATTATAGATAATTTATTTTATTAGGACCTTGAATAAGTTTCCTTTGATTTTTCTTGAAAAATAATGTTTTATTTACAAAAATTAGCAAGAAGCATGTCACTGAAAGTATTGTCCATTGGTAGCCACTATCTTTTTTCATTTTTCTGACATCATTTTAATTCTGTGTCGGAAAAACTTTTGAGGCTAACCACAAGTCAACTCATTTTTTTTTTTGTATCTTCGTAAGTATGAAAGTGCTGCTCAGCCAGGCCATGTGACATCGATTGGAACACGTTATAATTGGATGGGGAAAAGTCAAGTGAATATGGCGGGTGTGGTAGGACTTCCCATTTAAGCATTTCTAAATAAGTTTTCACCTGTTTTGCAAAATGTGGCCTATTGTTGTCATGTTGCAAAATCACTGTTATGTGTCTGCTTGTATAGTGGCTGTTTTTTCTTCAGTGCTTGGTTCAAATGCATCAATTGCAGTCGATACAGATCTCTTGTGATGGTTTTGGTCAGTTTGAGCAACATAATAAACTGCACCCAGCTGATCCCACCAAATGCAGAGCAGAAGCTTCAAAACATGGATATTTGACTTAGCTGCCAATGTTGATGCATGGCCAGGCTTACTTCACAATCTTCTATTCTTATGGTTATTGTAGTGTATTCACTTTTCATTGCCGGTCATGATACAATGCAAAAGACCTTTCCTTTTCTGCCAGTGAAGCAGTTGTTCACATGTGACAAGATATCATTCAACATCTTTCGGGTTTAACTTGTACTGCACCCAATATCCTTGCTTTTAAATGATTCCTAATGCTTTCAAATGTTTCAAAACTGGTGTGTGATCAATTCCTAATGATTCTGCTAGTTCAGCTTACACCTCACATGAGTCTTCATTAAGTAATGCCTCCAATTCTTCATCTTCAAACTTTTTTGGTGCACCATAGAATTTTATGGGCTTAAGCTGCAGATTTCTTTTGAATAATGTAGTACAGTAAAATTCTCTGCAAATACACTTTCTTTGACACAAAGTTTGACATGTTTAACGCTAAGAAAACAAAGTTGTTTACACTTCAGCGAAATAATATACACTGAATTTCAAGCTTGCATATAGTATACGTCCTTATAGATGCATTATCATCTGAAACTACACGCACACAGTTCTGGGAATGCTATTTGTTGGAAAACAGTGAGAACTTATTCAAGGTCCTGATGTATTCCGTAAACAGTTTTTCTCGGGCAAAATAAGCTTATATCTATTAAAACAAATTTATCCAAATTATTTTTACACTTGTCTTTCTTACAGAAGAACTCTGTAAATAGTTTTCAAGTAAAAATATTTATTTTCAAATCTCAAATAATGCATATTTGGAAATAGAACCAGTTAGAATTTTGATAGCAGGGGATAAAAATTAGGAGCAAATTATTTTGTAAATAAGAGAAAATTTCATTTCAACTCTTAATTGGGATTTAAATAGTTAAAATTTTAAGTTCTTTAAAAAAAAAAAGAAGCTCACTCAAAATTTATTATGTAATTTAAGTACGAATGAATTTTTTTTCACTCCTTTCATTCATTGGTTGAATGAAAGGAGTGAAAACAAATATCAGGCACTAGTCACATTGAGAGCATGTATGAGGGCATCAAACAAGAACAGGCAAAGTAACAAAGTCTGTGTTTGAAATTAAAGCTAGAGGAGGCAATTACAGCTAAAGATAAGCAAATGTAAGGAAGGGTTGAACACTATATAGACTTCTAATAAAGAGTAAATTATCACCCACTATATTGTTAATTTAACTGTTCCAGAAAAGTTGAACATAGAAGATACTGCAGAAGAGCTCAGCAAAGCCATTAACATCCTAACATGGAAAAGCACCTGTTGAGGTTAGCAAACCATGGGAGGTCATCAAATGTGGAAAATCAGCTTTATTGGAACCACTTCATGAGCTCTTGTGTCTCTGTCAGAGAGAAGGTAAGGTATCTCAGGACAATACAATGTCAAGTTTGTCACACTCTATAAAATAAGTGTGATAACAGTGACTGTTATATCTATAGGGGTATCTTCCAACTGATCCAAGTAGACAAAGCTTTTGCCTGAGTTGTCAGAACTTAACTCCAAGTCTTTGCTGACTACATCTACACAGAATCCCTAAAGAGTCATAGTTAACATGATTTTCTCTGTAGATTGGCTTGAGGAGAAATGTTAAGAACAGGAATGTTTTGTTTCAGCTTATGAAGATTGCCTCCTATAGCTGTTCAGCATTATCATCTTTTTCTATAAGGACATGCATAGTGTGGCCATCTACAATGGGGAAACCTTCAACCCTTTCAGAAATCAAAATGTCAGAAAACAAGAATTTGTCCTTGCATCAAATTTATTTAACATTACCTTTTTGCTGCTGCTGAACTTCACATTCAGATATTCTACAAAAGGTGTCCACTTACACACTAGAAGTGACAGAAAGATGTTCAACTTGGCCTGCCTCAGGGACAAAACCAATGTTTGCACAGCCCTCATCAGATAAAAATGTTGTTTGGACATCGATGAGAATCTCCAGTATCTGATCAATTAATTTTTCCATGTGTTCAGAGTTTGAATGGATTATCAGCACCAAGAAATCTAATATCATGGGTTAGGATGTTTCTGCACCAATATCAATAATGAAGTATTTGAAGTCAGTGATCACTTTTTATTTGCAGGAGTTAGGCTTATGGATTATATCTCTTCTTTTTTTTTTATAAAAAAATATAATTTAAATATATGTAAGAATTATATCATTAAGAGTTTCCTATCATATATGATAAATCTAAAGCAAATGTTACTTATCTGAAGAATTTATATATTTACACGTTTTTTAATAAACAAAAGATTGCTGCATAATTATGTTATGTTTAAAATCTAAAAATAAAAAAAAACTTTTCAAGATAAAAGATGAAATGTTTTGCCAATTCACCTAAGGGTTTTATTTAAATACTTCAAATTATAGAGTAACTTTTTTTAAAATGTCCTGTGAAAAGTCTATGAAAAATTATTTTGCAATTCTTTCTCCTAATAATTTCTTGATATGATCTGACAAATTCATATTTAACATGGTATGGAAATAAATATTGATTTTTGTCTATTCAGATACAAGACCATAGTAGTGCAACACCCACTGAGGATAGAATTAATTTATTATGGCTTACAAGACCAGCATCAAAGTTTCCATTAGTTTTTTATAAAACATCAGGAAATATCTCAAGCCTTTTTTCCTTTTTTAGTTTTGTGAAGACAGATTACTTATTTTGCTTAATCTGACAAGAAAGGAATTAACAGAATTATTATACTGAAATTTATACAAAAGGAATTAAATAGTTATTTTAACTTAAGACAAACTGAAAATAATCATGAAATATACGTTATTGCAAATATTCATCCTGCAGTTTAACACATTAAGCACGTGGTTTCTCAAATTTCTTTAAGCTTCGCTCTCCTAAGTTCTTGTATATAATCATTGAAACAATGCTCTGTTGCTTACTATGAATCATTTAAAAATTTCTTCCTTTTTAACTCCTTTTAAGGTTTAAAAACAAGAAAGTCTTATGGAGCAAAATATGGGGAGTAAGATGAATGATTTTTTCACTCAAGCCTCAAATTATTCAAGAGCAGATGAATTTTCATGAAAAAAAGAGAGAGCATCTTCTGCTGCTTACCTAACCGTTTTTCTTTTTGTGCCTTGTCTAATCAGCATACCAAGTTAGTATACTGCATTAGATATTTGGCCTTTCTGAAAATAGTCATCACCAAAACTGTGACTATGACCTTTTCTGCTGACTTGGGTTTTTAATTTATTTGACTGTAAACTCAAGTATTGCCACTGTATGTATTGTTGTTTCTAGATTGTGATGGTATATCCAGGTTTTGTAGTTTAAAAGAAAATGTCATAAATTTTTTTTAAATGTAGCAGCACAGTGACACACCCATAAACTAAAACCTTAGAATGAAGTAAATTAGACCTTAAATAAAAAGTTATAAATCACTTGATTTTACAATTATGCATTGCAATACTACAAACTTATTACTGGAATAAAAACTACCACAAATTACATTCAAGTGCTTATTGTGTAAATTTTTAAGCTTGATAGAAGAAAGAAGTAAATAACTGTAAAGTTTACAAAATTATATGCAAGTAATCACAAATATACCAAACATAAAGTTTTGGTTTAAGTTCGAGATTTAAAGACAAAGGAATAAATTAAAAATGTTGCACAATGGACCCTAAAAAACATCATACCATCAACATTAAAACACAACTGAACCAGAACCAAATCAAGAATAATAAATATTTGATTGAAAAGAAATTCTGACTAAAGTACGACCATAGACCTTTAGAATTCATATTTAATTCTAGGAAGGAACTTCCTAAAATAACGTCATCTAGAATTCTAACATAGTCCTTAATGCTAATGGCATTTGATTTTGATGCATGAAATGCTTTGTTTAGATTGAAGTTCAATACTTCTGAAAGTGAGAAAGAGGAGGAAAAATTCAAAGATATTTTCTTACATGGGGTTAAACCTGATATTTTGTCTATAGACAAATTAGCTGAGGATATGAAGCAAGATCCCATATTGAACAGTATATTGTTCAGGATAAAAAATAGTGAGTAGAGTAATTGCCATAGAATTTTAATGAAGTTAAACACAACTGTTGAAAATGGTTTAATTTGTAATTGTTTTGCCAGCAACACAAAGGAGCAAAATTACATGATGATGTTCATTGTGGAATAACATCTATGAAAAGGAGGTTAAGGCTAGAGGCATGGTGACCAGGCTATTCTACAGATGTAGAAGAATACATAAATAGGTGTAACATGTGCATTGAAAGAAGAACATTCAAACAGACAAAAACATATACATGGCCTAAATAATTCCAACCTTAGGACAGAGTACATATGGATCGTGATCATGTTAATGGAATGAAATTATTAGTAATATTGGTAGATGCCTATTCAGGCTGGCCAAAAGTTATACAGGTCTCCAACAAAAGAAGTTTGACTGTGAAACAAGCGTCGAGGATCATATTTTCAAAAAATTCCAAAAATGTGAGTCTCCAACAATGCTCCAGAGTTCTGTAATGAAGAACTATGCCAATAGTAGAACAAAACTGGGTGCAAACCATATAAAACCCCACCATACCAACCACACAATCAACTGGATGAGCAGTTTTGATGGTGCAAACTACTAAAAATGAACTGAAAATATGTCTACAATGGAAAGAAAATATCAAAACATTTCTTCCTAGATTGTTGCTAAGCTATCAGACAATACCACATTTTGGAAGATTGAAAAGCCCATCATGGATAGACAAATTAAAGCACCATTGACCATGTCTTATGACAGCAATGATGAATTGTGGTATAAAAAAAGTAGTGAACCTAATGTACAAGAGGCAAAATTCATAATGCAAAGTGTACAGAACACTATGATAATAGAAAAAAATGGTAATGGGATATTATTGCATGCAGGTGAAGTTAGATTGCAACATGACAGTCATGTAGAAATGTACAGTGAACATGAGAGCAATAAAAATGAGTATCATGTCAATGCAAGATGAACGTGACAGTGAAATCAAGAGTAGTATAGATGCTGAAAATTAACGACTGTTGGTGGAACACTCCTATGGAAAAAGATCACAATCTCTCATATTTAGACATTCTCTTAGGGAGATGGAAGAAGATAGTGAAGAGATAAAAGCTCTCAGATTAAGTACTAGAGAAAATAAGGAGATAAAACTTTTTCAGTACAGGAAGATGAGATGACTCATTTACATAAGAAGTCACCAAGTGTCTAAATAGCTACAGCTATTACCCATGAGGTAGTGAAGTGCTTACCACATGTTCTCATGATTTCTGAAGTCTCATTTTGGATGTGTTTGTGACTATCTTGTTTATTTACAGAAACCACTGGATTATACCAAGAAATATTTGTTTTTAAACTCTTTAAGAACTTTTGATTTTAGTTAAATTGATTTCGGTATTATTTTTCTTTATTACTTTTTGTTGAATTGAGTTCTATTTTTTTCTTTTGATGTTTTCTTTTAGTTTTTCCTTTTTGGCATTAGACCACCATCTTAATTTTTCTTTTTATCGTGCATCAATTACTGTTTATTGTGTTTTTTATTTAATTTTGTTTAATTTTATTTTAGCTAAAATTTTTATTTCAGCCCTTTATTTGGACTAAAATTCATTTTTTTTTTTCATTCAACATTTGAATTGTTTTTTCTTGTCAGTCTTCTTACTTGTCCCCTCTGCCATTGGTTTTTCATTTCTATTTTTCTGAGGTAACTTTTACTTTTTCAAAGTTACAGTTTTTGTTTTATTTACAGCTTATTTCTTAACTTTATTGTCTTCATTTAAATCTTTTGCATTGTTAATTTTTGTTTAATTATTTTTTCTTTAAGCTTTTATTTTCTGGTGTTTTTTTTTCAGCCCACCCCCAACCCCAATTCCATATAATTTTTTTAATTAATAAAAAAATAATAGAATCTTACTTGCTTTACTCTTAAAAAAAAAACAATAAAGCCAAAAAAGGCCAGTCAGTTTGAAAAGACATTTTGGATCATCTTCTAAAGCTAATCCATCAGATAAATGCGATTCTGTGGAGTACCTAGATCTGAAGAGTGACAAGAAAAAAAGGAAAAACCAAAAGTATGGGGGCCAATAATGGCTAAAATATGACAAAAGGAAACAGTACAGCCAACCATACAAACTTAATTTCAAAAGATAAAAATAACAATAATGCTGAGGCCAGGGAATCACCCTATGGTCTCTTACTAAATGTATTATCAATATTGTGGACTTTTAGGAGCATGCTAAGAGTTATGCTCACCTTATAAAAGATGGATTCTTGGAATATCCCAAGAACTAAAAAAAGTTATAAAAATTGTGTCGCTCTTCATAGTAGACAAGCGCACACACAAAATTTGTTGCTCCATGAAAGACACAGTGGTAAAATCATTGGAGTTCACAGAGAATTATTAAGGGTTCAAACTTTTTCATGTGGAACATATTGCTACCCACACCTGGAAAATGCATAAAAGCAGCCAGTCATGAACTTATAACAAAAGATTTCATGCTAAGAACTGGGTATGAAGGCAAGTGTAAGACCAATGTAGTGATATTCATGGTCTCTCTCTAGTTATTGGGGAGTATCTTGCTACACACCAGGTGCAACACAGACAGTTAGCATGACAAGTGATAACTTGACTAGGAGATGGAGCTTTAATATCATGTTAGACTGTGAACCTTTCCTCTCCATCCCCAACTGACTAGATGTAGGGGACCTGAAAATACCAGTCATTGTGACCAGCTGAAAACCAACATGCTGGAGATGTGGAAAGATTGGCTATCTTTCCTTTTCCTGCCCACAGAAGAAGGTCTCTATTGACTAAACTCCGACTTCTACTGCATCTGTAAATTCTGCCTTGCCTGTGATGGGCATGACAGCAACCAGGACTGGAGTGGTCAAAAGTCAAAACCCTGGATGGGTCTTGTTCACAGCTTACATTACCCAAAAAGCCTTTGGCTGCTGCTTGTACACTTGTGGATAAAGAAATGGGGGAATGTTTGGTTGATAGGGTTAGAGAGAAGTGCGAAACTGCAGGACTTCAGTCCCTTGAAGCCCCCAGGAATAAAGGCACAGACAAGCCCACTTCCTCTACCAGTGTTAAGGAAACCAACCTGGCCTAAAAAATCCCAATTGAAGAATTAAAAAAAAAGTATGATTTGTAATATGAAAAGCTGAAAAAATAAAGCTTTTCAGAGCACAATTAGAGGCTAAAGAAAAAATTCTCTAGCAAAAAAGGCAGTACAACATTTGACCTCTACCCCATCCTCCCCTGCTGGGAAATCATCACAAAATCATTCATCAATGCACTCACCCACTTGCAAAAAACATATCCCACACAGTGGAGACCCCAGCCACTTCAGAAAAAGTACATTTCATGTCCTACTTCCAGTCCTTCTCCTAGAAATGCCCCCATCTTCAAAACAGCAAAGATGTCCTTCGATAGAGGTTCATGAGAAAAGAAAGAAAATCAGCTTTCTGATAATTTAGGAAAAGACATGTACCATATCTCCTCAGTCAAGGCTGAAAGAGTAAAAAATTATAGAAACCAGATACAAGAACTGAAATACTTATTGTCCATCAAGAAATATGGAGATAAACATGTAGAAGTCCCCTAAAACTTTCTCTGAGACAAAACATGTTCTCATGGTTATCCAAACTGCATTCACAACAGACAGTAGTATAATTAAAGAGGCCATCTAATCATATAAAATTTCACCTTCAATTGCCATCATCGAAAACAATGAGATCAACAAACTGAAACAATTCTGTTCAGAGACGATCTCAGATTTAGTTCACCACTCTCTCTATAGGGCTTTAAAATTTACTTAACCTTTTTTGTGTTTTTTTAAATTTCTGGGACATTGGCAATTTCTCCCTAGACAGTATGATCAAAAATGAGATGGGCCAAGGGTCAATGGGGGAGGCTGTTAATGTCCTTTCCACATCCATGTTCAAAGCAGATTCCCAACCCTATGACTGATAATGGTTTTCTGGTTAGCAAGTTTGAATGCTCAGAACCTGAGGTCAGAGACTTGCAGGAGGGCAAGGCTTGCTTATGATCTTCAGTGTCTCAGGGTGAATGTATGTTGTTTGCAGGAGACCAGATTTTTAACTTGCAACCATGAAGACAGTCTATCTAAGTGTAACACTATTTTTGTTACGGAGAAGGAAAAGGGAGAAGAGAAGGAAGAGAGATAGTAATTTAATTTTTCTTTCTTTCTTTCTTTCTTTCTTTCTTCTTCAGCTGCTAGAGCTAGGTGAGAGATATGTTTAGTCTACATAAGTGAGATAGTAACATTTTTTATAACTCTTGAATGCTGTCAAAGATTCTTATCACAAAAGTTGGAAATCTGTTTTCACTGAAAATGAGTTGCCCCATTACTGAAAAATTTTAATCCATCTATGTTGATGATATTTTGGGTCTTGTATCAAGCAGAACCAAGATTGATGAAGTTGGCCAAATATCAGAGGGCCTGAGAAAGTGACAAGGTCTATGATCAACCATGATAAGTCTGTTGGCTTCTGGCTGGATGTGTGAAAGGGAGGTTCTCTTCTCTGACCTTTCCTCTGAATGGACAGGCTAGTCTGGCATCTGGTTCAGTCCTGATCTCCAGCTAGAAATGAATTGGTTTGATATGCAGGAGAAAACCAAGTTTATAGTTTGTCGATGATCCAGAAAGAATCATTCCTTAAAGGGGAGGGTAGAAGTATGTGCTTTGCACATCTACCCAGTTCTCTTTTACCAACTCTCCATACTTCCACTGCCATCTACCACACTAATATCATTAATAAGGATTTTGTTCTTTATCTTGTGTGGAGGCAAGACTCCCAAGGTATGCCGGGGGATCAGTTAACTCCACCCTTCTGAAGGTGGTCTGGGTATACATAGCATTGAGATTCATCAACATAAGCTTTGCATCTCTTTCCTAGATCAGTTGTGCAAGAAGAAGCTTGCCATTTGGCCTGAGGTGAGTGTTCCTTCTATTATGAATGTCATATTGCTCCCAAATATCTCTTACAGGTTATGGATAGCCTATCCAATGTCCAGCTGTTGTCTCATAAGGCGTTATATCATGTGCGAGTTAGGGGGTCCATTCAGGATGACCTGATAGGCAAGCTCAATTTAACAAAGCAGGAGGTTTGTTTTATATGGCCTTGAGCACCTTGGTTGTAATGTTTCACGAATGAGGATGAGGCATCATTCACCTGGCTGGTGTTGAAAACTGCCCTCTGGATCAGCAAGAAACTTTGTTCAGTGGGGTTGGAAAAAACTCTAAATTACGTTTGCTGTGGTAAGTTGGAGGAGACACTTAATCACACCTTCCACTGCAGGGTCATCGGCATGTTGTGCAAGTTTATTGGTTTGCATGCTGTGCAGAAAGTTCTTTGTCCTCGATATCAATTCTGTTTGTGTTGTACACTGCACCAGGAAACCAATGCTGACAATCGGCTTGACATCAACGATAACAATGAATACATATATATAAAAATATAATCTTATATTTTTATTCTCTTTGGTGACTGTTGTGTGTAGTCAGAGTAGTCAGAGAGTTTTGTGCACATACAAGGAAGTTGATTGGCTGGAGTTGTCTTCCTTTCCTGCATTCTCTGATCTCTTGGCGTTCTCTCTAATCTCTAATAAACCTGATCTTATATAAGCTGGTGTTCCAATATTTCACTTGATTGTGTCATCTTTTTCCAGGTACATTGTTTATTATTTTTAAGTTATTATTATTGCTTTTGGTCACTGCCTTTCTATGGTTTATATTTTATGATCTTGAATATAGTTGCTTACAAAAACACAAGCACATTGCTTCAATGCAAAGCTGGTCTTGTATTCTTAATTTTCCAAAAATAATAATTATTTTAATGTAAATACATTTTTGTTTTTATAACTGCTGATCTGGAGAACAGCTTTCTTAACACAATTTCACCTTTTACCTGGCATCTGCATTCCTTATTTCTCAAAACAATATTTATTCAATGTAAACACATTTTTATTTGCCAGCCTGCATTCCACTATTAAATAATATTTGTTTAATGTAAATGCACTTCTGAGCGAAATGTGGTCACAGAATATATAACATTTCTACCATACCATTTTTCGAAATGTTCACTTATGAACATTTTAAGTACATCTCCTCCTTGATCACCTCTTCATGACACAACCACAGCAACTGTATAAAACATGTACATATAATAACACAAAAAATATCAATATCAAAGGTGACATCCTTTTCTATCTACATTATGTGCATGTATCTTCCTTGTTAATTTTATGTCTGACACACCTCCCTCCAATGTAAGATCTAAGTTAGGCATAATAATTGGCCAGAACAAAATTATTATAAAAAAAAATATTTTGTTTTTCTTCCTTACTTCCTTTTCCACTCAGTATGCTGCCAATCTACACATACTGAGACGCATTGGGTACTCTGACGTTGTGTAATGGTTAGCACTAGAACAATTTTGATTGAGCATTGAACCCGATCCTCACTAGGTTCTCCTTAATGCTACACCTAAGCCACACTTAGAAAATAACCATTCCTAGACACATAGTCACACAACGTATAACCATAAGAGAATTTACCTTTCCTGTACTTTTGTCAACTTCCAAAGTTTTCTACACATTTCAGACCCATCACATTTATAACTGACTCACAGCACCTCCTGCCACATCAATATTCTCTGCTTTTCAGTTAGACATCAACTTTGTTTTTTATCATTCCCTTCTGCTCCTTTACTCTTTCTTTTAATTTTTTCCATTTATTTGTTCATTCAAGCACTAATCACAACCCATATACTGGCCAACTAAAGGACTTATTTGCTTCAGATATCCTTGCCTCTATTTTTTTTTTTTTTTTGTGAGTTTATCAACTTTGTGGCATTGATTAACTCCTTTGAAGAAAATCTTTAAACACAAAAAAATAACCAACAACATGCAATGCACTGGAAGAGAAAAGTGAGAGATCACCTACTCTTTTCTGTTTCTTTTTTTAAACAAAATGTCAGAGAACATATTCATCAAGAAAGTTTTATAGTGTTCAAAAGTTCATTTTTTCTTTTCTGTTGTATCACACCTGTAGACATCTGTAGACATTCTAATGCATGACCTTACAGTCATAGACAGTAATCGTGTCTCCAATTTTAAATTGACATTGAGTAAATAACCTTTGTATACATAATGTGTGTCTCTACTTGAGTTCAATGTCATGCATGTAATTTCCTTAATTTCAACTATACTAGATTTGAACACAGAAATCTGCCATTCACATGTCATTCAAAATCTGCCTGAGAAAACAACAACAAAAATAAAAAAAATTACCTAAAGGCCTGAGTGTATCTGATGATGATGGACATGCAATCCTTCTATAACCCGATTTTTTTGATTATCGATTTTCAATATTTATTGGGAGTATCTTGACACAAAACCTAGCTAAGAACACTCGCAGACACTTATAGTACAACTGTGCAAATTTTCAAGAAAATCGGTTCAGCTGTTTCGGAGTCTATAGGTAATGGACACACACACACACACACACACACACAGACACACACACACACAGACAAAGTTTCATTTATAAAAAAGTTTAGATTTAAATCACATTTGATTTTCCAATCCCAGTTTTTCAAACTCAATATTTGGCAGCCTGTTTCAAACAAAGAACATATTCAGTGACTGGTTCATTCACTTTTTGAGAAATGTTTATGAACTTAGCTCTCTTTGCATTCACTAGGTTTTTCTTAGGTGCTATGTTTTTTTTATTATTAGTTGACTTATATTGGTGAATGTCATTTCCTCCAACTGTCTTGGGTGTGCAATTGCTGATACTCTTATAATAGTCCCACCACATGCAGTTGCCAAAAAGAGATCAGTTATCTGGTTTTCTCCTCCAACTGATTTAAAGTCATTCAGCTTTTCTGTTCTAGCTTTAGCTGCTAGACTTCTAAATCATGCTTGTGTGAACTCATTATAATTACTCATCTGGTACTTTAGATATTGGTGATGTCATTATTATGCGGTGTTACTAACTCACTCAATATTATTTAATGTACAAAAGAGTACAATGTGGCACAAGACTAAAAATGGGGATGAGGAAAGCAGGTCTTCATTTGTCTTATACTTAAACTCGGCTAGATACAATCACTGATTCAAGCATGCCAAAGTATTTCTTATACCAAAAAATCACATTCATACTTACCTTTCTTACTTCATCTACTATAATACCACAGTATCTTCATGAAGTCCTAACTAATCTCCTGTTGTGGATCTGGGGTTAGATCCAATAAATACACAATGCAGAGTAATATGGTAGAAAATGCAATATATCGAAGAGGAATATATACAGAGAGGGCTAGTAGAACGTCATACAATACGGTTAGTCGAATACAAGAGAAATGCTAGATAATATGAGACGTGAGACTTGGCAATGTTACCCTCAGGACTAGATCACTGGGATACACTAAACGCTGTTAATGATCTGTAGTCCACGAATGACTACTACTATATATAGTCTTAGGAAGAGTCCATATTAGTGTGAACAGGGAAGGTGCCCCAACACACCCTCTCAAGTTTTTTTTTTTACTTGGAATGTCCTTTTAATATTTCTTCCTTTTTGGATCAATAATCAACTGCTTTGTTATTTTTCTTTTTCTTTTTCTTTTAGACCTCCTCTGTTGAGGTTCCACCTGAGGCATTTGCATATCTAATGCATCATAGATGGTGTCTAACGCCTCTTCCTCCTGAGGCATGTTGATTTCATCTTCTGTTGGCCTTTTTCTTATTTGATTTATATACCACTTGTGGGCGAACCTAGGTCTGTCGATCATATAGATCATATTTCCAATCCATCTTTTGATGATGCATGGTTCCCAGAATGACATGTTATTTTTGTAATTTTTGAAATAAACTTTTTTGTTTTGACTAAAGTTTCACTTTGGTGTGATGATTGTTGGTACGTGTTCTTTTTGATTTGGAACTAATTTGTTGAACACCGACCTCACTTTCCGTGCAAACATCAGTTTGGTGAGTGACAGTGTCAATGGTTTTGATTTATTTGGTGTTATTCTGTACACCTGCAAAAATTGTTGGAGAGCTTTTCTCATTGGTATACCTGATGCTTTTTTTAGAGCCCTCTTTAGGGTGTCTACAAAGCACTCTGCCAGGCCATTTGACCTTGAATGATATTGAGGGGTTTTAATATGTTCAACTTGAAATGTCAGGCAGAATTCTTTAAATTCTTCTGAAGTTAATTAAGTCCTGTTTTTGCTCACTAGACAGTTGACAATGTCGAAACAAGTGAATAGCTCAGGTTTATTGTGTTTCTTGTCGTTGGTTTCTTGCATTGAAACACTTCAGGCCACTTCGAATAACTATCCACAACTACCAAATAGAAAAGTCCATCAATAGGACCAGTATAGTCAATATGGATCCTTGACCAGGGTTGATTTGTTTTCGGCCAAGGTTTGTGTGTTATTGGTAGGGATTTAGCTACTAGGGTGCAGCCCTTGCATTTATCTACCATGTTCACAATATCCGTGTCCATTTTCAGCCAAAAAACGTAACTCCTCATTAAGCTCTTCATTCGGTTCCTACCAGGATGTCCTGTATGGAAATATTTTAATATCCTTTTCTGTAAAGTTTTTGGCATGACTACCCTATCACTGTACAGTAGTACGTTATTGCATATGGAGAAGCTTTCTGCAATATTTTGGTCTTTTTCAGTGATTTTCACTTTTGTCTCTTTTATGAATTCATCCTTTATAGCCTCGTATTTGATTTCTTTCAATGATACGGGCAGCTCCCTAATTGTGTTACACAGTGTGTTTTCTAATTCTCTTTCAGATCTCAGTGCAGCAATAACGGAGTCTTCAAGCGGTTTGTTGAGGAATCAGTCTTGATAGCCCATCCGCATGCCCAATTTTGCTAGAAGGTAAATATTGCAATTTGAAATTGTAATTTAATAAAATAGTTCCCCACCTCAACAGTCGGTTTGCTGTGTACATGGGTAGACCTTTTTTTTTTTAACCATATATTGTAAGTAATGGTTTGTGATCTGTCTGAAGGGTGAAGAACCTTCCGTGGATATACCAGTGGAATTTATTCATGGTAAATATGATGCCTAAGGCTTCTTTCTCTATCTGGGAGTAGCTTCTTTCAGCTGGAAGCAGTGATCTGCTAGTGTGGGCGATCCGCTTTATAGTTCCGTCTTCCATCTTATGTAATATGCACGCTTCGATCCCATGCGAACTCGCACCGCTGGCTATCAGTATCTCCAATTTTGGATCATAATGTGTCAGAAATAAATCGGACGTCAATATTTTTTAATGCTTTCAAATGCCTGTTGGCATTCGTTTGACCAAACCCAGGCCTTATCCTTTCTTAGTAGTTCATTAAGGGGTGCTCGAAGATTGTGTAAATTCGGTATGAAATCTTGGTAGTAGCTGACTAGTCCCAGAAAATTCTGCAGCGATGCAATATTATTTAGTGCCGGCATATTTTTGATCGCCGAAGATCTAGTTGGATCAGGCTTTTTGCCATCTTGTTTATTATATAGCCCAAATATTTAATCTCTTCCAAGAAGAAATCGCACTTTTCCTCTTTGACCTTAAACCCATAATTATGAATTTGTTCAAAAAGTTTTTTATATGTTTAGTGTGCTTCTCAATCATTTCACTTTTTATTAAAATGTCGTCAAGATAAGATATAGCGAAATCGAATTCCGCCAACATCCATGACTTGCTGAAAAATAGCGGTGGCTACTTTTACGCCAAACGCTAATCTTTCATATTTGTATAGACCTCTATGCGTGTTGATGCATAAGGACTTCGAGCTTTCTTTGCCTACAGGAATCTGTTGATATACTTCGCTCAGGTATATTTTGGAAAAATATCTGCCTCTGTTTAATTTTAGAAATACTTCTTCCAGACTTGGAAGCAGGTAATGGTATTCCTTTACTGTCTCATTCAAACCAAAACCTGTCAAGAAATCTGCGCATACACGCATCTCCCCAGACTTTTTTAACGTAAACGGCAGGTGCTGCCCAATTGTTGCATTCCACCTTGGATATAATTCCCGAGCTGGTTAATCTGTCCAGTTCGCTGTTTATTTTTTTCTAGTGCAGCGAAAGGAACATTTCTTTTTTCCCTAAATACTTGTTGAGCATTTTCCTTTAACAGTATTTTCACTGACATTTTTTTGCATCTGCCTAACTCATCCGAGAATACTTCTGGGAAGGTCTTTTTTAATTCTGACTTTATGTTTTCAGTTTCCGTAGTCAGGCTTTCAACTTTTTTACAATACGAGCTGATTGGTAAGTCCCAAAGGTTAAATCTTTGCATCCAGTCAGTCTCGAACAAGTTGTTGGTATTTTTTAATACGTACATTTTTAATTTTTTTGTAACTCCATTGAATGTCACGTTCAAAATTACTTTTCCTTTAAAATTAATTTTCTTTCCCATGACTGATCTCACCATTTTTTTTTTGTTTTTAATAGAGTGGGTTTATTCAGAGATCTACATGCTTGGAAGCTAATTATTGAAATGTCAGATTCAGAGTCTAATTGCATGTTTACAGTTTTGTTTAACATTTTGACTTGTAAGTACTTTTGAATGTTAATACCTTCGACTTCCTCGGTCCTTGTTACTTTCAATCTACTGCTTCTGCATTTAGAGGCTTTATGTCCCTTTCTGTGACAGTTTTGACATGTTTTAAATTTAAAAGGGCAATCCTGATACCAATAGTATTCACCACATCTATAACAAGGGCTTGGAGATGGTTTCTTCACTGATCTTCTAAACAATCTAGTAGGCAAATACCAGTTTTTCCTTGATTTTGTCATTTGAGGAGGGGAGGAAAAACGTGTTTTCCTATGTATTTTTTTATGTTAGCTACTCCAGCTTCTTTAATATTCCTCGAATCATTTTTTATGCTTATGCACTGCTGGCAATATTCAACTAATTTTTGTAGAGTTAGATTTTGCTTGTTTTCTAATTTTATTAAAATTCTCCTTCTCATTTCCACATGTTTATTTGCAATCAAACCTTGTACAAAGATTAAGCATTTGGAATTATCTGCCATAAGTTCTGCTAGTCTAAATTCATCACATTGTCTATTCACCATTGATGCGAAAGTGGTGTAGACTTCGTCATCTTTTTTTCGTAAGTTTAAACATCTCCATTTCTTATGGAATAGAGATGTCTTTGGGCTAAACAATTCTGTTAATAGTTTTAATGCTTCAGCAAATTTTAACTCACATGTTTTTTTTTTTTTGGCAGTATGTAATCCACAAATTTGTTGTGTTTGTGTGTTCCCAGTTTGCGAAGAAGTAAACATACTTTCCTCTCATTTGACCAGCTGCTCCAATCGACTTCATAAAAGTCCTGGTACTGTCTATAATATAGAGCAAAGGTTTTTTTCTCATCTGGGTCAAAATTAAAGTTTTCAATTGAGTTCCAAATTGTATTTTGTGCGAATGTGTTTTCTTCATTTTGACTCTTTGCCAATGTAGCTTGTTGGATTAATTCTTGTGTCTTTTGTTGTTGTTCATTGTTTCTATCATCAACTTTCTGTTATAATTCCAGCTGCTTTTGTAAAAATTCAAGCTGCATTTTTTGCTGTTGCTCTTGTATTTGTAGTTGTTTTTTCTCATTAAGTTGTGGTTGCTCCATTAAGGTTTTTTGGAATTCGAGCTGTATTTTCTCGTTGTGTTTTTGTTGGCTCATCTGGAGTTTCACTAGTTCTACTATCATTGCTTTGAAATCTTCCATTTTACCGAAGGGGGAAACATTTTTACTGTTATTTCCTCTGGGTATTAATTTTGTTTATTGTATTTGTTCTCCATGAAACACTCATTACAGTTGTAGTAGGATTCTTTTTTTTTCGCCACTGCAGTGATTGGTAATTTCTCATCACTGTTTGTGGTCGACCATATGTATTTGAATCCTTTCTTGTCACTGCTGTTTTTCCCGTACGTTCTTTTTTTTTCTCTGTTCGGAACATCGTCACCACTGTTGTGGTGGTGACTGACTTGAGAACGTATTTTTTCCTCTACGTTAACTGTTTGAATCTTCGCTGCCACTGTTGTGGTGGTGACTGACTTAAGAACATATTTTTTTTCCTCCGTGTGACTGTTCGTATCTTCATCGCCACTGTTGTGGATCTGGGGTTAGATCCAATAAATACACAACACAGAGTAATACGGTAGAAAACGCAATATATTCAAGAGGAATATATACAAAGAGGGTTAGTAGAATGACTACTACTATATATAGTCTTAGGAAGAGTCTATATTAGTGTAAACAGGGAAGGTGTCCCAACATCCCCATATGTACAATTCTTGTCTGTGGAGGGAAGGGGAAATAACAATTTAAAAACCCCAATGATTATTTCCATGAATACACAAATCATTTACAAGGAAGTAAATAAAACAGTGTTAAACCCCACAGAAATATTAACTTGTGACAACAAAATCAGTTAACTGGATGAAATCAATGCAGTACTTTAATAATATAAACCATTCATTCATCCAACCACTCACACAAATATACACACATCCAAATACGAAAACAAATACGAAATTCACACTCAAAATGTGATAGGTGTCTTGCACCCACCAAAGAACTGACATATCTGCTCACCTAAATAGGGGGAAGGGAGGGGGAATTAAATGAAAGAGAGCATAAATAAAAGAGGCTGATAAGCATACAACCCCTAGTTAAGTAAACTCTGAAGAGAAAAACTAAAGATAAAAATAAACCATAAACAAGTCTAAATCTTGGCTGGGGTGCCAATGTTTGATACAGTAGGAACAATATCATAATGCCTAACCAGAATCAAAATGTCATTCCACATTGCTACAGACAGAACTGGCCTTGAAGGCGAAGAACATTCCATGTAGCAAGTGGACCATGATCCCTTCATCAAACTTGCACAATGGGACTATGAGATTGCACTGAAAGAAGGCATGATCCAGGATCTCCACCTTCCCAGCACAGCACACACAGTTTGGAGACTTCTCCAAGCTTACCAAATAAAGTCATTTGCTGACTCAGAGAGCCCTATGAATCACCAGCCAGGTGAGTGATACCTTATTGTTAGTAAGGCGTTTCAACTCAGGTCCCAAGGCCATATTGAGCGAGCTCCTGCCTCATAAGACCAAACACACTGATCAGATCATCCTGAGCAGATTCCCTGACAACACCTGGATGTCAGAGTGGCCATTAACCAGCTGCAGGAGTTGTTTTAGAACTATTTAACTTTCACAATAGAAGGAACACTCACCTCAGGGTAAATGATAACCTCCTCCTCACATGAGTGCACACTTCTCAGAGATGGAAAGACTTTGTGGATGTCTCTCTTCCAGAATTTGCCTTCACCATCCATTTGCAGACTCATTCGATCCTAGAACATGATGTAAAGGCAACAGATATCCTGAGGTACCTTGGAGGACTTGCCTCCCACAAGAAGGAGAACAAGAGCCTAACTAATTTCATTAGTGTGGCAAACAGAAGAGGCAGCACAGAGAGTCAGTAAAGAAGAATTGGGTAAATGTGTGAAACATATACTTCCATCCTTCCCTTTAAGAAAAAATTATTCTGGAACCACACACTAATAGTGGCTCTAGCCTTCTCTTGCACTGGCACCCAATTCATTTCCAACTGGAGATCAGGACTGAACCAGATGCTAAATATCTTTATGCCAGTCTGGAAAAGTCAGGGATGAAAAACTCTTCAATATAGCCAACTGCAAGCCAACAGACTTATTGCGGTTGATCATGGCCCCTTTCAATGTCTCATACCCTCTGATTTCTTTGCTGACTTTGTCAATCTCAGCCCTGCTTGACACAAGAACTGAAACATCGTCAACATAGGTGGAGTATCTGGCCAAGGTGGTAGCACCAGGTAGTAAAATTCTGCACAGGAATGGAATTATCTTAATCTTGCAAAGGAAAGGTTCCAATGCAAAAATGTACAGCAAAGGTGAGAGTGGACAACTTTGATGAAAGAAGGAGACAATATGAAAGGCTTCGATTAAACCTCATTCAATTCACCAGCACACCAGGAATTGCATACAAAAGATGAATCCAGGAGTTAAAGTACAACCCAAAACCAGTGGCTGAAAGGACAGCCTCCAGTAATTGATGGTCAACACTATTGAATGCCTTGGACTGATTTAAATTGATCAATGCGGGTTCATTGTTGACTTTCTCAATGACCATGTGTACCATATGAAGGTTTTCCTAAATAGTCCTGCTCTTCAGAGCACAAGTCTATTCAGAGAGGACAGCCTGCAGACAGTCAGCTAAGACCTTGGCTAAAATCTTTAACTATGTGTTTAACATTGTTAAAGACTGAAAGTTACCTAACCCATCCCTACTATTTTTGTCCTTGCGTAGTAACTTGATCACACCCCTGGTGAAATGTTGAGGTATAGACCCCTGCTCCATCCAGTTGTTGAAAATTAGTTCCAGTAGAGGAACAAGGACAGGCAACTGCCTCAAGAACAGTTTGTAGAGTAGACCATTTAAACTTGGAGACTTATCCTGACCAACCAGCTTCAGCACTTCCCAGATTCCTGATCCTGTAATGAGATTCTTGGACTCAGCTGCTTCAAGGCAGGGAAAGTCATCTGAATAAGTGTTGAACTAAGCAGAACTCAGATTGGGATCCTTAGTGAACAACTCCTGAAAGTAATCATGAAATGCCTCATAGACCAAGGCTTGATCCTTCTTGATAAGCAAGGAGGCCAGCTTGGTCCTAGTTAAGGCTATATTCCCACTATGACAGGATTTAATGGCCTGATCAACTTACTCCTCAGCTGCCGTTTGTGCTGCTAACCTAGATAGAATGAGCCGACTGCTATAGTCAGCAGCAAAACACCTAATTTTGAATTTTAGTTTATCCCACCACCTATTCCTAAGCACAGCACCTGTCAACTTCCACTGTAGCATTAGTAGCAGCTCGTCCTGAAAATCCCACTCTCCAAATAATGATGCGTTCAATTTCCAATAGCCAGCCATTCTAGCGTTATGCTCATCTGAGTTTACATGAAACCAGACAAGCCTATGATCCAAGTAAACTATATAACGAAAACTTGCACACTCTAAGAGCCCTACATTTACTCTCTTAGCTAGAACTTGGTTAAGGTAACTAGAACACATTACCGAACCTGACCCACCCTTATTCATCCAAGTCCACATCACATCCTGGTGGTGCTCATTACAATACTTATTGACAAAATCAAACTTGCCAATAAATTCTCAAAACAGTTTCATGTCCTGGTTGTTAGTACCCAGAATGTAACCTATACAATGTATGGGTTTATAGCGGGTATCTCTTATCCCTTTTCTAGTTGTAGTAGGATTCCGTAGCAGGTTAACGGAATTTGGCCTTATGGAAGGATAGCCCACTATAATTCATAAAATGTTTATAAATTCAAGAAAGGCAATTTTGAGTGTTAAATAACATTTATACATATATACATTTCAATTAATGTTTTCCAAAATAAGTAATGCTTGAAATAAAGGTCCAACGGAAGTTAGAGAGAGTTCATGGCAAAATAATAGCGAGCTGAAAGGGATAAAAGAATGTTCATTGAAGATATAATGCTGAAAGGGTAAAAGGCTTAGTAGTGGGATTGATGTTCATTTTGAAGTTGCAGATTCCCAGGTCAGCGAGTCAGCAAGTTGGTATGTGGAATGTCTTTGAAAAGGTTGGTTAGTACTTTTTGAGAACAGGGAGAAAGGAAGAGGTCAACATAGTAGTCGCTCGACAGAGGTCAAGGGAGAAACTAATTACACTCTTCTCCTTTCGTCCTTCTGTCTGGCTAAGTGTTTTTGTCTTCGCTTTTTATATTGGTATTTTGGATCAAATGCAGCTAGTTTCGAATTTCATCCTTGTATTTGGTTTCGGGCTTCCCATTGGCTGGTAAATAAAATTGGTAATTTGATCTTTGATTAATTTTTATTTTTCAACCAGAATATCTGCGCAGATGTGCATGACGATTTTTATCCATTTGATTTTTAGTTGTGAGAGAGCACACATCCGGTTCATCGCTTTTGTTCGGTCAGTATCACCACAGGTTAAGTACTCAATTGTCACATGGGTAATAGCTGTAGTTATTTATACTCTTGGTGACTTTGTATGTAAATGAGTCACCTGAGATAGTAGAATTATTTTTTAAACAATGTGAATTTTCTATAAAGTAAACAAACATTACTAGTGGAGCATAACAAAAACGTACTTGTTTAAATATCCGCAAAGATTACCTATCTTTTACTTATACATAACTTAGTGAATTAAATTATGTTCTGAATAATGATGTTATGTAATAAAAAATTACACATTTATTTGCATTGTAATAATCAATGTATTCAATGTAAAAGTTAGACTGTACTGTACTACTGTAGCTTAGATTGCTACATTAACATGTACTTACTTTTACAAACATAAAGTGAAAAATTTAATTTTTTGAAAAAATGAATACGTAACTCCTATTAACTGAATATCTGATTAAACATCAGACCTGTTGCTAAAACACATCGTAAAATATCAATAGAAGGCAGAAACAAATAGTGAATGTGCGGGAAATTTCTAGAAGTGGGGAGGTGAATGAAGCAATAAAGGGAGATAATTCGTACAAAAGATTTTTTAAATAATTTTTTAAAATGTTATTGTATCCTAAGACATAATTAATTTTTTAAACGTAAATTCAAATATATAATTATTTTAATAACTTTATATTTGTCTAATTTGCTACATTTGACTTTTCATCAAAGAATAACGTGCGAAAAAAATTAATGACTTTTTAAAACAAGCACTTAAATAAAAGTTTTCTCCACTTTCTTCCAAATTAAAATAGGTTACACTGTAACCGTTACACTACTTCCATTTTTTCGGCAGAAATTTTCGATCCCTACTTTTAAAATAAAATTTTTAAAATGAAAAAACATTCTTGAAGATTTTATTTTTAATTTAATTAAAAGCTTAACGATTAAATTTATTATTTCTATTAATTAAAAAATTCTGGTGTATTTCATATAAAAATTTTAAATTATATTAGATTGGATTGGAATGTCACATTTAATTTCGATTTCTTAAAATTTTCTTAAAAGCGGCCATTTTCTTAAAATTAAGAAATTTGTGAACAAACACAATTTCATCGATTTTAAAAATATTTCAAAAGATTTCTGACACTTTATTTTAGTAAAATTTGAAAATTGAAAGTTTAGTTAATCTGATCTGAAATAAATATAACTTATAGCATAAAAATGTAAAAGTCAGTAAAAATTAATGTTATAAATTCTTAAAAGGAAAATAAAATGTACTTTTGATGATGTAAAACGGAAATCTTTTTGTTGTTTGTAGCGAATGCTTAAAAAATGATTATGAACAACCACATAAGATTTTTAGGAAACCTTTTAATTTCAATTATAATTTTAATGTCCACATGAAAAATCGCCAACAGTCATGAGTTTGTTAAACACAATTATGGCTGTACGCAGGCACAAAAAAATGAATTTTAAATATCAAACTCAATTTGGTTGGATAAATTCATTCATTTGATTGTGGCAAAAAACAGCAGCAGCAGCAGCAGCAGCAGTAGTATTTAATGCTACTACTTAACGAAGCGGTAGTAGTGTTCGTAATCAAGAGAACTATCTGAACAATGGCGAAATCAAAGTGCTTCTTTGATGTTTCCGCTAACGGAAAATCTCTTGGTCGAATTTGTTTTGAACTTTACAACGACGTTGTTCCCAAAACGGCTGAAAATTTCCGAGCTTTATGCACAGGAGAAAAAGGTTTCGGTTACAAAGGATCTAGTTTTCACAGAGTCATTCCCGGGTTTATGCTTCAAGGTGGAGATTTTACTCGCGGAAACGGTACCGGAGGCAAGAGCATTTACGGTGAAAAATTTGCGGACGAGAATTTCCACCATAAACACACAAAGCCTGGCCTGCTGTCTATGGCTAATGCCGGTCCCAACACCAATGGTTCTCAATTCTTTATCACTACCGTAAAAACGTCATGGCTTGATGGCAAGCACGTCGTGTTCGGCGAAGTTATAGAAGGCATAGATGTTGTAAAATCTGTGGAAGCCTTCGGTTCCGATAGTGGGAAGACAGCTAAAAAAATCACTATTGATGATTGTGGACAGCTTTAATTGCCTTTTCTGAAAAGGTTAAAAAAAATGAATCTAATCATATAGAAGCCTTTTCATTCTTTATGGCTAACGGTTTAAAATCTATAAAATTCAGGTCAATTTCATCTGCAATTTTTCTTTGTTGTAATTTCTTTACACTAAGACTAAGATTACTTACTAATGTGAACTGCAAATCAGAAAACCTGAAATAAATCAACGAAAAAAATCACTTGCTGTTAGTGTTATTGAATCCGTAATAAAAACAATGGGCTCTTGATTTTTAGTCTTTTTTTCTCTCTCTATTAAATGAAGTTCCTTTTTTTTTCAGGAAAGGAGACGCCTTTCTAACTATTACTCTTGGTTGGTACAAATTCAAAATACTTGATGTTTCGGCCAAAAAGAAATTACTTTTTTCGGCGCAAAACTTCCTACTTATCAAGCAGGTAAGTCCTTTAAATCAGATGCCTTTACTGTCTTGTTTCTTTCATAAAGAGGAAACCAACTTCTCTATTGTGAACCTAGAGCTGTTTCTAAGCTAACTGGTTGTCTATAAGTCTACATATCAATTTAAATAACTTTCTGTCCAATAGTGGAAACTGCGTTTTGAATTTTACACATTTAATTCGGCTATTTTTTTTTTTTTTTCCATAAATAAAAACTATGCTGCGTTTCACTCAACTCAAAATGACTTCGTTTTTTAGCTTCCTTGGTGCACGAACGACTCTAGTCAGTTTTTACTCCTACATAGTGATTTCGCAAGGCTTTAAGTACTTTCTCCGTCCTTTTCTAAGCTCGTGACCTAAAACTCAACTTGGATTTTATGATTCAGCGATGTTAATGGCTCGTTGATGTAAAAAAAAAAAAAAAAAAAATTTTTTTTTTTGCTATCACTCCTTACCTTCATGGATTAAAAATAAGCAGTCGTGAGATTTCAACTGAAGCTCTTGAAATTATCTTTATATATATTTTTTTTTTCTTTTACTTTGCATGTTATCGACATTTTGCGAAGACGATTATATTTTGATTGATGCAAGTCTTACTTAAAAAAGACGTTTACCAAAAAAAGTGACTTTATATTGGCTTTCCAAACAAAAACCGAACAGACACTAGTCAACAAGTTCTA